>WOXC01006697.1:0-319804 GCA_011680675.1 Gymnobelideus leadbeateri
TGGACCCACCTCCTATGGTTGTTGTGGGGATAAAATGAGCATATCTGTAAAGTGCTTTGTAGACCTTAAGGTGCTACAGAAATGTCTGTGATGATGAGGATGATGATATAACTTGCCAGGATCACAAAGCTTATTGTTCTTGTTGAGTTGTTTCAGTGTGTCCAATTTTCTGTGACCCAATTGGGGTTTTTTTTGGCAGACATTGAAGTGGTTTGCCATTTCCTTCTCCAACTCAATTTATAGATGAGGTAACTGAGCCAACCAGGGTTAAGTGACTTGCCCAGGGTCATACAGCTTAGTAAGTGTCAAAGATAGGATTTGAGCTGAGATCTTCCGATTCAAAGGCCTAAAGTGTATCCACTATAAGAATTTGGTAGCAACTAGATGATAGGGGATCCTGAATGCCAAGAATATTTATAGCAAAGGAAGCAAGCAATAGACAAAATCAGAACGAAAGCACACTGATGAAAAATATCCTTTTGATAGCTTTCTATGTTTTTATTACAGATAAAGCTGAAACAGTAAATTAACTCAACAAGCATAATCAGATGTATCTTTTATATATATAATGATGATGAACTGCTAGTCTAAATTAATTAGGTAATATAAAACGAACTGCGCTAATGATGTTTACTACAAGTATTTGCTTTCAAAAAAATTACAATTTCCTATTCTATATTAAGTAATTCTTTGTGCAAAGGGGCTACAATTAAGCTCTTGTTGAATCAGCTAATGTAGAAGGATTCCATTATCCATTCTTAATGTGATTTTATATTTGTATATTACAGTAGCCTAAACATGAAATCTTTAAATATTTATACAGAATGGAGACCTTTAACAAGTGTTGCCCAAAGATAAAAACCTGTCATTACAAAGTATTTCTATAATACCAAAGTATTTATACAGTAACAAATCTGTACAACCCCACCCCCACCCCCATACCTTCTCAGTCTGGAAAAGTCAATGAGTCTCCCTGAGCACCTAACTTGCTGCATTGCCCCTGCATTAACTTGGACAGACTTGACTTAGGAAGATTTTCTAGATTTTGCTATTTCTGAGTTATCTAATGAAAATTTTCGCTTCCCTTCTGTCTCTTATACTCTAGCCAAAGTTCCAAGTTAGCAAAACCAATAGAGGAGGTAGTCTCCTATTTATTTAAAAAAAAACAAATAAAAACCCTGAATTTTCCTCCCCACCCCCAAATCAGCTCAGAAATACTTCTATAATCAGAATGTCAAGGAGGGATGGGGGTCTTTCGTCTCTTCCACAAGTTCAAAGCTCCCCAGTAACTTACAAAAGAATGGAGGTAGAATAAGGGAGACAAGCCAAGAAAAGAAGATGAAAAAAGAGAGACAGCATAAAGAGATTCTTCTTAAAACCTTAATGATGAAAAATTGTTAGTGAAGCCTCAAAATGTTGAAATACTATTTTTGTTATTGTTTTGTTGTTATTGTTTAAACTAATTGGGATTAAATTAATTTTTTTTTATTCTGAACTGTCTCCCTCCCTCCTTCTCTACCATGCACTAGAGAAGGCCACTGTTTGACACAGATTTATAAATATATATAAATCCATACCATACATACATTCATTTATACATACCACATCTTCTTTAGCCATTTCCCAATTCCCAAATTTCCCTTCAATTTCCAGTTCTTTGCTATGACAAAGAAAGCTGTTATAAATATTTTAGAACATGTAAGTTCTTTTCCTTTTTCCCTGATCACCTTGAGAAACAGACCTAACAGTGGTATTGCTGGCTCAAAGGGTATACACAATTTTATAACTCTGGGCATAATTCCAGATTGCTCTCTAAAATGGTTGGATCAGTTCAAAGTTCTACTAACAATGTATTAATGTCCCAGTTTTTCCACATCCCCTCTAACATTTGTCATTTTCCTCTTCTTTCATTTTAGCCTGTCTGATAGATATGAGATGATATCTCAAGGTTGTTTTAATTTTCATTTATCTAATCAATAATGATTTAGAGCATTTTTATATGACTATATGTAGTTTTGATTTCTTCATCAAAAAACAACCTATTCATATCCTTTGACCATTTGTCAATTGAGAAATGACTCACATTCTTATAAATTTGACACAATTCTCTCTATATTTGAAATACGAGACCTTTTTATGAGAAACCTTCTATAAAAATTCCCCCAGTTTTCTGCTCTCCTTATAATCTTGGCTACATTGGTTTTACTTAGACAAAACTTTTTAAACTTAATGTAATCAAAATTATTAATTTTTACATCTCAAAATGCTATCTTTTGTTTATTCACAATTCTTCTCCTGCCCATAAGTCTGATAGGCAGTATGTTCCATGTTCTTCTAGTTTACTTACATCTCTCCTTATATCTAGGTCATGTATCCATTTTGACCTTATCTTGGTAAATGATATAAGATATTGATATACACCCAATTTCTATCAGACTGCTTTCCAGTTTTCCCAACAACTTTTACCAAGAAGTTTATTCTTTCCCCAAAAGCTTAAATCTTGACAATTGTCAAACAAAAGGTTACTAAAATAATTTATTACTGTATATATGTCTACTCTGTTCCATTGATTCACCTTTCTAATTCTTAGCCAGTACAGATAGTTTTGATAATTACTCCCTTATAATATAGTTTAAGATCTGGTACTGCTAAACTTCCTTCTTTTACATTTTTTCATACTTCCTTTGATGTTTTTGTCTTTTGGTCTTTCAAATGAATTTTATTGTTTTTTCTAGCTCAGTAAAATAATTTTTGGTAGTTTAGTTGGGATGACATTGACTAAGTAGATGAGTTTAGATAGAAATGTCTTTTTTATTATATTGGCTCTGTCTGCCTATAAACAATTAATATTTTTCCAATTATTTAAATCTGACCTTATTTGTATAAAAAGTGCTTTAAAAACAATTAAATTCTGCTTTCCTTTTCTGTTTTATGGGTGAGTTCTTCCAATTCACATTTAAAATTATAATTATTAGTGGTACATTTCCTTCTATCCTATTTTTGGTCACTGTTTAGTGTTCTCTCCCTCTCTTTTTACCCTACCCCTCCTCAAAGATCTTATTAACTTTTTTTTTTTTTGCTTTTTGGAGGGCAATTGGGGTTAAGTAACTTGCCCAAGGTCACATGGCTAGGTTTTTGCTTGTGTGTGTTAAGTGTCCGAGGCCACATTGGAACTCAGGTACTTCTGACTCCAGGGCCAGGGCTCTACTCACTGCGCCACCTAGTCGTCCCCTGATCTTATTAACTTCTATCCACAGCCTCCTTAATCTGTACCCCTTATAAGAATCCTTCCCTTATCCTTTCCTCTTACCCTCCTATTTCTTGATCTTCATACCCTTTTAAAAGTTCCTCTCTTATCTTATCCCCTAGCCCTCCTATTTCTCTGTAAGTAAAGAACTCTATACCATTCTAGATGTATATGATATTCTCTCTTCAACCCAGTTCTGATGAGAATAAGATTCTAGCACTACCAGTCCTCCACCTGCTCCTGCTTCCACTGTTTAACAGTTCTTCCATTCACACCTCATTTGTATGAAATAATTGCTCCATTTTTACCTCTTCCTAACCAACTTTATTTTGGGGGTCATCCCATCATATTCAACTCAACCCCAAGCCTTCTATCTATGTATGCTCTGTCAAACTACTCAAGTAATGATAACATTCTTAAGAGTTGCAGATAACATCTTCCCATATAAGAAGTAAAGATTCTGATTTACTGTGTCCTTTATAATTGTTCTTTAATGCTTACCTTCTTATGTTTCTTCTGAGTCTAGTATGCCAAATTTCATTTAGTGCTGGTCTTTTCTTCACAATACCTGAAAGTCCTTTAGTTCATTAAATTTACCTTTTTTTTCCATTCAGGATAACACACAATTTTACTGAGTAAGTTATTCTTGGTTGCAAGTCCAGCTCCTTTGCTCTTTGGAATATGTTGTTCCATGCCCTTCAGTATTTTCATGTAGAAGCTTCTAAATCTTCTGTTATCCTGACTGTAGCTCCAAAATATTTAAGTTATTTTCCCCAATTACTTGTAACATTTTGTCTTTGAACTGAGAACTTCAAAGCTTAGTTATGATATTCCTGTGAATTTTTATCTTGGGATCTCTTTCAGATGGTGATTAGTAGATTTTTCCATTTCATTTTTACTTTCTCATTCTAAAACATTAGGGCAATTTTCTTGACACTCTCTTCAAGTATAGTGTCTAGACTTTTTTTTAAATCATGACTTTCATATAGTCCAACAATTCTTATATTGTCTCTCCTCCATCTGTTCTCTAGGTTAGTTGTTTTTCTGAGATGTTTTACATACTTTTCTATTTTTGTTTTGTTCTTTTGACTTTGTTTTATTATTTCTTGGTGTCTTATGAAGTCATTCATTTCCCCTTGCTCATTTCTAGTTTTTAAGGAGTTATTTTCTATTATAAGTTTTTGGACTTCTTTTTCCAATTTCTTTTCATGGTTTTCTTGCATTACTCTTATTTTTTCCCCTAATTTCTCCTCTGTCTCTCTTATTTGATTTTTAAAGTCTTTTTTAAACTCTTCCAAAAATTCTTTTTTTGCTTCTGACCATTTTGCTTTTATTTTTTGCTTTTTGGAGGGGGGAAGGTAGGGCAATTGGGGTTAAGTGACTTGCCCAAGGTCACGTGGTCAGTTTTGTGTTGCGTCTGAGGTCAGATTTGAACTCAGGTCCTCCTGACTCCAGGGCTGGTGCTATATTCACTATGCCACCTAGCCACCCCTATTTTCTTTGATATAGAAGTAGCTGTTTTAACTTCACTATCTTCTTCTAAGTTTGAACCCAGACTTTCTCTATCAACATAGTAGTCATCTATGATTGGCTTCTTTCTTTTGCTTACCAATTATTTTCATTTTATTTTTAACATCTTATTCCTTTTCTGTTAATTTTGTGTTAAAGTCATGTTCTAGTCCCAAGGTATGGGGGATAATATCTCTGGCTTCAGGTCTTCTGTGCGTTGTTTTCTGAGATCTACCAGGGCCTGACTTCAGGTATTCTTCTTCACCCCTAAGCCATGACCAGGGCCCCCAGCAATGGTATCACCGTAAATACTCTTGCTCCCTGCAGTCCATTTGGCAGCTGCAAGCTTCAGCATATACCTCTGCCCTGAAATCAAAACCAGGAATTCTGCTCTCTTACAAGTGCCCACAGCCTGCAGGGTCCCTGCCCTCTGCAACCACACTTACCCAGTGTATGCCCATTCCTCCTTATCCTCAGTCACAGCCTGGGACACGTCAGATTGGTGAGCCTGGGCCTGGCATCCAGCACTGGCACAGAGCCCAGCAGTCTTCACCTGATCAGTTATCCAGCCCTCTCTCTTACTCTCTGGGATGTGAAAGTTTCTGAAGCTGAATCTGCCAACCCAGGGCTTGTTGTTTTGGAAATATCTGCCTGGCTGTATCTGTACTTCAATCAGGTCAAACCACCACCCTGACACCCCCCCAACTTGTCTTAAACAAACTACTTTACCCCACTTTTAATTCGTTCTTGCCACTCAAAGTTCATTTTGAGGAGTCATTTTATATTGTTTGTGGGGGAATTTCCTGCTTTATCCCACCTTCTTCCCTGCCTTTTTTTTTTTTAAAGAAATAACTTTGAGTGCTTGTATTTAATAGCGGAAATTTTAAGAGAAAAAGAAGTTAGTTCACATTTTCTTAGGTAGCCCTTTTTTATTATTGTCTTTTGCTTTTGTGTCATATGTTTCATATTCATTTCCACATATGCCCCCAACCCCTGATCCAGTGAGCCTTCCCTTATAATTAAAAAAAAAAATTAAAACACCAAAAACAATTCAGCAAAATCACATTCCTTCCATTCCTATAGTCTCCCATTCCTCCAAAGAAAAGAGGGAAAGGGCCTCAAAAGCTAATTAGTTTAACACACTTGTATTAGAGATAGGGAAAACGAGGTCCATCAATTTGCCCTAAATCACCCATTGAGATTTGAATCAAGGTCCTCTGATGCCACAGCACAGAGAGAGGAATTGAACCCTTCCTTCACCTCTGCTTCCAGAGAGAGGAAGCTTTTCACTTCTTAGGGCTAAGCTTTGTTATTATGATTAAATACCACCCAATTTAATTATATTGTTCTTTCTAAGCTTTTTCTTTTTTTTAAGAGATAACTTCACTTTTCCTAAAAGCCCTTCCAAATTCTAAGGAGTTAAGCAAAACTGCTGTGGTAAGGGTTGAATTAATGCTATGTAGCTTTATGTCAAATTTATAAAGCAAGATTTATATTTTATATGTGTTGGCTTTACCCTTTGTAACTCAGAGTTCCTTGTATAATCAATGTGGGCAGGAAGCTTGACAACAACTGGCACTGTATAATGCTTTAAGGCTTGCAGTTTCTCACTTTTTGATCCTCACAACAATCCTGGAAGGTAGGTGCTTTTATTATCTCATTTTACAGATGAGGAAACTGAGGCAGGCAGAAATTAATCGACTTTCCCAAGGTAACAAAGCTATTAAGCATCTGAGGCCAGGTTTGAACTTGGGTCTTTCTGACTCCAGGTCCAGTGCTAAGTACCACTTAGCTGTCTAATTAAGTTCACTTTATAGGACTTGGTTATTCTGATTTATGGCTGCATTCTTATTTTGAAGGATTTCTTGACTTACAAGATTAATTCCTGATGTTTAATTTCCCAATTATGACTGACTTTACTGTAATTGTTCCTGTTAGAAAGTACAATCTGCTCTATGATGAACTGTTTTATAACAATCTTTCGGAATGTATTGTGGCCCATCCACAATAAGTAAGGTCTATCTACAGAATATTCTATCTTTTTTAATATGCTTAAATTAAAAACTAGCAGCATGGGAGGAAAAAAAACAGTACAAAGAAATTACTCGGTGAATCTGTGATTTGATTGTTATGGGGAAACTCCTGGCATGAGGGTTCGGTTCATCCATGCAGATCACAATCCTATATATATATAACCTAGAAAATATCTTAGAAAGTTGTTGGAAGTTCATTGACATGAAATGACTTTGTTGCTGAGGGTCACAAAACTAATGTTAAAGGTAGGAGTTAAGCCTCAGTTTCCTAACTTCAAGTCTAGGTAGCCACCAACCACATCAAACCACTAAGATATCCTGCTTCTTTAAAAAAAATAAAAACAAAAAAAAAACCTCTGGAAATGTGCTAGTGTGCTAATGATATTATTCATCTCTATAACAAAACAAAAATACATACTCCTCATTCCCAAAGTGAGTAACAACAAAATCCTCCAGTCCTTGGTAAGGTTAATAGACATTGTTATGGTGGGAGCAATCTCCCTCACTGGTGACGGAAGAAGATGGTGATCTAATTTCACAACTGGATACCTTGGCAAAGCCATAATCCTACACTGGGATCAGAAGAAATACTTGCATGTTGATCAGTGCCAATATGATAAAATTAAGTAGATGCTTTTACAAGTGATAGATTAAACTGAAAACCATAATCCATTAAAGGGAATTAAGAACAATAAGGTAGGAAAGGAGTTATTTAGCATGTAGATTAGCTTTTTGCTTGCCAGTTTATAACATTAATACTGCTATTAAGTAGGTCCTTTTGTGTTCCTGCTTACTATAAAGTCTGTCAACCCTGTTTTAATAAGGGCTGTACAGTGTGTGAGGACTGATTTTGATAGACTTAGCCCTTCTCAGCAATGCAAGGACTTAAAACAATTCCAAAGGATCCATGATGGAAAATGCCGGCCACATCCAGAGAAAGAACTATGGAGTCAGAATGCAGAACAAATCAGACTACTTTCTTTTTTGTTTTGTTTTATTTTGGTTTTTTTTTTCCTTCCTCATGATTTTTCCCATTCTTTATAATTTTTCTGTGCAACATGACTAATGTGAAAATGTGTTTAATAGGAATGTATGTGTAGAGCCCATATCAGATTGCAAGCTGTCTTGGGGAGAGAGAGGGAGAAAATTTAAAACTTATAGAAATGAATGTTACAAACTAAAAATAAATAATTTAATAAAACAGACAAAAAAATTTAAAAAGGACTGATCTTGAATATCAGTCAGTAAACAAAACAAAACAAACCCCCCCCCAAAAAACAAAAAAAAAAGGGCTATAGAGACTGCCCAAAAGGCAACATTTATAAAATACAAAATCCATCTAATTTGCATTACTGGTTAGCAACAGATTTACATTAATAATTGTAATTTAAATCTGCATACTTTGGGTGTGTTAAAAAAAATGGAAGTACGGTCCTGGAGTCAGGAGGGCCTGAGTTCAAACTGGCCTCAGACACTTAACACAAATACTAGTCGTGTGACCTTAACCCCAATTTCTGCAAAAAGCAAAAAAAAAAAAAAAAGAGTAGTGCACCAATTTTGGGGGCAGTTAGGTGGCACAGTGAATAGAGTACCTGCCCTGGTGTCAGGAGGACTTGAGTTCAAATCCAGCTTCAGACACTTGACACACTTATTAACTGTGTGACTTTGGGCAAGTCAACCCCAATTGCCCTCCAAAAAACAAACAAACAAAAAAATGAAAGTAGCCTTCCCTTATCAAATGACAGAAAACGTATATTTCAGGGATAAAACATAATGTAGCACAATAACTGAGCTGATATCATTTCGGTCTTTAAAATTACATTGCCTTTCCCTATACAGAAGGAAATCACTAAAATGAAAATCAGGTTTCCCTTTGTTTGCTTATACACATACATAAATACACAATAACACAAAATGAATTTTTTTAATACAGTCTCCTCCTTACTACCTAAAATAATTCACTTCTTTCTTACTCTCTGCACATTGGAATCAGACCCTCTCTCAGAAACAGATATGTACTTAAGCTACTTATTACTTCCATAATGCAAACGGATATTCATTTTGAGGACCTTGGAATCTCCAGCCTCCTTCGAGAGTCAGCTCAGGAGATACTTTCTACAGGAGGTTTCCTGCCACAGCAGTCAGTGGCTACCTTGTGTCTATTTTATATGAATCTTGTATGTACCCATATGTATACATGTGGTCTCTCCCAATTAGAAGGGACGCTCTTTGAAGTCAAGGACAGTTTTTACTTTTTCTTTAAAAAATAATAATTACAACAATAACATTTATTTTTTTTAAAAAGCAATTGGGGTTAAGTAACTTCCTCAACATTACACAGGTAGTTATTTATGTGTGGGTGCTAAGTACTGAGGCCAGAACCAATCCCGGGTCCTCCCAACTCCAGGACCGCGCTTTTACTCACAACAATAACATTTATACAGCACTTACTATATGAACCAGGCACTGTGCTAAGCGCATCACAAATATTTATCTCCATTTACCCCTGCAATAACCATGGAAGTTAGGTGCCATTATTATCCCCATTTTGCAGTTGAGGAAACTATCTCTAACACTTTGCATAGAGCCTGGCATGTAGTAAGCACTCAATAAATGCCTGATGACTGAAGAATAAGACGAACTTTTATTTGTACACCTGAGCCTGCACTGAAACGAGTCTTTTGAGAACTCTGTTAATCAATCAACAGGCATTTTTAGCTGCCTACTCTGTGCCCGGGATCCTTCAATCACAGTCATTACTTTTCCCAGTTCAGGTCAGATGTGCTCAGTTTGAGTCAATTCAGTATTGATCCACTAAGTGCCTACTATGCTGAAGGTACTAGAAATATAATAATAGTATTAATAATAAGAAGTATTTACATAGGACTTTTAGGTTTGCAAAGAGATATACAAATAATATCTCTTTTTAAAAATCATCACAACAACCCTGAGAAGTGAAGAAGGTAATAGGCATTTATATAGTACCTGTAAGGTACCACTCCATGCTAAGTGATTTTTATAAATATTATCTCATTTGGTCCTCACAACAATCCTGAGAGGCAAGTGATGTTATCATCTCCATTTTGCAGCTGAGGAAACTGAGACAGACAAAGGTTAAGTGGCTTGATCCAGGTTACCCAGATAATAAGTGTTTGAGGCTGGATTTGAATTCAGGTCTTACTGCCCCTTCTACCCACCCTTCCTCCCCCAGTAGAGGTTCTAGCAAGAAGTGAAATGGCCAAAAAAAAGGTTATAAATTGAAGTGACCCAGATAATACACTAGTTGGAAAATCAGCATCTCTCTCTGTCTCTCTCTCTGTCTGCTCTGCTCTGAAGTTGGTTATAATCCATTCCTGTTCTAAACTTATTTTGTTCTAAAACTTATTTTGCTAAAAATCAAGCTTTTAATTTGACAAGGAGACTTTGTGGACGATGGATGTTAGCAGAAACTTTGTAGGTCATTCTTTGGTTATTACATCTTCTAAGTTTCCCAAGCAAAACCCAAACCAAATTCATATAGTCCAGTTCCCATTAGATTTGCTGAACATGCAGAAGTATAATTAAAAATGCCTCCAGTTTCATTAAAGGGATCCCCAGGATCCCATTTGAAATAACCATAGCCATAAGCAGTTTCTTCAGGGAAGCAGGTAACAAACTCTTTCAATTATAGCTTGATTGGAAAGTTCTTTAGCTAAAGCTAAGAACAGGACATTTGTGCAAACACATTTTTAAAAATTCCTCTATAGAATAATATTTTCATAATTAAGGTGTGATGCATTTCTAGTCACATGAAAGTCCTTACTGATCAATAGCTAGAATCAAAGTCCAACTCTCTCTTTTTAGGATATTTTTTAATGAAGTAAAGAGAGACCAAGAGCTAAGTGGTCCAAATGAACTCTTTGGTCCAGATCCAATACCATATGAGAAAGGATGCTCAAAAATCACCAAACTCCTAAAAGTACATTTATTACATCAGGGTGAGAGCTGTCATAGCAACATTATAATGTGTACATCATTCAACTTAACATCAATTCAAACATTAATTAAGTTACTGCTCTGTGCCCGACACCATGCTAGGCACTAGGGATGCAAAGACAAAGATGAAAAATTCCTTCACTTAAGGAACTTCTACAAAATGTGTACATAACTACAAGATAATTTGAAAAGAAAGAACGCTAATGACCTTGGAGATCAAGAAAGGCTTCCCATAAGCAGGAGGTAGCAATTGAGTTGAGTCTTGAAAGAAGCCAAGGATTTTGAGAACTGGCAATAAGAATAATGTGCACTCCAGACAGGAAGTGAGAGGAGGGGGGGAGCTGGGAACAACCTGTGCAAAGTCAAGGGGGCAAAAGATGGAATGTTGAGTTTGGAGAACAGTCAATAGTCTAGTTTGGCTGGACTGGAAAATGCATAACTGTTATTCTATGAAATGTCTGGAAAGGTAAGTGGGTCTCAGATTATGGAGGTCTTTAAATACTAGGCTTTTTCCTAGAAGTAATTGGGAGTCACTGAAAATTCTTGAACAGGGGAATAATAATAGGTAGCATTTATATAGCACTTCAAAGCTTTGCTGTGTGCTTTACACATATTATCATCTTACTTCATCCTCACAACAACCCAGAGAGGGACATATTATTATTATCCCCATTTTAGAGATAGGAAAGCTGAAGCTGAGAAAAAAGTTAAGTGACTTGCTCAGGGTCACACAGCTATTTAACATCTGAAGTAGGATTTAAACTCATCTTCCTAACTTGGAGCCCAACTTATGATCTGGCAACCTGAGCTACTATAAGATTATTTGGGCAGTTGTATAGAGAATGGTATAGAGAAGGGAGACTAGAAGCAGGTAGACACATTGGTAAACTTTTAAAATAGTACAGGCAAGAAGTGATAAGAGACTTAACTAAGGTTAGTGCTGTATGAGTGAAGAGAAGGGAAGGATATTGTGGAGGAAGAATCATGATGTTATCTAGTCATTAATAATTCCTGGTTCCCCAAGAAGTGTGACTGACGTTTAATAGCTGACGTTAAATAGCTGTGTGACCCATGAGCAAACTCATGGTAGGAAGGTAGAATGAAGGGATCTAGAGTTTCTATCCCACTTTCATGCCTTCCTTTTTTCTAATGCTAAAGGAAATGCCTCCACCATTCCCCTTAATCATTCCCTTTCCTAAGGGACACTCAACCCCCAAATGTGATCTTCTGTACTTGGACCAAAATCTGTATAAAAGTCCAGCTTCAGGGGCAGCTAGGTGACACAGTGAGTAGAGTGTAGGCCCTGGAGTCAGAAGGACCTGAGTTCGGATCCGGCCTCAGATACTTAACGCACACACAAACAAAAACTTAGCCATGTGACCTTGGGCAAGTAACTTAACCCCAATTGCCCTCCAAAAAGCAAAAAAAAAAAAGTCCAGCTTCACCCCTAACCATATTGCTAAGTAATTGTCCCCTATGAAGGATTTAGAGCCACCACTCTCTAAAATTGTTAGGAAATCTATACCTGATGGAGAAGAAAATGAGGATGATTAACTATATTAATATGAAACCAAATTAACACAACAATTTCTAACTTTTAAAACCTTACTTTAAAATCAAGGAACAAAATAGTTTCCTGATGAGTTAATAAAATGGAGCTACACCAACCTAAGCTTTGAATGAGACTTTCTTGTTTAGAGATCATAGTCAAACTATAGACACATCTTAAGTTTCAAAATAAAAAGATCAAAATTCTCTTTACCCAAAATTCAAAGGACATACATTTCCTGAACACTATGGGAACCCACTAGGCCACAGGTGCAAGAGATAAAAGGATGAGAAAGGCTATGTCTAGACAGCTGAGAAATGGACAATAGTAGAGGTGGGCCAGGCTATAACCCAGTCATAGCAAGAGTCCTGATGCTGGCATGATAGGATCCTAAATAGTTCCTTCAGGCAAGATAAGGATAGGGGGTTAAATTTTTTTTAAATAAAGAATCAATTATGATTGATGGGAAGGATCAAAGCCATGAGGAAATTAGGTATGCTCAGACAACAAGGCACAAATTTATCCAGTGTTCAGGTCTAACTAGTGGAGAGGTTTTCTTTTTTTTTTTTTTTGCCTTTTGGAGGGCAATTGGGGTTAAGTAATTTGCCCAAGGTCACATGGCTAGGTTGTTTTTTTTTGTTTGTTTGTGTGTGCGTTAAGTGTCTGAGGCCGGATCCAAACTCAGGTCCTTCTGACTCCAGGGCCGGCGCTCTACTCACTGTGCCACCTAGCCGCCCCAATTTCTTTTTTTTTTTTTTGAGAGGTTTTCTTTAATTAGTTTTACCATGGCAATAAAACTTTGAAAATAGATTTATCTAAAAGCACTTGAGATTAACTAATAAAATAATCTTAAATTTAAACAAACTCAATGTAAAGGGATTTTTTTCTTAGGCAGAAACTCTAATATGTATAAGATTTAAATGTAATGCCATTTTCTTCTATTGCCACAAAAAGTCATTTATAATGAAAATTAATGGTGAATTCACTATCAAACCAAATACTACTTTTTGATTGGAAAAAAGGATAAAGCAGTAAATAATAATACGTTGAATTTATATACAGAAGCACACTTCTAAAAGTGCTTTCACTTATATTACCTGTATAAAAACAAACACTGTTATGCACCACTTATGAATTAACAGAGTTAGGTACCAATGGACTTAGTGGCAATATCACAGCGTCCTAACTTCCAAGTGCTCTTTCGATTGAGCCACACAAACTCCTGAATTTCCACGTGTTCTTTACATTGAGCTACATGATCTGAATTTGATTGCAAAGTACTTTGAAGGCAAGGAAAGATGTTCTTGATTTCAGTGAGATCAAAGTAATGTGAATTTAAGTTCTGTTTTTCCATTTCAGGCAGCAAAGATGCTATCAAAGTTATGAGACCTGATCAGATTCCATAGTGAGTAAGGAATCACTGTTAAAAATTCTAGCTATGTAACAATATACTTTCAGAAATATGCATGGAGATTGCTTCTGTTACTAAAGAATGCTCCATAGTTGGCCCACATTGCAACAGAGTCAAGAAGTCAGAAAGTTCTCAGAATCTGAGACTCCCATGTTGCCTTTTTCCTGCCTACGCAGGATTGTATTAGCCACAGAAGATGAACAAGGTGACAGATGTGTGGGACAAAGGAAAGCATCGGTAGTGCAGGTGGTACAGACCTGAGAGAATGGCAGAGAAGACTCATGAGACAGTAATCAGAGAGAAGGCAACATGACCTTGGAGAGGAATAGCTCCATGGAGAGAGAACCAGCCTGAATCGTATGAGTGCCATTCCTACTGAGGGACTGGAAAGCCATGAGAACGTACGAAGATACCAGAGAACACAACCTAGCCATAGTGTGAGGATTACAGAGTCAAATGGAGAAGAAAATGACCCTAGGGCATCAGCATTGCTCTAACATGCCTCCTTATGAATGGAGGAAAAGAAAGTCAGGAAGCGTATAGCAACACACCCTAAGATTCCTTACCAATGCTGTAAATTGAACTAACTGTGCCTTTCTTCAAGGGCACAATTTGTAAAAGAATTTGAATAGCACTCTGCTTAAGGTGTAGGAGATGTGTGCATGGATACAGAGAATGTTTACTACCTGGTTTAATTTCTTATTATTTATCTTCCTATTCTGTCAGTTAAAATTCATTTTTCTTCTTGGATTCATATTCCTTCTGCATATTGGACACAGAGATGATATTGGTGGGGGCTCAGACTGAGTTTCAGATAGTTGATAACCCAAACAATACACCACACTTGGGAATTACAGGGTGGTCCCAGAATCCTGTGAGTGTGCATGGGGTCCAGTGCCACATTTACTATGTAAATAGAAATTGGTTTAAGGAAGACCCCTCTTGAAATGCCTACTTGCTCATAAACAACACTACTTAGCAAAACAATTATTTCCCAGGCAGTAAGATGAATGCTAGGCTCCAGTCCTTGTCAGAGAAAAGTAGATGACCTAAGATGGGCATTACACATGTATAAGGATCAGAAATAGTTCTGCAACGAAACTCCAAACATAGAAGTAACCAGATATGCCTCAGGTCATACAATTGTCATTAGGAATAACAAGTTTATCTATCATTTTTCTTGCTCCATCTTCCTTGAAGTTGACCTGAGAGTTAACCTCCCACCAATTTTAAGAGAGTAGAAAGGAACACCATGAGATACTGAGTCACATGGCAATAAGCCCTTTGAACTTTGAATAGCATTATGCTTTATTAAATGAGCATTTCTGTCAGGCTCCCTAAGGCCTTTGAGTCCAAAAGAAAATATTCAGAGGGCCTGGAAACAGAAAGGTCCTGCCTCTGATCCCGTTGTACATGTATCTCTATTTAAAATGCCATGACTAGGAATCCTTTCCAATGGTCCAGTGTGAAGAAGCTTTGCTCTCTGTTCTCACCCAAATACCTATCAAAGACAGAGTGAGCTGACTCTTCCTTCAGCTACTAGCAACAGTCTTACTATTAAGAGAACGGAATAGATCATGGCTTGGAAAATCTTTTCCTTCTGTGAATTGACCCTAGCCAGAACAGAACTGTGGTTACTCCTTAAAAGACATAGATTTTAATAAAAACAAAACCTATTTGATTGAGTCAATGAATCGATTGTTCTAGATAAGGCCAACCTTCATTGTCATATCCAAATCAGAAAGTCCAGATCAGGGCTGAGAATTCTCTGGTTGGTGCCTGAGGAACATTTTTAATGGTAACTTATGATTAATATAAATGGACAATTTCAGTGTAACATTCTTCTGTCTTTTTTCTCCACATTTTCCCATGTATTAAGGTTACAGGAAAAGGCCTACAATGCCAAGCACTATTAATCCCCTATGACATGTGCCCATGTTTAATAATAAAAAAACCAGACATTCACTACATAGTCTATTCACGAAGGAAGAAGGAATATTTAAATTCATCTGTCTCTTCTGAAATTCATCTGAGAGGTGGGACAGAGTCAGTCTACAAGAATAAAATTTGTTCCCTGGTGGGTAAATACAAGACTCAGTTTATTGATGAAAGGATGAAGATTCTAGCCTGGCCAAATGCAAATATGACCCTGACACCATGACATCATAATATTATTGTGGTAATGGGGCCAAGATTACATCTCCTGAAGGATCAGGACCATAGTCGAAGGCTATTTTTACCTTAGTCTGCCATTTCACAAATATATACTCACCAATCAACTGGGCAGGAGAACAAGACAATGTGAGGTTTGGTACAATCTCATCCCCATTACTAGAAAAGTAACTCAAAACTCAAGAGGAAATAGGAGAGGGAAGGGAAAATAGCATCATTTTTGCAAATGAAGTAAAACTATAATCATCCCTACTGCTGGAAGAATAACTCAAATTACATCTCCTAGAAACAGTGGACCAGTCCCTTTTTAAACTTTCACATATGAAGTTGTCTGTTCTGCAGTGAATAGAGCACCAGCCCCGGAGTTAGGAGGACCTGAGTTCAAATTCAGCCTCAGACACTTGACACACTAACCATGTGACCTTGGGTAAGTCACTTAACCCCAACTGCCTTGCCCTCCCCCCTCCAAAAAGCACCAAAAAAAAAAAAAAGGGAGAGAGAGGGAAAGAGTGGAACCAGAAGAAATCTGTACACAATTACAGACACAACATATGTGAGACAACCAACTTTGATAGACTGGACTCTTCTCAGCAATGCAGGGCTATAAGTCAACTCCAAAAAGATGGAGAGAGATGTCTACATTCAGGAAAGAACAGAGTTTGAATGCAAATTGAAGCAAATTATCTGCTCTCTTTCTTTTTCTTGTTTGGTTTTGTTTCCTCCCTCCCATTGTTCATTCCATCCGATACAATCCTTCTTTATATCCTGATTAATGTTCAATGTGAAAGTATTTGCAGATCCTATACCTGATTGAATGCCGCCATGGGTGGGGGGGTGGAGAGGAGGGGGAGAAAATTTGAACCTCAAGGGACTGTGGAACTGAATCTTGTAAACTAAAAGTAAACAAACAAATTAATAAAGACAAAAAAAAAGAAAGAATTCAAGTAACTTTACTCCAGTTTTTCAGGGTACTTCCCTTGCTTCATGAAGAAGAAAGGGAGTAAGACATACACAAACACACACATACAACTCTCCCAAAAATGCTTTCTTCCTAATTGAAAATTAGAGCGCCACAATGAGAGTTACTAATGGCAAAAGAGAGAAAAAGAATAACTAGAATAATAACACACAACTCTCTTGCTACAGAACATGATACAAGGAATGTGAGGTTGCTGACATTTGTGGATGTTGTCCTCATTCATTTTTAGTAATTACTGACATATCAATTCCAGGCTTCTACTAAAGCTTTAAGAAATAATATAATATTTCCTAGTTTCCCATTCTCCCCTCCTTCCTTGAGGAGCTATTGACAAAATGATAAAAGAGTCAGATTTCAGACAGCAAGATGGAGAAGACTAGAAAAACCTCCAAAATACATCATCTCTTGAGATAATCGGTCTCAGAATAATCAATAATTGGCCACAGGGCTCCTTGGATCAATGAATCCCAAGGTGGTCTTCACAGGACTGGGGAATAAGGTCAGGAGAATGCTATTATTATTGTAAGATGACTTGCTATTTATGATGCAGGTTAAATAAGCCAAATAATGTCTTCCAAGACAAAACAACAACGGACAAAATTTATTTTAGGACAAAATATGCAAGTGTTAGTCTTAATCTATCAAACACTAGCTTTATAATGGAATTTGTCTGTATTATCACCCCACATTCCCAAAATCAAAGAGAAAAGCCAGGGGGAATATGGACTCTGTGGCAACAGCTAGGATTCAGGTCCAACTATAGATAAAATAAAAATAAAGTTGGATCTGAATAGCTATCAGATTCATGTGAAAATATGCTTTAAAAAAAGCAAAAATAGGGGCGGCTAGGTGGCGCAGTGAATAGAGCGCCGGCCCTGGAATCAGAAGGACCTGAGTTCGGAGCCGGCCTCAGAACACTTAATCCTCACAAACAAAAACCTAGCCGTATGACCTTGGGCAAGTTACTTAACCCCAATTGCCCGAAAGGGGCGGCTAGGTGGCGCAGTGAGTAAGAGCGTCGGCCTCGGAGTTTGGATGACCCGAGATCAGATCCGGCCTCAGAAAATGAGCACCCACGCATAAATCAAATGACTAGCCGTGTAACCTTGAGCAAGTTACTTAACCCCAATTGCTTTAAAAAAAAAAAAAAAGCAAAAATAAACTCCAATTACTTACCCTTTTACAAGATTCTTCTCATAAGTTTTATAACACTGTCCTAACACCAGCAATCCTATACCAACAGGCATTCACGAAAGTAAACAAAAAGGACTGGTATGGCAGAAAGCTTATGAGACTCAAAGGAACTAACACAAGAAAAAGGATTGTTTTTAGGCTTGAATATATTCTACTGGTTAATGATATTTTATAAAACAGGTTCAAGAATAATTTTGATGAGGAGGAAGTACATACATGTTTCAATCCTGTAAAAATCTATGTAGCAGTAATAAGATCCAGGCCTCTGGGCAACATGGCTTGCCTTGTAACTCTTCAGAGCCAGAACAAATGAATCTTCATGCAAGGAATTTCTCTCAAGAATATTATTATTAAACAATGTGAAAGGGAACTCCGAACAACTTCTGGAGCCACAGCACCCACAGAACGGCACAGAGAAGCTAACCTCCTGCTGAGGGCAGCCCAGCAGCCCTGCAGGGAGCGGCCAGTGCAGCGCTATGAGAGCAGGCAACACAGCACGCTGGGAACCGGCAGTGCAGCCCACAGAGCCGAGCCCAGGTCCACGGTTTTAGCCCCAGGGCGGCCAGGCCTTCAGCCAGCTGGGGCAACCTCACAACACCAGCAATTGTGGCGATTCCAGAATTATCAGCATAGATATGCCTAGGACAAAGTGAGAGGTTAGTGCCCTATGGACTTTGGGACCAGTATTTGGGGAACACGTGGCTTCCTCCCCTGGGGGCAAAAAGCTGCTGAAGAAACAGCTGCACAGAAGCCATTTTGCAGTGTCAGTAGTGGCTCTAGCTCCTGGTCTGCGAACTATAGGAAGATCCAGCAATCAGTCTGGGGGTTAATCGCTTTTGCTTTAAACTGCCTGAATCTGGACTGTGGTCTGCGGGGGGAAGTTTGGGGTGGGTATCCAACTTGCCAGAGTGGGTGGAGGCTTTACAGAGGCCACCCAACTGGCAGAAGTTGTGAAGACCCCACGTTTGGGCGGAAGCTCCCCTGTCTGGTGGCAGAGTCCTACTGTGGCAACAAGCCCAAAAATCAAGTAATTAAGTGGCAATATGCCTAGGAAAACGAAACAAAATAAACAGAAAAGTTCAACATTGGACTCCTATTTTAGGGGCAAAGAGGCTCAAAGCATGGAGGAGGACTGTGAGATCAGAACTCCTGCACCAAAAGCCCCAAATGAAAATACAAGCTGGCTACAGGCCATAGAGGACCTTAAGAAGCAGATAAGAGAAGTGGGGGAAAATTTGGGAAGAGAAATGAAAAAAATGCAAGAAAAGTATGAAATGACAGTCAACAGCCTGACTGAGGAAAATAACACCTTAAAAAATAGACTAACTCAAATGGCAAAAGAGGCTCAGAAAGGCAATGAGGAGAAGAATGCCTTAAAAAGTCGAATTTGCCAGATGGAAAAAGAATCTCAAAAGCTCACTGAGGAGATTCATTCCTTCAGAGTTAGACTGGAGCAAATGGAAGCTAGTGACTTTATGAAAAATCAAGATACTATTAAACAGATCAAAACAAATGAAAGAATAGAAGGCAATGTGAAATATCTCACAGGAAAAACCACTGACATGGAAAATAGATCCAGGAGAGATAATTTTAAAATTACTGGACTACCTGAAAGCCATGATCAAAGAAAGAACCTAGAAATCATCCTTAGAGAAATTCTCAAGGAAAACTGCCCTGATGTTTTAGACCCAGAGGGCAAAATAGAGGTTGAAAGAATCCACAGATCACCTCCTGAAAAAGATCCCCAAAAGAAAACTCCCAGGAATATTATAGCCAGGTTCCAGAATTGCCAGATCAAGGAGAAAATACTACAAGCAGCCAGGAAGAAACAATTTCAATATTGTGGAAACACAATCAGAATGGCACAGGACCTGGCAGCTTCTACATTGAGGGATAGAAGGGCATGGAATATGATATTCCAGAGGGCAAAAGAACTGGGAATGAAGCCACGGGTCACCTACCCAGCAAAACTGAGTATCTTGTTTCAGGGGAAAATATGGTCATTCAGTGGAATAGAGGACTTTCAAGCATTCTTGAGGAAAAAAACAGAGTTGAATAGATATTTTAACATTCAGACACAAGAAGCAAGAGATGCTTGAGAAGGTAATCAAGGAAAAGAAATCAAAAGGAACATATCAAAGTTGGACTATTTACAGTCCTACATGGAAAAACAATAACTGTGTTTGATGAAGCCTTTCTCATTATGAAAATAATTGAAGAAGGGTACATGGCATATGTTCACAGGTATACATGGATAGAGGGCACAGGTTGAATTTGATGGGAAGGGATGATTATTATTTTTTTTTTCGGAGGGCAATTGGGGTTGGGTGACTTGCCCAGGTTCACGTGGCTGGGTTTTTGTTTGTGTGTTGGGTGTCTAGGGCCAGATCCGAGCTCAGGTCCTTCTGGCTCCAGGGCTGGCTCTCTGCTCGCTGCGCCACCTAGCCACCCCAAGGAAGGGATGATTCTTAAGGGGTGAAGTCAAGAGGTGAGAGAGGAAAGTGGCAAGAGGAGATGGAGAGAGACAGGGTAGGGCAAACTATCTCATGTAGAAGAGGCAAGGGGAAGTAGTTGCAGGGGAGGGGAAGAACAGGAAGGCAAAAAGGCAAAAGCATATTCTCATTGAAGTTGGCTCAAGGAGAGAATCACATACATACTAAATGGAATATCTTACCCTCACTCACTCTCCTGAGTAGGGGAAAGGGGGATGAGAGGGGGGATGATGGAGGGGAGGGCATTCTGGGGAGAGGGGAGGTTAGAAGTACCCACTATCAAAGAGGGACAGGATCAAAGTAGGGAATGGACCAGGTGGGAGGTGAGACAGGTGGGAGGGAAATATAAGCAGTCTTTTACAATATATCTACTATGGTAATGTTTTGCATAGATATACATGTACAACACATACTGAATTGCTTATCTTCTCAGAGGGAGTGGGTGACAAGGGAGAAAGGGAATGGATCTGAAAATCGAAGTTTTAAAATTAAATGTTTCATAAGATGTCCAGGCAGTGGGGCTCAGAGATTCACCTTGCCCTAATGGCAAAGTCGAAGGGGGTATGGGAGAAGATATGGGAGAGAGCAGATTGGATAAGGGGATATCTAGTGGGACTGCTATCCTGGGGTGGTGGGTAGGGAAAAAATGGGGGAAAAATGTAACTCATAATCTGGTGGAAATGAATGATGTAAACCAGAAGTTAATAAAGCATTTGTTTAATTTAAAAAAAAAAGAAATTCTCAAGGAAAATTGCCCTGATGTTTTAGACCCAGAGGGCAAAATAGAGGTTGAAAGAATCCACAGATCACCTCCTGAAAAAGATGCCAAAAAGAAAACCCCTAGAATATTATAGCCAGGTTCCAGAATTCCCAGATCAAGGAGAAAATACTACAAGCAGCCAGGAAAAAACAATTTCAATATTGTGGAAACACAATCAGAATAGCACAGGACCTGGCAGCTTCTGCACTGAGGGATTGAAGGGCATGGAATATGATATTCTACCGGTCAAAGGACCTGGGATTGAAACCAGGAATCACCTACCCAGCAAAACTGAGTATCTTGTTTCAGGGGAAAATATGGTCATTCAGTGGAATAGAGGACTTTCAAGCATTCTTGAGGAAAAAACCAGAATTGAATAGAAAATTTGACATCCAGACACAAGAAGCAAGAGATCCCTGAGAAGGTAATCAGGGAAAAGAAATCAAAAGGAACTTATCAAAGTTGACCTATTTACATTCCTACATGGAAAAACAATAACTGTGACTGATGAAACTTTTCTCAGTATGAAAATAATGGAAGAAGGGTATATGGGAATATGAGTACATATGTGAATGTGTGTATATATGTTTACAGTTATACATGGAGAGAGGGCACAGGTTGAATTTGATGGGAAGGGATAATACTTAAGGGGTGAAATTATGAGGTGAGAGAGGAAAGTGGCAAGAGGAGATAAGGAGAGACAGGGTAGGGTAAACTATCTCATGTAGAAGAAGCAAGGGGAAGTGGTTGCAAGGGAGGGGGAAAATAGGAAGGCAAAAAAGGCAAAAACATTCTCATTGAATTTGGTTCAGGGAGAGCATGACATACATACTAAATGGGATATCTCACCCTGCAGGAGAGTAGGGGGAAGGGGGATGAGAGAGAGGATGATGGATGGGAGGGCATCCCTGGGGGGAGGGGAGGTTGGAAGTAACCACTATAGAAGAGGGACAGGATCAAGTGGGGAATGGACCAGGTGGGGGGTGGGATGAGGGGGAGGGAATTATAAGCAGCCTTGTACAATATATCTACTATGGTAATGTTTTGCATAGCTATACATGTACAACACATACTGAATTGCTTATCTTCCGAGAGGGAATGGGTGACAAGGGAAGAAGGGAATGGATCTGAAATTCGAGGTTTTAAAATTAAATGTTTCAAATATATATAAATACTATTATTAATACTATTTTGCATGTAATTGGGAGATAAGATGTGTAGGCACTGGGGCACAGAGATTCACCTTACTCTAATGGAAAAGTCGAAGGGGGTATGGGAGAAGATATGGGAGAGAGCAGATTGGAGGAAGGTATATCCTGTGGGACTGCTATTCTAGGGTGGTGGGTAGGGGAAAAATGGGGGAAAATTGTAACTCAAAATCTCGCGGAAATGAATGATGTAAAACAAAACAAAACAAAACAAAAAAAAACCAGAGATGTGGAGGGAAATTGCAATAAGATTTCCCCTTCATCAATTTAACTTTAGAGAAAATGTTTATGTCACATCTCCATGAAAACATTTCATTAGTATGAGAAAATATAATGAAAATGTGGTTGTCCTCACTGCTAACAAGAGTCCTTAAAAAAATACAGATACAGGAAGAGTAAAAAACAAGTGCTGGGTAAATTACACAAATCCAGGCTTACCAAGGCCTCTATCATGGGACTGGTTTCACTTAAGATTTCTTCAGTTTAAGTTATTCAAAATTCAGAACTCACAATTTATTTTTGTACAAGATCCTACCATACAGTAGGCCTTTGTTGATTCAACATACACATACTGAATGTGTCTTTTTATCCCCAGATCCTAGAGCAACATTAGACACATACAGTAGTGACTTAATTAAATAACCATTAATTAGGGTGGCTAGGTGGCACTGTGAATAGAGCACTGGCCCTGGAGTCAGGAAGACCTGAGTTCAAATCTGGCCTCAGACACTTATACTTACTAGCTGTGTGACCTTGGGCAAGTCACTTAACCCCAATTGCCCTCCAAAAAAAAATCATTAATTGATTGATCAGCCATTGATCCAAGTTCTGCCCTGTGCCAAAGAGATTGCATAAAGTAATTGGCCCCTTATGACAATCTGAGGAGCTCTTGGACAGAGCCACAATCATCCAGCTTGTATACATTTGTGTTTCCTGAAATCATACCATCCATATATTGGTTACTGTTCCTCATCTACTACCCCAGCAACTAAAACTCTTTAGAACTGGGTGACTAGGACGTCTCTAGGGCTTCAGCACCCACTCTCACCCCTACTTATCATGAAGAAGGACCTAAAATGATGGGGGTGGGAGAATGACCTCCCCTCACCCAACCTAAAGAAGCATACCCTCTGCTAAGGTGGTAAAAAATAATGTGATCCTGACCCTCCCTATCTGGGTGGAGGTTTTTCTGACCAACTTTCAAAACAGTGCTTAACACCTCAAAGGGTTTGTAGCCAACAATGGTCAGACTGGCCAAGTGTTTCCAGCTTCAAGGCTCCTGCCTGGTTTTTCCTCACCTAATTTTGGCACTTCTATAACAAACCACAACATTGCACCTCATTTCAAATTCTCCTACATCCAGTTTAGTTTATTCTTGTCCCTATCTTTCCACCTTGGTTTCCATCACTAGTAGAGTCTTAGAACCGAGTTATAGAATACCTGTGTATAAATCTTCTGACTCTAAAGCTCTATATAAAGACTATTATTTCAGTCCCTGGCTGCCCAACTCTTCCCTCTAGCTGGAGGGCCGTAACATCACAGTCTTACTAATTAGGGAAGTTCTTATATACAAATCAAATCAGCTTAACCCAGAGGTTCCCAAACTTATTTGGACTACTGCCCCTTTTTCAAAAAAATGTTTTT
Organism: Gymnobelideus leadbeateri; assembly: GCA_011680675.1. Classification (NCBI taxonomy): domain Eukaryota; kingdom Metazoa; phylum Chordata; class Mammalia; order Diprotodontia; family Petauridae; genus Gymnobelideus; species Gymnobelideus leadbeateri. The sequence continues at coordinate 24,174 of WOXC01006697.1, forward strand.
ACTGAATGCCCATGTGGAAATCTTTCTTTAACCCTTTAGCACTTTAAAAAATATTCTATCATTTTTTTAAAATGTAAGTTTTTTTTAAAATGACACATTTTAAATATAATAATTTATTGTAAATTTGGGGGCTTCCCTGCATTGAAATTTTGATGACGCAATATTGTACCATGCAACCATATAGTATCATATTGTAAACAAGTCATTACACACATATTCCTACTGATGCATGCTAGACTTCCCAACAATATGTGACATGCTCACCTGCCAACACTTGCCTATTAAGACCTGTCAGTGGACTTGACCATCGATTGTTTAGAACTTTCATTTAGTGTGTTTATTTGGAACACAAATAATGTAATCACTACAACTTTAACTTTGTTACATAACAGATGAAACATATACAAATGGTTTTTCAACTTTTTCTTCTCTTCTTCCCCTGAACTTCCTCTGCCCCCTTATTTTTATTCAATGTCCCCTAACTGCACCCAAGGCTACTATTGCCCCCCCTGGATTGTTCCAGAGCCCCCCAGGGGGCAGTATCACCCATCTTGGGAACCTCTGGGAGTTACTTTTTCCCCTCCCCTTGCCAACTACAGGTGTTTCCTCATTCTGCTAGTAAAGGAAGAAATAGGAATCGTTTTCCACTCTAGAGACCTTTTCCCTAAAACCACTAGTCCCAAGGGGTTTCAAACAAGATAGCTGGACTGAGATAGCTGGAGTGGAGAGGAGGGAAGAGAAGGCTAGAGAGTAGGACCTAAATACAAAGGGCTATGGTCTTCTGAGGTCAGAAAAGAAACAGAGGCATCAGCGTTTATTTGTAGATTCCTTATTTTCTCATTAATTCCACATGGAAGTTTTCTGACATTGCTAGAACATAGGATATCTTGCTAGGCTACTGCCCAACTCTTACTCATTTTTCTGCAGGTATTCACTAGGGTTCTCTCCTATATCCTCTTCTTTCTCTTGAAGAACTCATCAGCTTCCACCTGTTCAAGAATCAGCTCTAACAAGATGACTCCCAAATCTAGACATTGAGCTCTAGTTTCTCTCTTGGTCATGTGTGACCAACTGTTCCTAGGATGACTCCTCTCGAATGTCTCCTAAGCATCTCAAGTTTGACTAAAATAGAATTCATTATCTCCCACACTAAACTCAATACTCTTCCAAATTTCCTTATTTCTGATAAGGGTAACACTGCCCTCCAAGTTACTCAGAATTATAACTTCCAAATTGTCCTTGATCTTTTGTTGTTATTAGATCTTTTATATTTCTGTCTTTTGCCTTTGGCTATATGGATGGCAAAGAATAAGTCTTGCATATCTGTGTATACCTATAGTACCTAACACATAATAGGAGCTCAATAAATGCTTGAGTTAGTAGGTTTAAACTTATTCTGAATAATAAGGAATTGGTAGGTTTAGGCAGAGCCAAGATGGCAGTATAGAAGCAGGAAAACTCCATGAGCTCCCCCCATAACCACCTCAAATACCTATAAAAAATTACTCTAAACAAACTTTAGAGCTACAAAACCCACAAAGTGACAGAGAAAAACAAATCTCCCACTGAAGACAGCCTGGCAGATGAACAGGAAGAGTTCATCACAGCCCACTGGGAGCAGAACCCAGCCCTGAGTAAGCCTGAGGTTTTAGCTTCAGGGCAACCTGACGAGCCAGGGAGAGAGGGACATTGTGAGAGTAGATCACCAGCAGTTGTGGCGGTTTACAGAATTATCAACCCATAAATGATAAAGACAAAGTGAGAGGTCAGTGTGGACTTTGGGAATAGGGAGTCCAGGAGTGTGGTCTGGAGTCTACCCCCAGAGGGAGAAGCAGCTGAGGTGTGGTGGCCGCAGATGCATGGCTGCTTTAGAGCTCCTGGTCTGTAGATTATAGGAGAACCAAGCAACCATTCTGAAGTGTAGTCGCTCTTGATTTAACCTGCTTGGATCTGGATTGCTTTCAAGGGTGGATGTCCTGGGGTGTGTGACCAGTGATCCAGAGCATGTAGAGGCTTCAGAGAGGGAAGCCAACTAATAGCTCCAGCAGCTATGAAAACCCCAGTGATTTGGGAAAAAGCTCTCCTCTCTGGAAGCAAAGTTCTACTGTGGCAAAGAGCTCAAAAGTCAAGTAATTGAGTGGCAACATGAGCAAGCAAAGAAAGCACAGCAATCCAACTTTGGATTCCTTTTTTGAGGACAAAAAAGGATAAAAGCATGGAAAGGAGGAAGACAATGAAGTCAGAACTCCTGCACCAAAAGCTTCCAAGAAAAATATGAACTGGTTACAGGCCATACAGGAGCTTAAGAAGTTTTTTGAAAACCAAATAAGAGAAGTGAAGGAAAAATTGGGAAGAGAAATGAGAATGATGCAAGAAAATCATGAAAAGAGAGTCAACAACCTGACTGAATAAAATAACACCTCAAAAAATAGATTAACTCAAATGGCAAAAGAGGCTCAAAAAGCCAATGAGGAGAAGAATGCCTTAAAAAGCCAAATTTGCCAGATGGAAAAAAAATCTCAAAAGCTCATTGAAGAGAATCATTCCTTTAGAATTAGATTGGAGGGGGGCGGAGCCAAGATGGCGGAGTAGAAACAGCTCGTCCAAGCCTCTCTGCCCCCAGATTCTCCACAAACTATGTAAAAAAGGACTCTGAAAATCTTCTGGAGCCCCAGCACCCACAGAACGACACAGAGAAGCTAACCTCCCGCTGAGGACAGCCCAGCACCCTGCAGGAAGGACCAACGCAGTGGTCTGGGAGCCGGCAGCTCGCAGAGCGCAGGAGCCGAGCCGAGCCCAGGTCCACGTGAGCCGAGGTTTTAGCCCCAGGGCGGCAGGGCCAGCAGCCTGCTGGAGGAACCCCAGAACACCAGGAACTGTGGAGACTCCAGAATTATCAACATAGACTTGCCTAGGACAAAGTAAGAGGTTAGTGTCCTATGGACTTTGGGACCTGTATTTGGGGAATGCGTCAGCTCCCTCCCCTGGGGGCTAGAAGCCGCTGAGGAGACACGCCATTTTGTAGTTTTCAGAGGCATTTCCGGCTCCCAGCCTACAAATCGTGGGGAGATCCAGCGATCAGTCTTGGGGGTAATCGCTCTTGCTTTAACCTCCCTGGATCTGGATTGTGATCTAGGGTGGAAGTCGTGGGTGGGTTTACAGCTTGCCAGAAACGGAAGTTGCCCCCACACGTTCGGGACGAAAATTCCTCTATCTGGCCTTAAAGCCATAGTGTGGCAACAAGCCCAAAAGTCAAGTAATTAAGTGGCAACATGCCAAGGCAAAGGAAACAGAAAAATGCAACCCTAGACTCCTATTTTGGGGGCATAGAGCGGGAAAAGGACTGTGAGGTCAGAAGTCCTGCTCCAAAAGCCCCAGGGGAAAACATGAGCGGGTTGCAGGCCATAGAGGACCTTAAGAAGGACTTTAAAAATCAAATAAGAGAAGTGGAGGAAAAATTAGAAAGAGAAATGAGAAGGATGCAGGAAAAGTATGAAATGAGGGTCAACAGCCTGACTGAAGAAAATAACACCAAAAAATAGACTAACTCAAATGGCTAAGGAGGCCCAAAAGGGCAATGAGGAGGTGCTTAAAAGTCGAATTTGCCAGATGGAAAAAGAATCTCAAAAGTTCACTGAGGAGATTCATTCCTTCAGAGTTAGACTGGAGCAAATGGAAGCTAGTGACTTTATGAGAAATCAAGATGCTGTTAAGCAGATCCAAACAAAAAAGATTAGAGGCAATGTGAAATATCTCATGGGAAAAACCACTGACCTGGAGAATAGATCCAGGAGAGACAATTTAAAAATTATTGGACTACCTGAAAGCCATGATCAAGGAAAGAACCTAGAAATCACCCTTCAAGAAATTCTCAAGGAAAACTGCCCTGATGTTTTAGATCCAGAGGGCAAAATAGAGGTTGAAAGAATCCACCGATCACCTCCTGAAAAAGATCCCAAAAAGAAAACTCCCAGGAATATTATAGCCAGGTTCCAGAATCCCCAGATCAAGGAGAAAATACTACAAGCAGCCAGGAAGAAACAATTTCAATATTGTGGAAACACAATCAGAATAGCCCAGGACCTGGCAGCTTCTACACTGAGGGATAGAAGGGGATGGAATATGATATTCCAGAGGGCAAAAGACCTGGGAATGAACCCAAGGGTTACCTACCCAGCAAAACTGAGTATTTTGTTTCAGGGGAAAATATGGTCATTCAGTGGAATAGAGGACTTTCAAGCATTCTTGAGGAAAAAACCAGAGTTGAATAGAAAATTTGACATCCAGATGCAAGAAGTAAGAGATGCCTGAGAAGGTAATCAGGGAAAAGAAATCAAAAGGAACTTATCAAAGTTGAACTACTTACATTCCTATATGGAAAAGCAATATCTGTGACTGATGATATCTTTCTCACTATGAAAATAATGGAAGAAGGGGGTGTGGTCATATGAATACATATGTGAATGTGTGTGTATATGGTTACAGTTATATATGGATAGAGGGCATAGGTTGATTTTGTTGGGAAGGGAGAGTACTCAAGGGATGAAATTATGAGGTGAGAGAGGAAAGTGGCAAGAGGAGATGGGGAGAGACATGGTAGGGTAAACTATCTCATGTAGGGGAAGTGGGTGCAAAGGAGGGGGAGAATAAGGAAGGCTAAAAAGGCAAAACCACATTCACATTGAATTTGGTTCAGGGAGAAAATGACATACATACTAAATGGGATATCTCAACCTGCAGCAGGATAGGGGGAAGGGGGATGAGAGGAGGGATGATGGATGGGAGGGCATCCTTGGGGTGAGGGGAGGTTGGAAGTACCCACTATAGAAGAGGGACAGGATCATGTAGGGAATGGACCAGGTGGGGGGTGGGATGAGTGGGAGGGAATTATAAGCAGCCTTGAACAATATATCTACTATGATAATGTTTTGCATAGCTAGACATGTACAACATATACTGAATTACTTATATCCCAAGAAGGAATGGGTGACAAGGGAGGAAGGAAATGGATCTGAAATTCGAGGTCGTAACATTAAATGTTTCAAATATATATATAAATACTATTATTAATACTCTTTTGCCTATAATTGGGAGATAAGATGTGCAGGCATTGGGACACAAAGATTCATCTTCCTCTAATGGAAAAGTCGATGGGGGTATGGGAGAAGGTATGGGAGAGAGCAGATTGGAGGAAGCGATATCTTGTGGGACTGCTATTCTGGGAGGTTGGGTAGGGGAATAATGGGGGGAAAATGATTGTAACTCAAAATCTGGCGGAAATGAATGATGTAAAACAGAAGTTAATAAAGTATTTGTTTAAAGAAAAAAAAAGAATTAGATTGGAGAAAATGGAAGCTAGTGACTTTATGAGAAATCAAGATGCTATTAAACATATCCAAACAAATGAAAAAATAGAAGGCAATGTGAAATATCTCATTGGAAAAAACACTGACCTGGAAATAGATCTAGGAGAGATAATTTAAAAATTCTTGGACTACCTGGAAGCCATAAAAAAAAAAAAAGAACCTAGAAATCATCCTTCAAGAAGTTCTCAAGGAAAATTGTCCTTATGTTTTAGAACCAGAGGGCAAAATAGAGGTTGAAAGAATCCACCAATCACCTCTTGAAAAAGATCCCAAAAAGAAAAACTCCTAGGAATATGATAGCCAGGTTCTGGAGTTCCCAGATCAAGGAGAAAATATTACAAGCAGCCAAGAAGAAACAATTTGAGTATTGTGGAAACCGAATCAGGATTGCACAGGACCTGGCAGCTTCTACATTGAGGGATCAAAGGGCTTGAAATAAGATATTCTGGAGGTCAAAGGATCAGGGATTAAAACCAAGAATCACCTACCCAGCAAAACTGAGTATCATGTTTCAGGGGAAAATATGGTCATTCAATGAAATAAAGGACTTCCAAGCATTCTTGATGAAAAAAAAAAAAAACAGAATTGAATAGAAAATTTGTCATTTGGGGCGGCTAGGTGGCGCAGTGAGTAAGAGCACCAGCCCCAGAGTTGGGATGACCTGGGATGGGTCCTGGCCTCAGAAAATGAGCACCCACACATAAACAATGACTGGCCATGTAACCTTGAGCAAGTTGCTTAACACCAATTGCTTTAAAAAAAAATAAAACAGAAAATTTGACATTTAGATACAAGAAACAAGAAAAGCATGAGAAGGTAAACAGGGAAAAGAAATCATAAGGAACTTATTAAAGTTGAACTGTTTACATTCCTACATGGAAAAACAATCATTGTAACTTAAGAATTCATAAGTTTACTGTTTGGAGCTCTTGTTCATTTTCATTCCAGGTTTTGGCCCAATTCAATCTTTAAAGAAGAAAGATGAAAGTGGAAGTAAATTAATTGGTCAATCAACCACCATCACCTTTGGGATGTCATGGAATATTACTTTATAAAATCCACTTGACTGCATTAGGAACAAAGCAAAATGATGCTACATAGTTTCAGGTAATTTTCACTTTTTCTGATAGTGTTTTAGGATTAGTTTTTGTTTGAAGAATTGATTCCAGGCTTTTTGGAGGCCTGCCAATTAGATCCAGTCCAATAATTAACTCTAATGCCCCTGAAATAAAATATTTAATGTATTTTGACCCACATTCCTTTTTCTGTTTAATACAAATAGTCAAGATTATGGGTGAAATTTCATTTTAATCATCAAACTTTGAAAGTACAAAGCAATTAAACCACATATCACTTAGTACCTAAGCTAGTCCCTTATTCATAAATTTGGCATTCAAGGAACCATAAGAGAAGCATTCAGCCAGTACTATAGAAATAATAAACTATTTCCAAAGTATGCCAACTTTTTGCTAATGAGGAAGGATTGAAATTTCTGTAGAATCCTATGCTTTTGCTGGGAGTATGGTTGAGCTGGTGCAAGATACTATTTGAATGTTTTTACTGTACAAAGGAAGAACAAAGTTATCTATGGGGCAGGGCACTGGGACAGAAGTACCTGGAAGTGTTAATTTGCCTCCTTAAGAACCTAATATACACCAGAGAATTGTTTTAGAGACACTTATAGAAAAGAGTATTTGACTTCCTAGAATATATGATACTAGTTTGGGAAGGAGAATAGAAGATGCTTTAGCTCATAGTGATACCATTTTCCTAGTACTATTATACAGTACTAATTCAGGTTCGGGATCTCCAGGCCCAGGATAGGCCCAAAATAAAATATAATTTCTAACAATGTGTAAAAATCCCAGGCCAAGCTCTGTGTTTGAACTGAACCTGAGCTCAGGGACTAACTCAATATAATGCTAATGATAAATGCTGGTGATGAGGAAGTAGACAGGAAAAGAGAGGAAGAGGGAGGGAAAGAAAGGAAGAAAGACAGAGAGAAAGGAAAGAGAGAAAAAGGAGAGGGAGAGAAGGAAAGAAAGAAAAAGAAAGGGAAAGGGGAGAGGAGGGGAGAGAGAGCCTACAAAAAAGCCAACCTACCATTCATCACATTTTAAGGAAATATAATTATGAATAGAATGAAATATTCATGAGATTTTATTTTCATTATCTTTCTCCACATGATGGACCCTTAAGCAAGCTAGAATAGGAAAAAAGCAGAGTATTAGACAAGAGGAAAGAGTGAAAGAGGACACATACAACTGAAAGAAACCAAAAGAAACTGGAAGTGTACCATAAAACCAAGATATCAGGGAAGAAATGGAGTAAGCAATGCATGTTCCAATATCTCAGGTTATATGAAGAGCTGGAAAAAATTAGTATTTCATATCAAATTGTCAGTGACTGTTTCTTGATTTTGTCTGAAATAAAAAAGAATGCATGAATTATATCTGATGAATGAATGAATGTATGAATTATATCTATTCTATTTGATGAATTATAATGAGCAACTTTGGTCCAAGGGAATGGATAATAATAACAGTTGACATGTATATAATGTTTACTACATTCCAAGCACTGTGCTAAGAGTTTTACAATTCTCCCAGTGAATCCACAACAGCCCTGAGAGGTAGGTAATATTATTTCCATTTTATAGATTAGGAAAGTGAGGCAAACAGAGGTCGAGTGACTTGTCCAGGATCACACAGATGGTAAATATCTGAGGTGTAACTTGAACTCGTGTTTTCCTGACTCACTATCCCACTATCCACTGCGCCACCTACCTGCCAGTATAATACACTTCCTTCCTCTTTTTGGAGAAGAGAGAGACTATCCACATGGAATATGATACATTGTTAGACTCACTTGTTTATTGGTTTTGCTTAATTGTTTTGCTTTATTGCAAGAGCAGGCTAAGTGGTGGGATATGTTTGGAAATTATTGCAAATAAAAAATTAAAAACCACAAGAAAACTTTTTTCTTTTTCTTTTTTTTTCATGGCAAAGGAGTACCAATGTATGAGGCTGTTTGGGAGAAGACAGCATTGGGAAGGATTCAGCCTACTGCGGGTGTGGGGTTTTTTTTTCTTCTTCTGTGTTTTTCAGTCTATTGAGTCTTTGACACACTTTATTTATATGTGAAATGAATGACAGAATTCAATTTGTAGATTCTGGGTGAAACCGACTGTTATATCATTAACGAAAAGTCAATTAAACAAGAAAATGACCTGAAATTTCAGCTACGCTTTTGAAGGTGGTTATGGTGTGGGGGAAAGTCTTAACAGTCTGAGTACTTGGATTCAATTGCAAGCTTTGACACTGAGTAGCTGTTGTTCCTTTGTTTCTGGACCTCAGTTTCACTCATCTTGAAAATAAGGGGATAGATTAGAGCAAGATGATCTTTGAGAACCCTTTCACCTCTAAATCTTTGGTCCTAAGATAGTTTAAATTTTAAAAAATCCATAAGTTCATAACCACTGAAATAGAAAAATAATTTTTGATGACTTGAGATTTTAGAAATATATATTTAATACTTGGTTGTCTATTTAAGGAAAAAGCACAAAACATGCATCTTTTATATATTATTAAAATTTACTAAGTCACTTGGCAATGATCATACACTTAGTAAGTATCTGAGGCAGAATTTGAAATTGGAGTCCTTCTGAGTGCCAAGTTCAACATTATGTATCATACCACACTACCTCCAACTGCATATAATCTCATATCTCCTGAGATTTATTTGCTAAATCATAGACATGTTGCCATCTGCTGGTGGATGGAGTTTTATACAAGGAATTCTTCACACTGACAGACACAGATCCTTTCCCCTGTTTTCAAGAAATATACTAAAGGAAAACTCAAGTATAAATTCTGTGGGACACACAGAATCACAGTGTGAAAGACGAGAGACAATTCTAACTTGCATCACCCCTGCACCATATCAAGAAAGTTTTTTCTTTTCTTTTTCTTTTTGGAGGGCAATTGGAGTTAAGTGACTTGCCCAAGGTCACAGGGCTAGTTTTTTGTGTTAAGTGTCTGAGGTCGGATTTGAACTCAGGTCCCCCTGACTCCAGGGCTGGTGCTCTATTCACTGCACCACCTAGCCACCCAAGAAGGTTTTTTTCTTGCTTTGTTTTCTGATGCTTCCATCAAAGCAATTTTGCCATGTATTGATTTTTGTCTTGGGTTTATTTTTTCCCTAGCAGAGGACAATAAATGGAAAATTATTAAAAAATAATTATGGCTGTTTGTCATCATTTACTATGGGTTTATTATTTTTAATGACAGCAAATTCACTAAAAAAGTACATATTAGTTATATGTACTAGATACTAAGGAGGTGGCTCAGTGGATAGAGTGCTGGGTCTGGAGTCAGGAAGATCTGAGTTCAAATCCAGTCTCAGAAACTTATTAGCTATATGATCCCAGTCAAGTCACTTAACTCCTATTTGCCTCAGTTTCCTCATCTGTAAAATGGGAACACACTGGTAAAGGAAATGGAAAACCACTTTGCCAAGGAAACCCTATGGATAAAATCCATGGGGTCACAAAGAATCAGACACAACTCAGCAAACAGATCCTAAAAGGTAGCTACTCATAATAGTAACTTTTGCCTCCTCATCAAGATAATGGAGTAGAAACAGGACTTTCACTGGCTGGAGGGATTTCAGAACACCAGCAGCTGTGGCAGTTTCCAGAATTATCAGCAATTATCCACAGATGCTAACTAAGGACATAGTAAGAGGTCAGTGCAGTATGGACTTTGGGATCCAGTAGTTGGGAGTGCTGTTAGCCTCTGCCCCCAGGGTGAGAAGCTGCTGTGGCACTGCAGCCAAGCAGCTGCAGCCATGTGGCAGCTTCAGCTCCTGGCCTGAAGATTGTAGGGGAACAAGCACCCAGTCTAAGGGGTAATAGCTCTTGCTTTACCCTGCTTGCATCTGGATTGTGGTCTATGGTAGAGGTCCTGAGGTGTTCGGCCAGCTTGCCAGAGTATGTGGAGGCTTTAGAGAGGGCACCCAACTAATACCTTTGGCAGCTGAGAAAACCCCAGCATTTGATACAAAGCTCCCCTGTCTGGTAGCAGAGTCCTACTGTGGCAAAAAGCCCAAATGTCAAGTAATTGACTGGCAACATGAGCAAATGAGGGAAGCAAAGTAAACAAAGCAACCCAACTTTACACTCCTATTTTGGGGACAAAAAGGATCAAAGCACGGAACAGGAAGAAGACAGTGAAGTCAGAACTCCTGCACCAAATGCTTCCAAGAAAAATACAAACTGGTCATAATAATAACTTTTGAGACACAGTGAACTAAGGACATAGTTAATACAGTAATTTAGATATTTAATAAGATTTTTCTTAAACTACATTTTTCCTTATCATGCAAATTTCCCATTTCCTTAAAAGAAAAAGACCATCTTTGCATCCCCAGTATATCCTTAGCACAGTTCCTGGAACACGGTAGGCAATTAATAAATGTTTGTGACTGACTTTAGAAAAGCAAGGTCTCAGCCCTTCCAAGTCCATCTACTAAAGGACAGAACTTCACATGTGCCACTTACCCAAAAGTACATCAGACTTTCTCTAGGCTGGATACCTCCTGGTAAATACTTAAAAGCTGTATATCAGACACACACACACAAAAAAAAATTGAGAGGGCAGAATGTCCCCAGGATTCATCTCTGAGCTAAGGAGACAGCCAGGAAGTTGAGGCCCCATGGCAATGGTGCAGACTGCCAAAATGCTCCCAGCTGTCTCTGAGTGCAGGAAGAAGAGGCCAGCTGTTGCTATTAGGAACCTGGAGATAGAAGATGAAACAAAGCAACTAAAATCAGGTAGTTAATCCTTCTTCCAATTTCTCAAAACAAACTCAGAACACTACAAAGTCTTTGTCACAATGAGGATTATAGACTCTTTAGTGCTGGCAGGGACCTGAAAAATCAACTAGTCTTACTCTTTTTACAATTAAGAAAAGAGAAACCCAGAGAAGTTTTGATTTGCCCAAGGCCATGCAGTTAATTAATGGCCAAGTTAGGATGAAAATATAGGCATCTAGGCTCCCAGGACAGCTGTTTTTCCCACTATACCTCTGAAATGGGAGACTCAGAGGCCTAGGTTCAAAACCCACCCCTGAGGATCACAGTCCATCGGACCTCTTCCCATTTCTTCTCACCACCCCACTGCCATCTGAACTCCAGGTGAATGTCTTGCCAAAGCTCCCCCCACTAGTCCTTGATCTTTCCAACAGGAGACTCTTAATGTACCAGTCATCGTGGGACACTTCTATTAGGGACGATTTATGGGGACACATTGTTCTGGGGTCTCCCCAAATGAATTTGTCTTTAAAAAACAATTTGGTGAGTTTCTTGACACAGCACCAAAGTTTATAGTTATAGCTGTGTCATCTAGAACTCAGAGATCCAAAGCATACATTCTAATTCAAAACTACTGATGTGATACTTTCTATTCAACAGAAGGTGCCAAGTGAAGATGCTCTTTCTGCATGAAAAGACAGTAGGATTGTTGAGTAATTTCATCAATTGTACCATCTAATTTAACACATGCTATATTTCACTTTTCATTACCTTTATCACTCAGTGATTCTGCTATAGACTCTACTTTTGACCTCTCTCCCTGTGTCTGAAAGAAGGGACAACAATACCTTCCAACTTTAAATATATGATACAAGTAATAAAAGTGACTTTGGTAACTAATGTTATAAAATCCCAAGGCTCATGTCAGTAATATCAACCAAAAAATTCCTTTCCCCCACAATCAAAGATGACATGGTAACTGGCCTTCCTTCCCCACTTTTACACCCCCTGTTGTGATTTCTTTCCACATGGTTTTGTTTGAAGGGGAAAAGAAAGACAAATGATTTTTTTTTTTGCTTTTTGGAGGGCAATTGGGGTTAAGTAACTTGCCCAAGGTCACACGGCTAGGTTTATTTTTTTGTTTGTGTGTGTGTTGTTAAGTGTCTGAGGCCGGATCCAAACTCAGGTCCTTCTGACTCCAGGGCCGGTGCTCTACTCACTGCACCACCTAGCCGCCCCAGTGATTTTTTTTTTTAAAAGAACAAACAAAAAGTCTAGATTCAAGAAAGTCTTTCCTCCAAATTCCTACATTTACTGGCTGTGTGACCCTGGGAAAGTCAGTTAACCCCAATTACCTCCAAAAAATAAATAAACAACCATCTTAAAAAAGATTTTCCTATAGAAAAATCAGGCAACATTTTGTTTTTAAGGTACAAAAAATGAGAACCATTGGTCTAAGGGTAGGGAACCTTTGGCTGTAAGACTACAAACATGTGACCTTCGAGGTCTTCAAGCGCAGCCCTTTGACTGAATCCAAACTTCACAGAGCAAATCCCCTTAACAAAAGGATTTGTTCTGTAAAACTTGGGGCTCAGTCAAAAGGCTGTACCTGAGGACCTAAAAGGCTACATGTGGCCTTGAGGCTACAGATTCCTCACCCCTGCACTTGTCTAATAAAAACAGTTCTTTTTTTTCTCAGAGAGAGAAGGGAAAAAAGATGAGAGCTATAAATTTTGTAATGGCCCTGCCTCATTTTCCATTGCAGGTATTTCCATTGCCTACTATAAATCTTGAATTTGTTTCTAGAAATCTGAAAGTCAGTTCTTAACATTTCAGAGAAGCAGTCAAACTTAGTGTTTAAAACCCAGGACTCCCAAGAAGATCTAAAGAAGCTCCCCTTTTACTGATTTATTTTAAAAAAAAGCTATCCCATCCTGGGATATCCTCAGGATTAACAGTGTTAGATTCTGAGTCCCTTGGGGCAAGGACTTGTTTGCCTCTTTTTGAATTCCCAGTGCTTAGCACAGTGCCTGGGACATAGTAAGTACTTAATAAATGCTTATTTATTGATTGATTGATAAACTCACAAGGTCACTGACCTGAGTCAACTGAGGAAGAAAGCATCAAAGTGGGATTCCACAGCTTTCCAGTTACAGAATAAGTCAGAATATTTGGCAGCAGCTAAGTGTAGTGGATAGAGTGCCAGACCCAGAGTCAAGGAAACCCATCTTCCTGAGTTCAAATCTGGCCTCAGATACAATGGCTGTGTGACTCTGGGCAAGTCCCTTAATCCCTTTTTCCCTCAATTTCCTCATCTGTGAAATGAGCTAGAGAAAGAAATGGCAAACCACTCCAGTTTCCTTGCCAAGAAAACCCCAAAAGGCTTCAAGAAGAGTCAGTCATGACTGAAATGACTCAACAACAAATAATCTGGATACTTCCTTACTCATATCTCCACATTTTGAAATATTGTCCATCCATCTCCATAGGCCCCATCACCTCTGCCCCCACCAGAAATTCCCTTTTCTTCCTCAGAACTCTCATTTCTCTGTGTCTGTACCTTTCTTATGCTCTTGAAGGCCCACTTGGCGCTGCAGCTTTTTGTCCAGGCATTCCTCTACAATCCTGCTCCAATGTTCTGTTGGGACATGGAGACAGTTCTGAAGTTGAGAATGCTAGGCTAGGAGAAGATGAGGTCTGGCAGGCTCACTAAGCTAGAAATATTTCAAAGACAACCACAGAAGCAGACTCCATATTTCTTATCCATGAACCAGCTTTGCTCAGTTCTGAGAGAGTTATCACAATAAGATCATAGGGTCCTACATTTAGAGCTGGAAGGAGCCTTAAATAGAAGTCCTCCAGTCCACCCTTCTGTTTTACAGATGAGGAAATTGAGACCCAGAGAGGGCACACATCTAGTAACTGAGGTAGGATTTGAAATCAGTTCTTCCTGACCCCAGGTCATGTTCTATCCTCTATGCCAGTGGTATCAAACTCAAATAGAAACAGCTCCCTAAGGACAGAATATTGACTTAGAAAACTACAAACTAATATTATCTATGTTGTATTATATTTTTATTTATTTTGTTAAACATTTTCCAAGTGCATTTTAATATCATTGAAGATATACTAGGTTTTCTGTGGGCCACAAATCTGACACCTCTGTTATGCCACTAGAAGTCTGGCCACCAGGCAGTATATTTTTTAGTCTTAGCAACTCAGACACTACTAATGTATGTCAAGATTTTAGTCTGTAGGGGCAGCTAGATAGCACAGTGAATAGAGCATCAGCCCTGGAATCAGGACAACCTGAGTTCAAATCTGGTCTCAGAAAAACTGTACAAGATAATTACATAAACTGGAGCTTGTGGCAAAAACAACAAAGCCGAAATGTACACTTGGGATTTTGGTGTAGAAAACTCCCTTCATCTGGAGTTCAGTATACACCTTTTTTTTTCAAATGCTTTATTAACTTCTGGTTTACTTCATTCATTTCCACCAGTTTTTGTGTTACAAATTTTCTCCCTGTTTTTTTCCCCTACCCACCTCCCCAAAATAGCAGTCCCCCAGGATATCCCCGCCTTTTGCTTCCCAATTACATGTAAAATAGTATTAATAATAGTATATATACATATATATATATACATATATTTTTTTTAACATTTAGTTTTAAAACTTTGAATTCCAAATTCATTCCCTTCCTCCCTTGTCACCCACCCTTACTGGGAAGATAAGCAATTCAACATAGGTTGTACATGTATAGCTAATGCAAAACATTACCATAGTAGATATATTGTAGAAAACTGATTATATTTTCCTCCCTCCTCTTCCACCTCCCCCTTGTTCTATTCTCTATTTTGGTCCTGTTCCTTTTCAAAAGTGTGTGCTTCCCTCCCCCCTAGCCTGCCCTCCCTTCAGTCATCCCCTCTCATCCTCTTCCCTTCTACTCTCCTATAGGGTGAGATACCCTATTTCGTGTGTATGTCATTCCCTCCCTGAGCCAAATTCAATGATTATAAGGTTGATCCATTCCCTTATGCCTTCCTGTTCTTCCCCTCCATTGTACCCATTTTCCCTTGTCTCTTCTATATGAGATAGTTTGCCCCATTCAGTCTCTCCCCATCTCTTCTCATTATATTCCTCTCTCACCTCTTGATTTCACCTTTTAGGTATCATCCCTTCCTATTAAATTGGTCCTGTGACCTCTATGTATGTATAACTGTAAACATATATATATACATACACATTCACATATGTATTTATATGCCTATATACCCTCTGATAAAGACTATCTATCTATCTATCTATCTATCTATCTCTATCTATCTATCTATCTATCTATCTATCTATCTATCTAATTTCTATTCCCTTCAACTATTTTCACACTGAGAAAAGTTTCATCAGTTGATCAGAGGATCCGTTGTTAGCAAAATGGGTCCACCAAATGACTGGCCATTTGGGGGTCCAGGCCACACATCAATGAGTGCAAGATCAAGGTATTAGTATCTCTCATTCACTGGTTTTTTTTTTTATTAAACAAATGCTTTATTAACTTCTGTTTTACATCATTCATTTGCACCAGATTTTTAGTTACAATTATTTTTCCCCCCTGTTTTTCCCCTACCCACCCTCCCAGAATAGCAGTCCCACAAGATATAGCTTCCTCCAATCTGCTCTCTCCCCTATCTTCTCCCATACCCCCTTCGACTTTTCCATTAGAGGAAGCTGAATCTTTGTGTCCCAATGCCTGCACATCTTATCTCCCAATTATAAGCAAAAGAGTATTAATAATAGTATTTATATATATTTGAAACATTTAATGTTAATACCTTGAATTTCAGATCCATTTCCTTCCTCTCTTGATAGGGTTGTGAACCCGTGTGAGGGGGTGATTAGTCACAAGTGCCGACTCAAACATTGCTGGTCATGTGAGTACAGACATGACAGTCATTTAAGGCCAGAGAGGGTGCACATGGCTTTCTGAGGGGCGTTATTGGGACAAGTTTGCCTGAGGCTTAACGACCCAGGAAAAGGGAGTCAGGAACGCTGACTCGTGGGTATTGCTCTACACGCAGTGCCCTGAGGATTTCCAGTAAGGACGGTGGTCCCTGGTCTCTTATGACGTACTCGGGAAAGAACATGATTGGCCCCTGCATGGCCCTCCTCCACGGGGTATATAGTAAGAGTTTGGAGGAAGTTGCAACAGTTCCAGTTCCTGCTGGCTTGCTGTGCACTTAAGATGTAGTTTAATAAACAGCTTTGCTCCACTACTCCCATGTCCTTGGGTGCTCTGTGGGGGTTAGCTCTTCTTGGAAACAAGAAGCCAGAGATGTCCAGTGACCGGGGATAAGGTAAGACACGGCCAGGGTTGAGACCTTGATCTCAACACTCTCTTGTCACCCATTCCCTCTGGGAAGATAAGTGATTCAGTATATGTTGTATATGTATAGCTATGCAAAACATTACCTTAGTAGATATATTGTACAAGGCTGCTTATAATTCCCTCCCACTCATCCCACCCCCCACCTGGTCCATTCCCTACTTGATCCTGTCCCTCTTCTATAGTGGGTACTTCCAACCTCCCCTCCCCCCAGGGATGCCCTCCCATCCATCATCCCTCCTCTCATCCCCCTTCCCCCTATTCTGCTGCAGGTTGAGATATCCCATTTAGTATGTATGTCATTCTCTCCCAGAACCAAATTCAATAAGAATGTGGTTTTGCCTTTTTGCCTTCCTATTCTTCCCCTCCCTTGCAACCACTTCCCCTTGCTTCTTCTACATGAGATAGTTTACCCTACCCTGTCTCTCCTCATCTCCTCTTGCCACTTTCCTCTCTCACCTCATAATTTCACTCCTTAAGTATCATCCCTTCCCAACAAATTCAACCTGTGCCCTCTATCCATGTATAACTGCAAACATATATACAAACATTCACATATGTATTCATATGACCATACACCCTTCTTCCATTATTTTCATACTGAAAAAGATTTCATCAGTCACAGTTATTGTTTTTCCATATAGGAATGTAAATAGTTCAACTTTGATAAGTTCCTTTTGATTTCTTTTCCCTGATTACCTTCTCAGGTATCTCTTGCTTCTTGTGTCTGGATGTCAAATTTTCTATTCAACTCTGGTTTTTTCCTCAAGAATGCTTGAAAGTCCTCTATTCCACTGAATGACCATATTTTCCCCTGAAACAAAATACTCAGTTTTGCTGGGTAGGTGACCCTTGGGTTCATTCCCAGCTCTTTTGCCCTCTGGAATATCATATTCCATGCCCTTCGATCCCTCAGTGTAGAAGCTGCCAGGTCCTGGGCTATTCTGATTGTGTTTCCACAATATTGAAATTGTTTCTTCCTGGCTGCTTGTAGTATTTTCTCCTTGATCTGGGGATTCTGGAACCTGGCTATAATATTCCTGGGAGTTTTCTTTTTGGCATCTTTTTCAGGAGGTGATCTGTGGATTCTTTCAACCTCTATTTTGCCCTCTGGATCTAAAACATCAGGGCAATTTTCCTTGAGAATTTCTTGAAGGGTGATTTCTAGGTTCTTTCTTTGATCATGGCTTTCAGGTAGTCCAATAATTTTTAAATTGTCTCTCCTGGATCTATTTTCCAGGTCAGTGGTTTTTCCCATGAGATATTTCACATTGCCTTCTAATCTTTCATTTGTTTGGATCTGCTTAACAGCATCTTGATTTCTCATAAAGTCATTAGCTTCCATTTGCTCCATTCTAACTCTGAAGGAATGAATCTCCTCAGTGAACTTTTGAGATTCTTTTTCCATCTGGCAAATTCGACTTTTAAGGCATTCTCCTCATTGCCCTTTTGGGCCTCCTTTGCCATTTGAGTTAGTCTATTTTTTAAGGTGTTGTTTTCCTCAGTCAGGCTGCTGACCCTCATTTCATACTTTTCCTGCATCCTTCTCATTTCTCTTCCCAATTTTTCCTTCACTTCTCTTATTTGATTTTTAAAGTCCTTCTTAAGGTCCTCTATGGCCTGCAACCTGCTCATGTTTTCCCCTGGGGCTTTTGGAACAGGACTTCTGACCCCACAGCCCACGTCTCGTTCTATGCTTCCATCGTTTTTGCCCCCAAAGTAAGAGTCTAAGGTTGCATTTTTCTGTTTAATTTGTTTTCTTTGCCTTGGCATGTTGCCACTTAATTACTTGACTTTTGGGCTTGTTGCCACAGTATGGCCTAGTGCCAGACAGGTGAACTTTCGTCCCGAACATGTGGGCGGGGGGCCAACTTCCATTTCTGGCAAGCTGGGAACCCACCCACGACCTCCACCCCAGATCATAATCCAGATCCAGGGAGGTTAAAGCAAGAGTGATTACCCCCCAAGACTGATCGCTGGATTTCCCTATAGTTCACAGGCCAGGAGCTGGAGCTGCCTCTGAAGACTACAAAATGGTGTGTCTCCTCAGCGGCTTCTAGCCTCCAGGGGAGGAAGATGACGCATTCCCCAAATACTTGTCCCAAAGTCCATAGGGTACTAACCTCTCACTTTGTCCTAGGCATGTCTTTGTTGATAATTCTGGAGTCGCCACAGCTACTGGTGTTCTGGGGTCCCTCCAGCTGGCCTCTGGCCCTGCCACCCTGGGGCTAAAACCATGACTCAGGCGGACCTGGATTCGGCTCCCCGCGCACTGCATGCTGCGCTACTAGTGCTGCTCTGGCCCTTGCTGCAGGGCTGCTGGGCTGTCCTCAGCGGGAGGTTAGCTTCTCTGTGTCATTCTGTGTGTGCTGGGGCTCCAGAAGTTGTTCAGAGTCCCCTTTTACATAGTTTGGAGGTGATCTGGGGGAAGAGTGGCTTGGACAAGCTGTTTCTACTCCGCCATCTTGGCTCCACCCCCCTCTCATTCACTGTTAAAACAGATAGCAGAAGAATGTCATATATGTCAATTGGAAAAGGAGAGAACTGTTCCTTGGGTAGTAACTGGAGAGATGGCAAAAGGAAAAGTCCCAGCCCAAATCTGGCAAATAGATTATATTGGTCTACTACCACAAGATAAAGGATGCAGATTTATATGTACTTGTGTTGACACCTATTCAGGTGTATTAGTGGCTTGCCCTTATAAGAATGCAACCCAGAAAAACACCTGTAAAACTCTAGATCTCATAAGTCTCTATTATGGAACCCCAATGCAGATTCAAAGTGACAATGGGTCACATTGGCTCTACTGATAGAATAAAATTGGGAGCTAAAGTATGGGTAAAATGGAAGTCAGATGAAGTTCCAAAGGCTGTGGAGATTATAGCACATGGGAGGGATAACATCATAACTATTGTTTATTCTGGAGAAGATGATTACAAAATTGTACCCTTCACTCATATATTCTACCGTGAGCGAGGCTACAATAGTCTGGTTATTGTCTCTTTGCTTCTTCTTGGCATTTTGTCTATTAACCTTGTTTGCTAGATTTGCTTCCTCAGGCTTGGTACCCCCCACCTCTAGATTCCTGCTAGTTTAAGCTGGATGTCACCCCCTGTCTGCAACTGTAGTATGTCACCCCTGGACTTGGCATCAAGCACATTAAGAACTGACCCCTTCGGACAGGGACAGCTCTATGTCTGATTTCAGTAGCAAGTAGCCATGGAAGAAGAGACCTTCGCCCCTTACCCCAAGATTTTGGGGGCCCCATTTGTTGGGGGGGGAATGATGGGGAGCTTGTGCTCAAGCCCCACCCTAAAATATTGTTTTCTGTGTTTATTGTGTGCTATCCTTGTTATATTGTTGTAAAATTCTGTTGACACCAATTATTCCTAATGTATTTTTGCCAAGTAAGGGACATAAAAGATCTTGGGGTTGAATGTAAGGGTTATGGGATTTAAAGATCTTCCATGCCCCATTGGACTTGCTGATGTAGCAGGAAGGGGTGGAGCAAGAGGAAGCAGAAGCCAAGCTGGAGTTCCTATGGTGACTGGCAGTGGTGGCGGCAGTGGTGGTGGCAACAGCAGTGGCCAGCTGCAGCAGCAGTCATGGTAGTGGCTGAGGTGGATGCAGAGGTGCAAACCCCTTTTTTGAGCCAGCCAGAATTTTTGCTAAGGGCTCCTGCTGAGGACTGCCAGGGACTGGAACTGCTGGTGGCCAGAGCTGCTGGGAGCATGCTTCCTGGACACTGAGTAGTTGCTGTGAGTGGGGAGAGGAGGACCTTTGCCTGAGGTAGCCTGTTCTGTTTTAAAGGCTTGAAAACGTGGGTGTTTACTGCATTAACTATGTGCACCAACTTCATAACTACTGTGATGGCTTTGACTTTCTGGTTTGGAGACTCAGTCATTTGATATTTTAATAAATGTTCTAGCTTTATCCCCTATGTAGAGAGCCTGGTATATTTTGTGATTAATAACCGCATCAGCATATTTATAGTTGCCATGGGCATTGTGAATATTGCATTGTTGATACAGACACTTAACACAAAAACTAGCTGTGTGACCTTGGGCAAGTCACTTAATCCCAATTGCCCTCCAAAAAGCAAAAAAAAAAAAAAAGATTTTAGTCTGTGTCAGAAAAGGGGTTTTATCTCCACCCATTTACTAAAGGACACTGACTCACTAAGAGCTACTGAGCAATAAAGTGGAAATGTCAATTAGGAAGGCAGAATAGGATAGTGAAAAGAGAGAAAGAAACAGAAGACCTGGGCTTATGTCTCAACTTTACAACTTAAGACCTGTGCGACCCTGGGCAAGTCACTGTATCTTTACAGGCCATAGTTTCTTTATGTATAAATGAGAGACTGGATTAATCAGCCTGCAGGGTCTCTTGCAGCTCTAGATTTATCATCCTGATTGGAGTCTACTGACGTTTTGCCCCTCTTTTCATAATTAATCAGGTTAGTCTAGAATGGGAGTTCTTTTTATGATTTATTTTATTTTTATTCTGCTAAATATTTCCCAATTACATTTTAATCTGATTTAGCATCACCTAAGGAGAACAACTTTCTTTTGTCTTTGGTGAAAGGTTTTGAATAGCATTTAGACTGTATTCAGAATAACAGAATTTCTATAAAATTGGTGGGGGGGGGGTTGCCTTTTTTTTTAGGGCAATTGGGGTTAAGTGACTTGCCCAAGGTCACACGGCTAATTTTTGTGTTAAGTGTCTGAGGATGGATTTGAACTTAGGTCCTCCTGACTCCAGGGCTGGTGCTCTATTCACTGTGCCACCTAGCCGTCCCCATCTATAAAATTATTTACTGATATCCCTTTCCCTATTTGTTTTGTTAAGTTTCTTTTTTCTTTAAAATTTTAATAGATTTATTTATTTTTAGTTTTCATCATTCACTTCTATAAGATTCTGAGTTCCAAATTTTTTTCCCATCTCTCCCCTTCCTCCCACCCCAAGACAACATGTAATTCAATATAGGCTCTATATATACATTCATATTAAACCTATTTTCACATTAGTCACATTGTAAAAAAGAATTAGAACCAATGGAAGAAACCATGAGAAAGAAGAAACAAACAGAAAAAAGAAAGCAAATAATAAACTTCAATCCGCATTCAGACTCCATAGCTCTTTTTCTGGATGTGGACAGCATTTTCCATCAGGAATCCTTTGGAGCTGCCCTGGATCCTTGCATATAATGGGAGTTCTTAACCTAGAGTCAATAGACCCTTTCAGTACATGGATAGATTTCAGGGATTACACAAAGTTGGAGGTAGAAAAATTGCATCTTTATTTTCACTAACGTTTAACTGAATTTTGAGATTTCCTTCAATCGTTTAAGAACATTATCTGAGAAGGGGTTCATAGATTTGACCAGACTGCCAGAGAGGTTCATGATGCAACAAAATGAAGAGCTATTGGTGGAGAGGGGGGAAAATGTCTGTATATATTTGAAAGCCAGAGAGATGGTTTACAAAATTATGAGAGGTAGTATCTAAATTTAGGATTTTCTTTCCTTTTAAATTTCACCCTCAGGATGTTAGCATTTTTTTTTTTGCTTTTTGGAGGGCTATTGGGGTTAAGTAACTTGCCCAAGGTCACATGGCTAGGTTTTTGTTCATGTGTGTTAAGTGTCTGAGGCCGGATCTGAACTCAGGTCCTTCTGACTCCAGGGCTGGCGCTCTACTCACTGCGCCACCTAGCCGCCCCTATGTTAGCATTTTTTACTCATAGAGAGAGGACCAGGCAGTTGGCACAATTCTAGCCCATTACCTGTGAATTCTCCTTAGTATGAGAGGCATGACGGCAACTGCAACTCAGAAAACCCACTTCAGGAAAAAGGAGAGAGAATTGGGAGCACTGAGGATTGTACAGTGGGTAGTTCTTTCCTTCCACTATCCCAAACAATATTTGAACCCTCTGTCCATCCTGGCAAAGACAGTGGGCCTTCTGCTTATAGAAACTTCTATTGTTAGCCCTAGGAGCTATAGCTATTTCAAAGCAGAGAGAAAGAAACAGAGACAAAGAGACAGAGACAGAAACACAGATAGAGAGACAGGAAGAGAAAGGAGGGGAGAGGGATAGAGAAAGAGAGAGAGAAAAGGAGAAGTGGGAGGGAGAGAAGACAGGGCAAGAGGGGAAAAGGGAATGGGAGAGAAAAAAAAAGAGAGAGTAGGGAGGAGGTAGGTCCAGGGACTATGTGTGTGGTAGTGGCAAGGAAGGGAGAAGTGGGGGAAGAAAAGAAGCTCAAAGAGAATATTTGTCTTGATTTTCTCTTTAAAGTGAAGCATTTTGGAGTAGAGGGATAAAGGGTGAGGAACATTTGGTTACTTAGCATTTCCACACAGGCAACTAAGTATTTCTTAGTCCCCATCAGAGTTCTATAGTAATAATAAACATGTCTAGCTGGCGTACAGCATGGTAGGGAAGGAAACAAGCATTTGTGAGTGACAGGCACTGTGCTAAGGGCATTATAATTATCCTCTCATTTGAGCCTCACAACAACTCTGGGGAGCAGGATCTATTCTTATCCCCATTTTAAAGTTGAAGAAATAGAGGCAGGAAGAGGTTAAGTGACTTGCCAGAGTCACACAGCTAGTAAGTGTCTAAATTTGGATTTGAAGCTCTATCCATTGTTCTACGTAGCTGCCTAAAAATCACTGGTTCTGGAGCCAGACCTTGTCTTAAATGATACCAAACTCATGTGACCATGGGCAAATCACTTAACTGCCCTGGGACTCGGTTGCCTCATCTACAAAATGAGGGTTTACATTACATGACTTCCGATGTCCCAACTCTAGAGCTAAGATCCCAATATTAATGACCTTATATTATGAAAATAATGATATGTTTTTGTTTAAGTATCAGGTGTAATAAGGGGAAACCTTGCTTGGTTTTATAGATCCCCCAATATACTTGGTTTAATTAGAGAATGTGGGTCTTTGTTAGATTGGAACATCTCCAAGGAGCTCAATGTGAGCCCTGGTCCATTGCTGAAGGGTGTATATCCTTCTAGAATGGCACAGGGATCTCCTGATCTGTCCACAGGGTTGGGAGGCTGCATGAAAGATGCTTAGAGACTTATGGGGGGGTACAAATTCTTGTTGGAGAATCCTTCCCTTTTGTGGCCTTTCAGAGCAAGCAACTCTTCTCTTTGGGGACTCCTCTACCATGAGACCTTTTGCAAGTATTTTCTTTCCCCTGGACTAGGTGGGGGAGATTTCTCTTCCCTTCTCCCAAACTACTCAATAGAAATGGTAGGTAGCTTGTAGTAGGACTGAACCTATAGTCCTTGAATGCCACTTTCTGCATTTTTTGTTTCCTATTCCAGGAACTGATGACCCTAGGAAATGAAACTTCTAGTCTTGGTGCTTCCTGAGTATTTGAAATTACAGAAGTCAGGATCTCAGCATTAGCTGACCAAAACAGCATGCTTCTCAAAGAAGAAGAGGATCACTACCAAGGTAAGCTAGCACCTGAAGGACAAAAGAATGCATACCCTGGCTGGCCAGGAGACCTATAATGTTAATGGGGACATAAGATCTTCCCCCACCCATTAATAGGTTTCATTCAGAGTCCACTAAGGGAAGTTTGCTTAGGGGAGGCTTGCTTGTAGGAAGGCTTTCACAACTTCTGCTAATTTCTAATTAGGCTCTGAGTCAGGAGAGATGTGATGCCTTCTGGCTCTGAGAAGTGTGTATACTCTGAATTGGTATTTTGCTTTGGGGCCTGAGATTCTGAGTGGCCGAATGTTCAGAGCTCCCCAGCTCCCCAACTGCTCAGATGTAAAGGCTCCCTCAATCCAGGGGTGTATGTCAAGTGTTTCAGGAGCCCTCTATCTGCTGGTCTTTATTTCTCTGCTTGCATTTCCTCTGTTTGTATTTTCCGTGAAGCTGACTTTTCCCCTGAACTAGTGAATGTAATTTTAAAAAAGCTCAAGGACCCCTTAAACAGCTGTCTTTCCTAGTAAAGCATATCTAAGAACCTGTGCTAGCAGCCATCCTGGGTATGCCAGTGTGGTTGCTGCTACAGTTATTCAGATAGTACAGGTCCTAGGAGAGTGTGAAATATCTGCTTAGCAGTCACACAAAGATTCTTTACCTTCCAGGAGGCATATAATAAGCATAATGTAGTATTGGAGTGTTTTATATTTCCTGTATTTGTTCTTGTGTACCTGAGGGGCCTTTGCATCTAATGAAGTTTCTGTGGTGGAAGAAACAAACAGCTGTCCTCTACCTGATACCCATATTGTCCAAAGAGTAGCTTGGTAGGAAGGTATCCAGTTATCAACGTTAAATGGAAACCCTATAGCTAAGTTTTATCTTAAAGACTTTCCTGGATTGATCTAGGAGGGGACAAAAAGCCAAAGGAAGAGAGGTTTGCCACCTTTGGAGTCAAGCCCCCGAGATCAATGTGATCCCTGAATGCTTTAGAAGCTCTGAACCATAGGTTATTTTTATATAATGCTTCATATTTTGCAAGGTATTTTCATGTGCTTAATTTCATTTGATCCTCTAAGTGTCACAGGATCATAAATAAAGCCAGAAAGGACTTCAGAGGCCATCTAACAGGCCCCTCATTTTAAATATAAGGAAACGGGCTCAGAAAGGTGAAGCCTTTCATATGAGCAATGGATGACAGGGCCAATACATGGAGGAGGCACTCAACAGTCTAGTTTGGTTGGAATGGGAGCTTGGGAAAGAGGAGTAGTAGGAGATAAAGCCTTCAAAGATAGAGAGGAGCCAGTTTTCAAGGGGTCATAAGTGCTGGGCTGTGGATTCCTTTTCCCTCACCACTCCCAATATGCAATCACTTGTCAAGTCTTGTCTCTTCTACCTCTATAACATTTCCTTTACCAGTCCCCTTATCTTCACTTACACAGCCATCACTTGTGTTCAGGGTTTCATCATTTCTCACCTGGGCCACTGCAATACCCTCCTAATTTGCCTCTCTGCTGCCTACCTCTCTCCTGTCCAGTCCATCCTGCAAATAGCTGCACAAATGATCTTCCTAAGGCACAGGTCAGGACACGTCACTCCACTGTTCAAAAGCTTTTGGTGATTCCCTATTGTTTCTAGGGGAAAAACACAAAATCCATAGCCCATAAATGTAAAATGTACTTTTGCAAACCACATCCTGACTACCAAGTTGCTGCTTGAACCATTAATGAGAAACTCCATGTGAACTGATCCAACCATTTTAAAGAGCAATCTGGATCTATGCCCAAACGGCTAGAAAAAGGGTGCATACCCTTTAATCCAGCAATACCACTACTAGATTTATATCCCCAAGAGATCATAAAATATGGAAAAGGACCCACGTGTCCAAAAATAATTATAGCAGCAACTTTTATGGTGGCAAAGAATTGGAAACTGAGGGGATGCTCATCAGTTGGGAAGTGGCTGAACTAGTTGCAGTACATGAATATAACAGAATACTATTATTCCACAAGAAATGATAAGCAGGTGGATTTCAGAAAAACCTGGAAAGGCTTACAGGAACTGATGCTGAGGGAAGTGAGCAGAACCAGGAGAACATTGTACACAGTAACAGCAACATTGTACAATGATCAACTTTGATAGACTTAGCTCTTCTCAGCAATAAAATAATCTAAGACAATTCCAAAAGACTCGTGATGGAAAATGCTATCCACATCTAGAGCAAGAACTATGGAATCTGAATGCAGATTGAAGCATACTATTTTCTCTCTCTTTTTATTTCTCATGGTTTTCCCCTTTTGTTCTGATTCTTTTTTCACAACATGACAAATGTAGAGATATGTTTAATATCATTGTACACATATAGCATATATCAGATTGCATACCATCTTGGGGAGGGGGGAGAAAAGGGAGGGAGGAAAAAAAATCTGGAACTCAAAGTGAATTCAAAATCTGGTACTCAAAAGTGAATATTGGAAACTTTCTTTACATGTAATTGGAAAAAATAAAATCATATCAAGTGGGAAAAACATAAATGAAGAAAAGAAAAGAAAAAGGAACTAGCTAACATCTGCCTCTCACTAAAGAGAAAAATTCCAAAAGAAAGGAGCAGGCTTAAGAAGTTGAGTATATGATTTGCACTCAAGAAAATTAAGTTCTGGTTTCTTGCAACAAATTGCAAAAAGACATAAAGAATGCATATTTCATATTGTATTTGAGTCTTTCACATTGCCCAAGAGATGACAATTATTCAAACATTTTAAAAAATGAGAAACTCTGGGGCAGCTAGGTGGTGCAGTGAGTAAGAGCGCTGGCCTTGGAGTTGGGATGACCTGAGATCGGATCCGGCCTCAGAAAATGAGCACCCACACACAAATAATGGCTGGCTGTGTAAGTTACTTAACCCCAATTGCTTTAAAAAAAAAAACGAGAAACTCCCACAGCCAAAATCGCCATCCAAAGTTTTGTATTTGGAGCTTCCTGCAAACACATAAATAAAAGTCACGTGTTTAAACAGCATTTTATTTGTACTTTGTTATTTCTGCTTAAGGAATCTGGTGCTGAAATCCACTTTGTAGTGGGGGGAAGGGAATAAATTAAAATAGACAACTAAGAAACCTCAATGTATCTTCTTGTTCGGTCATTTTTCAGTCATGTCAGACTCTTTGTGACCCTATTTGGGGTTTTCTTGGCAAAGATACTGGAGTTATTTACCTTGTAGAAGTCTTTTTAAAATTTAAAAGACTTTTGTGCCTGGTCCAATTTTCTTTGTATTTATTCTACATGAAAGTAGAATAAGACAGAGGATTCTTTTACTTACCTTTTCAAGCATTCATATTTTAAAGTCAATTTTAATTTTTCATTCTATTTTAAAAACTAAGTTACATCACTTGAATTTACCAACTGTAACCACCCTCAGCAGGATTAGCACCCATTTCTTGGTAACCAGTCTCTGAAGGGGACCAATCATTAGAAGTACTGAGAAAAGGGGCGGCTAGGTGGCGCAGTGAGTAGAGCGCCGGCCCTGGAGTCAGAAGGACCTGAGTTCAGATTTGACCTCAGACACTTAACATACACAAACAAAAACCTAGCCATGTGACCTTGGGCAAGTTACTTAACCCCAATTGCCCTCCAAAAAGCAAAAAAAAAAAAAGTATTTAAAAAAAAAGTACTGGGAAAAAAATAATGGTATCAAACCTTCACTCCACTGTTTGTATCAGAAAATAACAGATAAGTGCAGGACCATGGTACAGAGACTAAGCAACAAATAGGTTTCCATTACATGTAACAAAATACAAATCTCAAGGGACCCAGTTTCCTATATTGTAGCATAAAATACTGATGCAAATTTACCCTTTGAATTGTTGTGAAAAATTAAAAAGAACAACAGAACAGTAAGCTTCTCAGTCACATTCAGTTATATTCAAGGACTCTATCCATTAGCAATCTTTTCCCTTCTGCAGATCGTCTTAAAATACAGTCCTAACTCTGATTGGAGAGATGGACCACGGTCTTTATTGGGATCACTTGAAACTCCTGAACTGAAATACACAACCCTAAAAACGAAATAACTCCTAGCAGCACAAGGCAAGTCCAAATATTACTCTCATTGCAAATGTCACATGAATATATGAAGACATATGGAAGGGAAAGCAACTGGGGGAAATATGATCAATCCAGAGCAAAAAGAGAGCTTCATTCTAAATGCATTTTTCTTTTATTATCCTCATAGAAAGGAGAGAGATCTTGCAGAACTGAGCTTTCTGTTCTGTTATCATGAGTACTCCACTAAAAGGCTATTGTTTTCAAGACTGATTCAGCATTAAACACACATTTGTCCATTGGTCCATGCATACAGCAATAATGTACTAAGATGCCTCTCTCATTCCAGAAGATACTATTTTAACTCCCAAGAAACTAAGTAAAGAAAAAACTCAGAGTAGGAACTATTTCATTGATGTCTTTGTTTCTCCAGCACTTAGCCCAGTGCCTGACAGTAGATGTTTAGTAAATGCTTGTTCACCAGTCAGCAAATAAAATATTTAAAATAGTTGAATCTCAAAGAGCACTGGTCTGGTAGTCAGATTTAAAATTTAAAAAGGGTATTTCTGTGTGAGCTATTTATATATAAGCTCTGATTATTATATTCTGTAAGATATTATCTTGAAAAATTCCTTTTAACTGCAACGTTTTATGACCTTCAATGTCTTTTTCAATGACCCATTTGTTTCAACAGGAAAACAATTTCCATTTGGTTAAATAAGACAGCACTTAGGGACTGAAGAAACTCTAAGCAAAGATGCTTCCACAAATCCGACTATCCCCAGAGAGAGGTTTTCCTGGAAAAGCTTTAATTGATCATTTTTTTTTAAAGCAATACTCATGGTGCCAAACCTTTGGTTTCAACAGATGCAAAACACTTTGTCTTTTGCAGAAAACAAAAAGTTTGAGGAATTTTCACACAAATGTCTTCCAGTTTGAGCCACATAATAGAAAGTACTGTGCTCATATTACAAAAGAGAAAACTGTGATACAGAAAAGCAAAATGACAAAAAACAATAAGGTGATCAGTAAAAGACTAACGCCTTAATTTGGAGATGCAAATACCAATTAAGCAATTTCAGGCAGATATTTGTTTCAAAATTATCAATGGAGCATGGAATTATATTTGGAGAATTATCAGAGGGTGATGTGAGGCACAGTTTGGATATATATTTGAGATAGTAACCCTTCCCTTTTACAATTTGAAGAGTATGGGGTTGTTCCCTAGATCATACTTCCTCCTCTCACTAGAGACAGGGTCTGTGGGGCAGGGGGTTGATATCCCTTTAGTCCATGCCTCTACTCTGCCTTTCAACTCTAAGGTAGAAACTTGACTGAAATGCCCACCACTCTAAGCCACCTGAATCTTGACTCCATAGTCTAGGGTAAATGGTCCTGAGTTTTGCCTAGTTCTGCTAGCTTCTAAGAATTATTGAGGATATCAAAACCAAATCAAAATTCTGTTCCTACTCAGTGCAGAGCTAGGGAAAATAAAAGCCTTAGTGCTTTGGATCAAGGTATAAATCTCTGCCCTACTTTGTTCTGTACCTTTCACAATCTTCAGTTAGCCAGTCAGTCAAGAGGCATTTATTAAATACTTAAGAGTGTGTGTGTGTGTGTGTGTGTGTGTGTGTGTGTGTGTATGCCTTGCACTCTACTAAGTACTGAGGATAGATAAAAAGTCAAAAACACTGATTATCCTCAAGGAATTTATTTTCTAATGGAGAAGACAAGATTTAGGCAACTAGGTACATAAAAAATATATGTGAACCCAATACATGTATTCAGAGCAGATGGAAGGTAATTTCAGGAGAAGGCAAGGGAAGAAACTGGGAAAGGCTTTTTGCAAAATATGGGATTTGAGCTGAATCTTGACAGATACCCAGGAAACTAAGAGGCAGAAGTGAGGAGGAAGAGCATTCCAGGCATGAGGGATAATCGATGTAAAAATAGAGACAAGAGATAGAGTTGGGGGGAGGAGTGGCTAGATGGTTCAGTGAATAGAGCACCAGCCCTGGAGTCAGGAGGACCTGAGTTCAAATTCAGCCTCAGACACTTAACACTTACTAGCTGTGTGACCTTGGGCAAGTCATTTAACCCCAATTGCCCTGCCTTACCCCTCCAAAAAGCAAAAAAAAAAAAAAGAGAGAGAGAGAGAGAGTGTGTCATGTTTGAGGAACAGCAAATGGGCTAATGTAGTTATATCATAGAGTGGAATAGAGTGTAAGAAGACTGAAAATGTAGGAAGGGACCAGGTTGTGAAGAGCTTTAGTTGCCAAACTGAGTCCCAAAAGTCTTAGTGCTACAATCATAAGCTGTTAAAACTGAAGCCACTGAATCACTTGAGCTAGCTACAGCTCTGGTTACAATTCTTGCAAGATATCCTGGAAATCAGCAAGTTATCAAAGGCTATACCAAAATAAATATAAATCATAAAAAGTTGATCTTGTTTCCAATACAACTTGAAATTGAATTTGAAATACTAGTTGTTCTATGGAATGGTTATCTGGAAAAGTTACGGAGAGGAATTCCAGGGGAAATTTTGGTGACATAAAAAACAAAAACAATAACACCAAAACAAAAGATACCAATTAAAAAAACTTATTTAAAAAAGAAGTTGAAGTTGGAAGTTTGTGTAGGTTATGAAACAAGGTTGTGAACCAGACAAACTATCAAGTTTAGCAGTATAAAGGTCCACCTCTTCCTTCTGCTCCCTAACATTTACTGATAGAATTCATTGGATGAAATAATAGCTGATATTTGTATAGTGGTTTTTTTTTTCAACCTATTTGTATCAGTCAGATATTATTAAACACAGGGGTAGGCCTTTAAAATCAATGCGAGTTGCTAAGAAATCTGCTAAACTAAATTCAGATGATACCAGAAATAATTCATAGGGTTTTTTTTCCTCCAGAAATCTCGATTACTCTTAACTATATTTAATTAAAACCTTATATAGAAGATAATGAAATCAACTAGCATGTACAACTTTAAAGATTAATAACAATAAGAGTGGAAAGTCTATGTCTACAAATAATTTTAGAAAGAATAGGCATTTCTTATGAGTGGTGACATAATGGATACTAAATTTATCATGCATAAAATTACTTGAAATCAACAGAACAACTGAAGTCAGAATTGTATATCAGGGATCTAAGCTTCACTAGTTTCTTCACTTTCTCATTCAACTTGCAATTTTGATCATTTGAATACATTGTAAGATTGATGGGTTTTAAACTGTGTGTTGACTAGTTAATATAAATGAAAGATCATCTGCATTTGAAAACAACTTGGAATTACTTCCATTCCTGGCACAGAATAATTCATTATATTTTCTGAGGGAGTTAGCCCTTAGCATAAAAATCAATATTATGTATTTTTAGTTTGGGTTTGATTCATGATACAATATAATGTTGGAATTTTATAGAATTTTAGAACTGGAAAAACCTCAGAGATCAACTAAGATAAGGTGAAATAAGGAAGGAAAGAAGGAAGGAAGGAAGGAAGGAAGGAAGGAAGGAAGGAAGGAAGGAAGGAAGGAAGGAAGGAAGGAAGGAAGGAAACAAGCATTTATTAAACATTTGCTGTGTGCCAGGCACTGTACACATGGAGATATAAATATAAACAAAAAGATAGTTCTTGTCCTTGAGGGACTTACATTCTAATGGGGAAAGACAATGCATAAAAGAGAGATGGAAAGAGTATGGATGGAGGCAATTGGATCTAGCACGGCAGCATGGTTTTGAAGTATGGAAGCCAAGAATGGGGTCTGGGGGAGAACGAAGGTCTTCCAGGGGACCCTTTACAAAATGGAGGCCCCAGAAAGAATTCACTGAGGAGAGAAGGAGGCAGGTCTTACAGAGGGCTATTCCAGCTTGGGAAGTCTGCAGGGATGATTGAATGTTCCAGGGTGAGGGCCCCCAGGTGCTAAGTGATGTTCCATGATGAGACAATGGAAGAGGTTTTGAAGATAAGTAGTAAAAGTATTATTATCCCCAAATTCAATTTTAAAATCTTATCTGTAATTTCATCAGTGTAAAAAGCTCTTGGTAATGAATTTCTTTTTCTGATGCAAATCAGCACCACCTATGCAATTTATAGTCTTAGAGATGTGCCTGAGTCACCAAGAGGTTAAGTGACCTGCCCTGTAATATATAGCTGTGTATTCAAGTATGTGTTAAGAGGACATACTTGAACCTAGGTGTCCAGACTCCAAGGCCAGCTCTTTGTCCACTATACCTCAAAGGTGGAGTAGTGAATAGAGCATTGGCTCTGGAGTCAGGAGGAGCTGAATTCAAATGTGACCTCAGACACTTAACATTTTCCAGCCGTGTGACCCTGGGCAAGTCACCTAACCCCAATTGCCCTGACTTCCTCCCTCCAAAAAGCAAAAAACAAAACAATAAAATAACCTTGCTCTTTTTAATTCTATTATGGCCAAAGACCTCTATGAGGTTAAGGTTTGCTGGGGTCATCAAATTTTTGCACACTGTAGCACAGAAATAAAAGAGTGTATTTTGCTTTTCCCATTTCAGTTTTAACAGATAATTAATAATCACTTCGATAAATGTTCAACAAATGGAAGAGATATCCACAGTCTTCTGTAGTCAAGGGACGGCAGTGAATTATCAAGATTTTCAAGGATTAATAGTAGCATGAAAGAGTAAAAAGTTGTCCTAAGGCAGGAGTTCTCCACCTAGGTTCTATGAACTTAAAAAATTTGACAACTATCTCAGTAAAATTGGTTTCCTTTGTAATCCTCTGTACTTTATTTTATACGTTTAAAAACATTTTGGGTCCATAGGCTTCACCAACCTGTCCACAACACAAAAAATAAAATATTAAAAAGCCCCTGCTTGAAGGGGTCACCCCACCCAATCTACCCTTCTCTAACAAAGAAAGATAACTAGTATGTTAGAAAAAGTGAGTAGGAGAATTTAAATTAGTTGTTGCTTGGAATTTTTTTAACAGATACTGGTGAATGTGTATTCAATAAAGGCTCTCCAGGGGCACAGATATTGACAGGTGCACAATCTAGCCAACCCAAAGGCAGAGCAGAGCACTCAACTTAATTTTCAACTCAGTCTTCTGAGACATAACCATTGTCATTCATTCTTTTACTCAACAAGGAGCAGTGTGAAGTTGTTGAAAGGGCACTGACTTTGGAGACTGGATCTCAAACATTCGCTAACTGGGATCATAAGCAAGTCACGCCATCTCTGAGCCTCCATTTCCTTGTTTAAGCATGGAGAAAACCATCTCACAGGGTGCTTGTGAGGTATCCTGTAAGCCTCAGAATGCTATAGATATCATGACTATATACAGAATGCTTCAATATGCAAAGTACTGTACTAGAAGCTAATGGGAACATATATTGCACTACTTCTATGAATTTATGACCTTAACAATGTAGTGGTCCATCCAGTGGTACAGACCACAAATCCATCTTCATCTTCTTACCTAGTGTAACCCTTGTTCATGACCTCCTATAATGTCTCCATAAAAGGTCTACCTGATGCACTACAAGCCTTCCTTCAGATCTTTTAACACAGAGTGGATACCAGTGCAGCACTCAAGCTGTCTATCCATCACCCCCAGATCCTCTGACTCTCATTCTTTCCCCCTTTCTTTTTTCTTTTCTTTTCTTCCCTCTACTGGCTTCCAGTCTCCCATTTCCAACTGCCTTTCAGACATCTCAAACTAGATGCCCCAAAGACATCTTAAACTCCAAAACTGAACTCATTATCTTTCCCCAAAACATCCTATCCTCTTCCTAACTTCCCTATTACTGTCAAGGGTACCACTATCCTCCCAGGGTTGTAATCTGGGTGTCCTTCTAAACTCTTCTCTCTCTCTCTCTCTCTCTCTCTCTCTCTCTCTCTCTCTCTCTCTCTCTCTCTCTCTCTCTCTCTCTCTCCTTCCCACCCTCCCTCTCTCTCTCTCTCTCTCTCTCTCACAGACACACACACACACAGACACACACACACACAGACACACACACACACAATTTGTTGCTAAGTCCTATCAATTTTACCTTTGTAACATTTCTCAAATATATGCCTTCTTTCCTCTGACGCTGCCAGCATCATAGTACACTCCCTCATCTCCTCGTGCTAGACTATTGCAATGATCTCTTTGGTCTCGATGCCACAAGTATCTTCACCCTCCAGTCTATCCTCCATTTGGCTATCAAAATGATCTTAAAGTGTAGATCTGGATGTTACCTAGCCCACATTCAATCAACTCCAGTGGTTATTTATCACCTCTAGTATCAAATATAAAATCCTCTCTTTCTTTCTTTGGCATCTGAAGCCCTTTACAACCTGCCCTCCCTACTTTTTCAGTCTTCTTATAACTTTACCCTTCACCTTGGTTGATCCAATGACACTGGCCTCCTTGCTGTTCCTTGGCCCCCAAAAACCCATCTCCAGACACTGAGCAATTTCATTGGCCCCCCCACACCTGGAACTCTCTCCTTTATTTCCACCTCCTGACTTTCCTGGCTTTCTACAAGTTCTAATTAAAATATCACCTTCTACAGGAAGCCTTTCCCTTTCCCCTTAATGCTAATCCCTTTTCTCTGTTGGTTAGCTCCAATTAATCCTTATTTATCTTGTTTCTACAGAATTGTTTACATGTTGTCTTCTCATTAGACTAGAACTCCTTAAGACCAGGAAATATTTTTTTTCTGGCCTTTCTTTGCATTCCTAATACTTTAGCATGGTACCTGGCATGTAGTTGGCACTTAAAAACTGTCGTTGATTGACTCATGCTGAATGACATCAAGTACTTTTGAGACCTCAAGCAAAGTCATTACCTCTCTGGGCCTCAGTTTTGTCATCTGTAAAAATGATTGGGTTGGAAGAGATGACTTCTTAAGTCCCTTCTTGATGTAGAACTATGATTCTGTGATTGTTTTATGCCACCTCTTGAGAGTAGGCCCTTGCTGGGAATGTATTGTAGTTTACTCATTCCCATTATAGGTCCAGTCAATATCCCTAGGTAATCCACAATAGTGATTCTTTGGAAATCAGGGTATTCCATGATTTACAGACATACAACAACCCTGGAATAATATCCACAGTAAAAAGTGTTTTGTTTTTTCAGGGAGCAGCTTGGATGCTTTAAAAAAAATCAACAAACAACAAACACAACCCAGATGGAACTTGTATTCTGTATAATTTCTTTAAATCAACTGTATAACTGTAAGGATAAGGTCTGCTGTGGAAAATCATTTGTGGAAGCCTGCCTCTTCTCATGTTTTTGTCAAGTATATCCCCAATACTTCTGTAGAGATTTTATAGACAAAGGCATAGAGGTTGATAGTTTCTGATAAACTCTTTGGTCACCCCTTTTTTTGAGAATAATACAATCCATTTTTCGTCCTGTCATTTAGCAGCTTCTCCTCTTTAAGAAACCTTCAGGATCTACCCCAGATGCTTTTAGACTGTATTACCTCCAACACAGATTTCTTCTGCATCTACTTGGCTTGGTCCAACTATTCTAGCTTTAATCTTGTCTAGCGCTGCTTCTATTTGTTTGTACGGTACATTGGGTCTAAGTCATAAATTTGAGTACCATCTCTGATACTTAATTAGGAGGGACTGTGGGCAAGTCACTTAACCTCTCTGAGACTCAGTTTCCTTATCTGTGAAATGGCATAAGAATATCACCTCTACTTAATTCATTAGGTTGTTGTAGGATAAAATATAAACTACTATATAATGTAAGTTGCTGTTATTACTGCTTCAAAGGTTGTTATGAAGCAAGTGCTTTGTAAATTGCACTGTATGGTATAAATATGATCTATTAATATGTGTAGGAAAGTAGCAGAAAATGAGTAAGGATGCAAGTTGGACTGACTTTGAGGTTTTCCCCTCACACTGGAAACAGTTAATGTCAGTGGGATAGGGGAAGACAGTCACATTGATTGTACTGTTGGTAGAGCCTGGAATTGATCCAATCATTTTGGAAGCTATTATCCAATTATAATAGAAAAATGTTTAAACTGTCTTTACTCTTTTACTCACTGACCCCATGATTGGGCTTATGTACCAAAGAGGTTAGAAAACAAAAAAGAAGGAAAAGACCTACACATAAACTTTTTAGCAGCATTTTTATTGGGGGCAAAAATAAAAACAAAAAACCCAAAAAACTGGAAACAAATTGGGTGCCCATCCACTGAGGGATGACTGAAGAAATTGTGGTACAGAATATAATGAAATAATTAAGATTAAAAACCAATTCCATAAGTACAACATGATGGAGTCATGGCTAGACTGAAAATGTTCATCTGAAAATGTTACAAAGAGCTGGAGGTCAGACATCCTCAATATGAATCAACATTGTGATATAGTAGATAGAAGAACAGGTTGCAATAAGAGCCACTTAGAATGAAGAGACAACATTCCCAATGTACTCTACCCTGGTCCAACCCCATCAGAATTATTTTGTTTTGTTCTAATTGCCACAGAAGGTCATTGATAAGCTGGAGAGCTTCCAGAAGAGGGCATCCTCAATGGTGAGGGGACTGGAAATTTACCATATAAGCATCACCTAAAGAAACTGGAGATGTTTTGCCTAAAACTGATAATAGCTGTCTTTAAGTAACTGAAGGATTACCATGTGGTAGAGAGATTAGATATGTTTTGTTTGATTCTGGAGGACAGAACTAGGATCAATGGGGCAAAAGGGCAGATTTAGGCTTGATGTGAAGAAAAACTAGGTGATGCCATAGTGGATAGAGTACAGGGCCTGAAGCCATCAAGACTTATCTTCCTGAGTTCAAATCTAGCCTCAGACACTCACTAGCTATGTGACCCTGGGCAAATCACTTAACCCTGTTTGCCTCAGTTTCCTCATCTGTGAAATGAGCTGGAGAAGGAAATGGGAAACCACTCTAGTATCTTTGCCAAGAAAACCCATAACAGGGTCATGAAGAGTTGGATACAACTGAAACAACTAAACAAGAAAAAAGCACAAATTTTCCAACCATAAGAGCTTTTCAAAAGTCAAATGAGCAACCCTGGGAAACGTGGCTCCTTCTCATTATAAGTCTTCAAGAATAGGATGGATGAGCATTTGTTAGACATGTCAGAGCAGAGATTCTTGTTTGAAGATGGCAGAATCATGAACAAGTCACACTTTCTTGGAGCCTCCATTTAATTGTTTAAGCATAAAGAAAAGGACACTTGTACTACCCACCTTACAGAGTGGTTGGGAGGTATTTTACAAGCCTTAAAATTCTATAGAATCATAAGCTATTATATATGGAATGCCTACTCTATGCAAAGCACCATGCTAGATGGTAATGGAGATATATATATATATATATCACAATTCTTATTGGATTCTACATGACCACTGAAGTCCCTTCCAAACCTGAAATTCCCTAATTATTTGACCTCTTGTAGCATTTGGTGCTGTTGTTCACCATCCTTTCTGGATATTCTCTCTTCTCTTGGTTTCTGTGACATTACACTATTCCAATTGTTCTGCTATGCTCTCTGCCTACTTTCTACTTTGTGTGCCCTAAATAACTGTTCCTCCTTTCATCATCACTTTGTGGATAACTTGCCAATTCACATTATCACTATTGACCTTTCTCCTGACCTTCAGTCCTGTGTTTCCCATTGCCTGCTATATATTTCCAACTGCCAGTGTGACTAACTCCAAATGTCCAAAAATAAACACATTATCTTCTGCTCCAAATCAACTTCTGCCACTGACTTTCCTATTTTTGTTAATGGCATCACTGCCAGATTTATCTTCCTAAAGCAGAACTTTAACCATTTTTGTCCTCTCTTTGAAACCCTTCAGTGGTTTCCCAGTAATGATGGAATATAGCCATTCTGCCATCAAAGATCCTCTGTGATTTGGCCCCAAATTACATTTCCAGCTTTATCTCCAGGCAATGTTATACTTGTGAAACCCCTGTAGTGATTATGAGACACAAGATTGCAGGAGGAGACCAATCCCTTCTCCTTCTTTTGACCAATGTCATTGGGTAGCTAAGCTGTCATCATATTATGTAATTAGGTTAAGCATCAGTTTAGTCAATGATCATTTTAATGTGTTGTTATAATTTCACTGTCTGGCCCAATACTGCTGAGCCTATAAGTGTCAGAAGACACAGGAACCCTGGAAAAAGCTGGAGTTATCTCCTTTATCCCTCTCTTGAGCCAATACGAGAATAAAATCTCTAGAAATACCATAGTATGATTGTATCTTTACTTATTTTCATTTTTATGCATCTTAAAAATATTGCTGTCATTTCACAATATCACCTAGAACTATCTCATCATCAAAAATGTAGATTAAGAGGTGGCTAGATGGAACAGTGAATAGAGCACCAGCCCTGGAGTCAAGAGGACCTGAGTTCAAATCCAGCCTCAGACACTTAACACAAAACTAGCTGTGTGACCTTGGGCAAGATACTTAACCCAAATTGCCCTCAAAAAAATGTAGATTAAGGATGGTGTGCCCCTCCCACCCCAGCACTGTCACAATCACCAGTTTAGTTCTATAGTACTATAGACTATATATTTCAAGAATCTTAAAGATTAAATGGGCAGCTAGGTGGCACAGTGGATAGAGTGCTGGGCCTGGAGTCAGGAAGATCTGAATTCAAATATGGCCTCAGATACTTACTAGCTGTGTGATCCAAGTCACTTAACCCTGTTTGCCCCAGTTTCCTCATCTGTAAAGTGAGCTGAAGAAAGAATGGCAAACCACTCCTGTATCTTTGCCAGGAAAACCCAAAATGGGGAATTTGAAGAGTCAGACACAAATGAAAAATGATTGAACCACAACAAAAGATTAGATAGATTTCTGTGGGCTGGCATGGGAACCTTACTATCATTTATAACATTGTCCCATTGGGAAATGTGCTCCAAGTAATGGTCATATGCTAGAACCAGCATTGTTATGGCTACTAGCTATCCAGGTAGCTATGGAAAAGTCACTTAACCTGGAATCACAGAAGAATATGACCCCTACTTGGGACACATTCTCCAATGAGACAATGTTATAAATGGTAGTAAGGTTCCCATGCCAGCCCAGCAAAATTCAACATATCCAAAATGGAACTCATTATCTCTCTCCTCCCCAACTTCCCCTCTTCCAAATTTCCTTATTTCTTTTTTTTTTTTCTTTTTTTTTTTTTCCAAATTTCCTTATTTCTATCAAAACTACCATCACCTTTCCATTTTCCCAGGTTCTAGTAGTCGTGTTATCCTAGACTCCTTACTCTGCCTTACTGCACACATCCAAAAAAGAATCAAATCTTGCTGTTTCTACCTTCATAATATCCCTCATATCTGACCCCTTCTCTCCATTCATATAGTTCTTACCTTGGTTCAGACCTTCATAATCTCTTGATTAGATTATTGTAACAGTCACCTAATTTGTCTCCCTGCCTCAAGTTTCTTCCCACTCCAGTCTACCCTTCATACTGCTGGCAAAGTAATTTTCCTGGAGCTGAGTTTTATGAGAAAGCCAATAAAATCGATAACCCATTGGTTAATTTGATTTAAGAAAGAAAAGGAAGAAGAAAACCAAATTACAAACATAAAAAATGAAAAGGGTGAATTCACTATGAAGAAAGATTAAATTAAAGCAATTGTTAGGATTTGAAGGAAGCCAGGGGGTAGAGATGAGGAGGGAAAGCACTTCAGACATGGGAGGCAGCCAAGGAAAATGTCGCAAGTGTGGAGATGAAGTATCTTATGTGAGAAACAGCAAGGCCAATATCAAAGGGTCTCAGACAGAGTACATGGGGGTGAATAAGGTGGATCAATTCACAGATTGTGGCATGGAAACCATTAAAAATAATTCACTTTATATTTATGCTGCATATATTTATGTATGTACGTATTGTCTTCCCCATTAGAAAGTAATTCTTGGGGCAGCTAGGTGGCTCAGTAAGTAGAGTGCTGGCCCTGGAGTCAGAAGGACCTGAGTTTGGTTCCGGCCTCAGACACTTAACACACACAAACAAAAAAACCTAGCCGTGTGACCTTGGGCAAGTTACTTAACCCCAATTCCCCTCCAAAAAGAAAAAAAAAGGAAAGTAATTCTTATGAGTAAGAATTGTTTCATTCTTTGTTCTTGAATCTCCAGCACCTTGAACAGTTCCTCACACATTGTAGGGGTTTAAATACATATTGTTGATTAACTGATTAACCTCTCAATGTCCTGGGTAATTCTCTAAGACAAGATATAGAGAATGTAGTGATCTTCATTAGTACAGAAAAATTTTCACTATACCAATTAAATAATAATTCAGGTTAAAAACACACACACAGGGGTGGCTAGGTGGCTCAGTGAATAGAGTACCAGCCCTGGAGTCAGGGGGACCTGAGTTCAAATCTGGCCTCAGATACTTAACACATACTAGCCGTGTGATCTTGGGCAAGTCATTTAACCCCAATTGCCCTGCCCCTCCTCCAAAAAGCAAAAAAAAAAACAAAAACCATACACACACATACCACACATAGTCTGCTGGTAGTGAATTTTCAGTGGGGATACAAGCTGAATAGTGACCCCAACACAAATAAAATAGCAGCATAATTATAGCACTGAGTTATCTACCTTTTACATGGAAGATGAGAGGTTCAGATAAATGTGCTCTAAGAATATTTCTGGCTCTAAAGTTTTATGATTTTAAGTGCCAACTTACAAATTAACTTTTAATAAGTTAGGGGCTGTCTGTACTTGCTAAACAGAAGTTAAAATGGTCAAAGTCTGTCTTCAAAGAGTCATAACTTCATTAATGTGGGTGTATTATAAGCTCCTTATGCCTTAGTAAACTAAGTGATCTTTCCTGAGTTACCATAGCTAAGAAATTCATTACCCGGTGACCAACCATGGTAATCAGTCTCTCTAGGCTTAGCTGTCTGCATATGACAGGCATACAGTGCATCTCTGGGCCCATACAAGTGCTGTTATAATATGAGGAAAAGGCAAGTCTTGAGACAATGAAGGACTCACACACAGGAAGCATTCGGAAATTACATATCAACTAAAACCAATCTTTCTGCAGTTCTCACTGATGACCAGCAGGTGGCAGTGATGCACAATAATAAATAATAGACCCAGTCAATCCTAATTCAAAAGAGTCAAGGCAAAAAGCTTTAATCTGTGTATAGTAAGCACTTTCCATGTGTCAGGCACTGTGCTAAGCATTGGCTATGCTTAGGTAAAAACAATCCCTGTCTTCAAGGAGCTCACAGTCTAGTTGGGGAAACAGCATGCAAATAACTATATCCGACAGATTGGATATACAGGATAAATTAGAAATGATCTGACAGGGAAAACACTAGGTGGGATGTAACCAGCATTAAGGGGGACTGGAAAAAAAACAGTAAATAGAGTAGCAAGAGGAGAGGTTGTTTTGCATACATACATACCTCT
Source organism: Gymnobelideus leadbeateri (assembly GCA_011680675.1). Taxonomy (NCBI): domain Eukaryota; kingdom Metazoa; phylum Chordata; class Mammalia; order Diprotodontia; family Petauridae; genus Gymnobelideus; species Gymnobelideus leadbeateri. Next base: position 65,634 of record WOXC01006697.1, read on the forward strand.
TATATACTGCTAAAGGAGAAATTCTGGGAATAAACTAGTCTAACAGCAATAGCAAATAGCAAAATACTGGCATTTTAGATGTTTGATTATTAACAGCATATGAATGCCTGCCCATTTGATGCTTATTTTGCTTCTGCATGTTGAAAGTGATACTTTAGACTGGCTCTGCCCCAAATCAGATTATAATCTAGAAAGAAATTATTTTTATTTGGGGGATTTTTTTTTTTCATTAAAACTCTACAGGATGTGCCAGGTTGTCTGTTTGGTTTAGGGTTTTTCTCCTAGAAATTTAGCCTCTCTCAAATTCTGAAATGAAAGGATTCATTTGGAAATGTTATTACTTTCTTCATTAAAAATAGTTTCATAGTGTTATAAAAATGATCATAGTACACAGGCAGGTGTCAAGAAGATGACAGAATAACCAAGACTGTTGATTTCCCTGTCTATTTGAAATTACTTTACCAATCTTGACTGAATCTATCTATACACACTATAAAATCTATCATAACAGAACAGCTGAGTTTATGAATCAAAACACAACAGAATACCAAATTCATCTTAGACCTAGCTAATTAAGTTTAGTCACCAAAGTACCAAAAGCACCACACCGTGAAACAGGCCTTGACACAGCTCTCAAATAATACTTATTCCTTCATTCATTATTTAATGAGCACAAATATATATGAAAAGTACTATAATGGATCTACCTGGGGTTGGGGGTGGGGGAAGGGAGGAAGAAGGAGGCAACATAAAGTTAAGTAAGACAAGTGTCTGCTCTTCACAAGTTTACAATGTAGTTAAAATAAAATCCTCAAAGAATCTGGGTTCAAATCTTTATTCTTCCGTTTACCCTTTTGTGACCTTGAGAAAGTGGTTCTGCCTCTCTGAGGCTCAGTCTCTTCCTCTCTAAAAGGAAGAGATTGAATCAAAGTCTCTTTCAGGTCTAAGTCTGGGAATCTTAGGCAAGTCCTTTCATCTCTCTGAGTCTGTTTCTTCACCTATAAAGTAGAGATAATAATACTTTCATTAAATGACTCAGAGCTATTGTGAAGATCAAGTTATAAGCTATATGTGGAAGTATTTGTAAACTCTAAAACACTACACAAGTGTCCCAAAAGTCTTAGTACAGTCTTAAACTGTGATCTTAAAGCTATCATATTATTAGAACTTAAAACAGCACTAAGAAGACTTTTGGGATACCCTGTAGAACTGTTACTACTAATAAAGTTTCCATGACATTAGAGCCCAACTCAAATAACACCTCCATTAAACCCTGATCTCTACAGGACCAGTAAATGACCTTTTCTTCCTCAAACCTCACTAAGCACTTTGTTTAAACCTCTCTTAAGAATTTATCATTTATGGGGGCGGCTAGGTGGCTCAGTGAGTAGAGTGTCGGCCCTGGAGTCAGAAGGACCTGAATTCGGATCTGGCCTCAGACACTTAACGCACACACAAACAAAAAACCTAGCTGTGTGACCTTGGGCAAGTTACTTAACCCAAACTGCCCTACAAAAAGCATTAAAAAAAAGAATTTATCATTTATTATATTTACCACTGAGAGGCAATATGGAGAAATGGATGAAGAACGGGATTTTCAGGTAGGAAAATGTGGGTTCATATACTGCCTCAGATATTGGTTAGCTATATCACCTTGAACAAGTCACCTAACCTCTCTGGGCTTCCATCTTCTCCCTTGTAAAGTGGGGATAATAATAGCATCCTACCTCAAAGGATCATCGTGAATGTCAAATGAATAATAACAACAATACCTAACACTTATATAGCACCTACTTCTGCCAGGTACTGCAATAAGTGCTTTGCAGATATCACATTTGATCCTCACAACAATCCTGGAAGGTATATGCTATTATTATCTCCGTTTGAAATATGATGAGATGGTCTACATTAAAGTGCCTCACAAACTTTAAAGTCCTATTTAAGTTAGAACAATATTTTTCTATACATATTATTTACATAGACTATAAGCTTCATGAGGGCAAGGACCATATCTTACGGAAATATTGTATGTCGTACAGTGCTATACAGACATGAATTGATTAATAAATTGCTTAATAAATATCATAACCAATATGACAACAGTGTGCTAGATTCTCCCCTCCACTTGGAAGAAGTCACATTCCCCCAAGTACAAAACAGAAAGCAGTTTTGTCCACTCACCTTTTTCCTAACTATCAGCTCTTAGTCTCACTCTTTCTATAGTACATTCATGCTGTTCAGAAGAAAGTTGTTCCAAAGATATCTATTGTAATTGAGAGTTTAGTACTTTTACTCTCACTCTATGAATAGTGATTATATTATATAACATATGTAGGCGCATCTTTGAAGTTTTGCGATTTTCCCTTTTCTAGGTTGGATAACTTCCTGACCTAGTATAATGAAGTCTTGGAGTTTTGATAAAGAAGAACCTAGAGAAATTGGATTTTGAATTATCTATGTTCAGCTTTGCCCAGTAGTTGTATTGCAGAATAATAGCAGAGCCAGGCAGAGAAGGAACAATGAGTACAGCTACTGAAGCAGCCAGTGTCAGATTAATGAGGCTTAATTACCCTCCTTCCTGATAATATTATATATGTAGGAAATAGAATGGTTACACTCCATAAAACATTAATTAAAATGCAAACTTGGTAATCATTTGAAATGTCAAGAGTACCAACAAACAATTGAGTAGTTAATTGAAATAATAGCTAAGTAACTAAATGCATGTCAAGGTCATTTTAGAATATTTGCTGATTTCAGTCAATTCTATGATGCTCTATAACAGTAATGTCCTTTGTAAGGCAAATGATGTCCATAGGAGAAATGCCTCCATTCTACCTCTCAAAAGAAGGTAAGTTTCCATATGGTCAGTCAGCAGATGCAGATAACAATGTAATAGGTTAAACCTATTTTTTAAAAAAAGTGATTTTCTCTAACAAAAAAAAAAAAACAGAACTGGGAACAAGGGAGAAGGAAGTGAAGAAAGAAGGGCAAGACAAACTAAGAACTGAATTATTCTGGAATTTTTTAGGAAATCTTATCTGCATAGAGCCTACTCAGATAAAAACTGCTATCCCCTTTTCTACCAGGGCTTCTTAATTTTTGTGTCATGGATCCTTTTGTCAGACTGGGGAAGCCTAGGGATCCTTTTCAGAACAGTGTTTTAAAATGCCTAAAAATCAAATAAATAGAATTACAAAAGAAACCAATTATACCGAAATATAGTTATCCTCAGTTATCAAAATATGTGGGTTTTTTCAATATAAATTTATGCAACCCAGATTAAGAACTCCTGCTTGGAAAAGAAGTAAGGAGAACCAAGAAAAAAATATGCACAATGGTTACAATAATGTAAGTAGAAAGAATAAACACACACACACACACACACACACGCAATGAAAAGTTACTATTGCGAAATTACAAAGAACAAATATGACTTGGAAAAGGGGCTATGAGAGAAAACAGTGGTACCCCATTCCTTTACAGAGGAGGGAGACCAATGAGTGTGGTATATTCCTCATTTCAGACTTTTTCTATATATTGATCAGTTTTGCTTACTTTCTCCCCCCCCCCCCCACTCTTTTGGTCCTCGAAAACATTGTTTTATGAGATTGTTCTCTGGGTTGCAGAGGTGGAGAAGGACATTTACTGGGGAAAATTTTGTAATGTTTAAAAAAAAACAAGTAGCATCAATAAAGATTTATTTTAAAAAATAACCCCTGTTTTAAATCAAAGTTGGTAAATACTATCCTGATGCCTGGAAACACAAGATGATTTCATTTTTATGCCTAGTAGATGAAAGAGGTAAGGTGATAGCTTTTAAAATTTTTTGGTCTTTATTAATTTGTTTACTTTTAGTTTACAAGATTCAGTTCCACAATTCCTTGAGTTTCAAACTTTCTCCCCCTCCCTTTCCTGCCCCCTCTGGTGGCATGCAATTAAGTATAGGATCTACAAATACTTTCACATTAGACATTAGTCAGATTATAAAGAAGGATTGTAACAGATGGAATGAACAATGGGAAGGAAGAAACAAAACCAAAACAGAAAAAGAAAGAGCAGGTAGTTTGCTTCAATCTGTATTCAAACTCTCTCTGTTCTTTCTGTTTCTTTCTCTGAATATAGACATGTCTCTCCATCATGAGTCTTTGGAGTTGTCTTATAACCCTGCATTGCTGAGAAGAGTCCAGTCCACCAAAGTTGGTCATCACACATACATTGTGTCTGTAATTGTGTAAGGTGATAGCTTTTAAACACAGAAATTATATCCAACAGTGGTCTGTTTAAGTTTCAAGTCACTTTGCAAAGAGCCTCCCTTTCTGTCTACCAGGCTACCAAAGGGTATCATTCCTTTCTTAAAACCCAGCCATCATAGCAACTGTACCAAAAAAAGGGAAAAAAAGAAAAGAAAAAGTAGTCAATGTTGATGGAACTATGGAAAGATAGACACACTAATACATTATGAGGAAGTGAACTGATACAACTGTTCTGAAAAACAATGTGGAATTATAAGAGTAAAATGACAAAATTGTTTGTAACTTTGGACTCAATGATCCCATTACTGGGCAGCTATCCCAAGGAGGTCAGACAGAAAGACCTACTAGAGAGCTAAATATTCATAGCAGCACCTGTGGCAGTCAAAACAACCTACTTTCTTCCATGACACCCTTCCTCCCCTAGCCATAGTTGTGAAAGAGGTATTCTCTAATTATTTTTACAGAGCGATATTTTCTGTTCAGGCCTACAAACCTTCTTTAAGGCACATGGCTGTCTGTATGTTACTATGATACCTGCTGGGCTAGCTCACTTGATCTGCCTCCTTCCCAAGATGAATATAGATTACATCCTCCCTGTCTCTCACCTCTGTCTCCTTCACAGCAGACGATACTAGATGGCACCATTGATGGGGAACAGACCCCTGAGCCAGAAGACTGGACGTGCCCTAAGTCAGTCCCTCCTGCCCATCCCTCAGCCCAGCAGTGACACCGACAAGACTGGCTCCTTCACACTCAGTCACAGCAACCAAGGCCTCCTTCCCCATTTTAGTTGTTGTTATTATTGTTCAGTCTTTTCAGTTTTGTGCAACTCTTTGTGACCCTATTTGGGGTTTTCTTGGCAAAGATATTGGAATTGTTTGCCATTTCCTCCTTCAGCTCATTTTACAGATGAGGAAACTGAGGCAAATAGGGTTAAGTGACTTACCCAGGGTCACACAGCTAGTAAATGCCTCAGGGCAGACACTGAACCACCTAGTTGCCTTGTACTACCAACTTGCCTTTCCCCAGATAGTCAAGAGCATCCTACTCTGTCCAGGTTGCCAGTGGCTTGACATTTGTCCAGGTTTCAAGTAGGGGAATAAGTATTTTATTTAACATTTACTATGTACCAGACACTGTGCTAAGTGCTTTTTACAAATATTATCTCATTTTAGGCTCACAACAACCCTGGGAGGTAGGTGTTGTTACTATCCCCATTTTATAGAAGAAAAAAACTGAGGCAAACAGAGGTGGACTTGCCCAGGGTCACACAGCTCGTACGTGTTAAGGGTCAGATTTGGACTCAGGTTTTCCTGGTTTCAGGCCCAGCACTCTATCCAATATGTCACCAACTGTCTCTCTTCTGGTACCCTTGCTCTCCTGTTGAAAGACGTGAGATTTCACTCATGTAGAATTGATGAAATAAGGAGCAGATCCAGCAAAGAACTCAAAATTCTGTTTAAAAATGAGGCTTAAAATAATTACACAAACATGTTCCCTACTTCATGAATCATCCAAGATTAGCATTTCACATGTAACCCTCTTTCCCTAGTCCACAATCAAAGACCTAAATTAACACATGGAATCTCTATCTCTGCCTCCCCTACTAGAGGTTCTGAAACACCAACTCACCTAAGAGGTAGCATCAGTATAATATCTTTAGTAGTTTTATTTTTTTAATCCATTTTTCCTCCCCCAAGGCTCAATGATGGCTAATGCTGACCGTCCCCTCTTAGGGATCCTCAATGTGACCTCTTCAAATAAGGAGATTTTGCCTTAGCCCAACCACCTATCAAGGGGTTCCTTACAAAAGGAAAGAAATTGAATTGGAAAGAGAATAGATCAGTAACAGGAAGACCAATTAGGAAGCTATTGCAATAGTTAGTCCAGGCATGAACCAGAGTGTCAGGGAATTTCTTTGTCCATATTTATATCTGCCTATACTTAATAAATGCTTATTGAACTGGATTGATATTAGTTTAACTGAAGTCTCTTAAATGCTAACAGTTCCTCTGAGCTTCAAGGCACATGCCCCAGTGGTACCTCCACATTCCCACCCTCCTGAATAAGCCTCCTGGCATCTCAGTCGTCTCCACTTTACACCTCCAGCCTTTCAGAGGCACTCTCTTCCAATGCCCCAAGGGCTTCCCATGTGCTGCCGCACCATGACCTCTATGGACGCACCAGCTGAGCTCCACCATTTGTTCAGGGGACTGCTCAGAGGTCTCTGGAGGATTGCTGAAGAAAGCAAACCTAGGTGATGTCAAGAAGTATCATCACATGCTTCACTCCCTCTAGGCTCTTCTGTATGCTGAAGCAGGCACAGGGCTATTAATAAATACTCTCTCCTTTGGCTCAAGGTGAGTGCTTATTACACATTTACTGGGTGTAGTCACCCAAGTCTCTGCAGCTCTCCCTCCCAATAGCATCCAAGCTCAAGAAGCTTTCTTGTTGTTTGTCATTCAGTCATTTCAGTTGTGTCTGACTCTTTGTGGCCCCATTTTTTTTTTTTACAAAGATACTGGAGTGGTTTGCCATTTCTTTCTCCACCTCAATTTATAAATGAGGAAATTGAAGCAAACAGGATTAAATGACTTGCCCAGGGTCACACAGCTAGTAAGTGTCTGAGGCCAGATTTGAACTCAGGAAAATGAGTCTTTCTGACTCCAGGCTTGGCACTCCATCCACTGTGCCACTTAGCTGCCCCTCAGGTTGCTAGGGACATAGCAAACACTCTTAACTTCACTTTTCTCCCACAAACCACAGGGACACCTATGCAAATGAAATGCTAGAACTAGCCATTCTAGTAATATCTTAAGATAAACTTATAAATTCAATTTTAAGAACAATGCTCATAATAAAATAACTAATGTGTTTAGATAAAGATATATTTTATCCTTAAAATATACAAAGTGCTTTATATATATATTACCTCATTTGATTCTGTCAGAAAAAAAAAACCATTATTCACCCCATTTTACAGATGAGGAAATTGAAGCTCACAGAGGCTAAGAGATTTGCCCAGGGTCACACAGCTTGTGTCTGAGGAGGGATTTGAGTTCAAGTCTTCCTGATTCTAAGTCAAACACCATACACTACACTGCTTAGCTTCTACCCTGTGTTATACTTAAATTAGGGTGTCATAGATTAGGGCAGAGGTGTCTTCTAGGTAACAATTAACAGAATCAGGACTTGAACCCATTTTATCCAACCAGAGGGAGCATGGCATACTACAGAAGAGTCAATCATACGGTCCCCATATGGCCTGTACCACTTCGGAGTGAGGCCCAAACCAAATCAAAATGTAGTTCCTCACAGATTCTAATGTGTTGGCATATTAATTTTTTTTAAGAAATAGATAAATGTGTGATTTTCTGCCTTCAAAGATCCTTATGTATGGTTTAGGGGCCCCTGTTTCTATTTGTAATTGACATCTCGACTAGGGAATACCAACTACTAAAGTTTCTTGTTCTCTCCTAATTTTGCCATTTTTAATGAAATTCACTGTATCAAATCTCTAAATCCCTACCCTGGTTAGTAAATGTAGTACTTTCATTTTAGACCAGAAGTTCTTGTTTCAAATAAACAAAGACAGAACTATGTAAGAAATAGCAAGTTCCATATATTTTATCTGTGCTCATAAAATAAAATAAGCACAAAGTTTAAATGATGCTGAGATAGAATCTTTGAGAATGAACTGTGGTGCTGTTTAATATAGGACATTATGAAACTGCACAATCATTATTAGCAAAAGATTCTGTCCCTGAGGTGAGCCAGGGGAGTTGTCTAGGACGGGTTTGTGCTGCAATCAGCACCTCAGTATAATTGTCATCAGATTAGCCCATGGTTCAGAAGACAAATGTATAAGAAAATACCAAAGGAAAACAGATAAGTCTCTATCAAGCAATGGCCTGGCTAAGGGAGTCTGTGTTGGCCTTTGTCAGGAGCTTGGCCAGGTGGGTCTGTTTTGACTCTGGTATATACATGAAGATTTGCAGAGTGAGTCCTATACTGATCTGGAGTTGGGGAGCAGAACATCAACTAGGAACTAAATTAAATGGAGGACAGATTTGACCTAAGAACCATGTATCTGTTCCTCTACAACAGAGTTAAAGTCCTTGCTGCCTAGGAAGGGTGCCCAGCGAGAGACACACTAGTTGAAAAGCATGCTTTTGTCATTTCTGGAGGACCTGGAAAAGCTTTCAGGATTTCTCACCTTTACTCCAAGCCAAAAGGAAGCATTTGTACCCCCCGGACAATGACTGAAAATCATGGCCAAACCACTTCAACGTTTGAAAGTTGAGTTGCCTATGGTTTCCTTTCAACTAGAGATTTTAAAGTTTCACTATAAAATGTGACTTGATTTTATCACAAAATAAGTAATTACCTGTCATGAAGAGTGAAATTTTCAGACATTAAAAATATGTGTATTTATAAAAAGAAATTTCCTTTGTTTTGTAACTGATACAGTCTAGTTAGATTGGGGCTTTTACTCAGAGGAGGGGAAGAAGCATGGAGATAAAGAGGTAGAAGGACTGATGGATATTCATGATGCAGGCCTTGACTTCAAAGGAACTCTACCAACTAAGAGTTTAGAATTATTCTCCTTATTCATATCCGGATGATTCAAAGGCACCTGGGATTTGTTCACCTTGGGTTGGAGCTTTGAGTTCTATCAATAGAAAACTCTATTGACCTCTATACAGAGGAAAGGGAAGAGGAGGAAATAAACATTTACATAGTGCTTATTATTTGCCAGGCATTGTACTAAGCACTTTACAAATAATATCTCCTTTGATCCTCACAACCACCCTGGGAGGCAGGTGCTATTATTATCCTCACTTCATAGTTGAGGAAATTGAGGCAAACAGAGGTAAAGTGACTTGCCTAGCTATGTGACCTCAGGCCTTGAACTCAGGTCTTCCTAACTGCAGACCAAGCACTCTTCCCACTGCCCCACCAGGTGTCACAGCGTAAATGGAGAGTGATATATAAATCATTAGCATTTCTGTCTATTACCAACAAAACCCAGCAGGTATAGATAGTAAGAGAAATTCCATCTAAAATAACTATGGACTATATAGAATACTTGGGAATCTACTTATCGAGACACACACAGGAATTATATGAATACAACCATAAGACAGTATTTATAGAAATAAAGGCATACTTCAAATAATTGGAGAAATATAATTGCCTAGGGACTGAAAGGGGTAGCCAACATAATTAAAATGTCAACTCCACCTAAATTAGTTTACTTGTTCAATGCTGTACCAATTAAACTACCAAGATATTACTTTACAGAGCTAGAAAAAATGACAAAACTCATGTGGAGAAACAAAAGGTAAAGAATCTCAAGGGAAATAGTGAAAAAAGTAGAAAGGAATGGGGCCTTAGCAGTACCAGATCTCAAACTATAGAACAGTAACAATAAAAATGACTTATAATTTGTTAGAAAGGGAAGGAGGGAGGGAGGAAAAGAAGGGGAGAGAAAGAGAGAGAGAGAGAGAGAGAGAGAGAGAGAGAGAGAGAGAGAGAGAGAGAGAGAGATCAATAAGTAGGAACATATTAGTAACACAACATGCGGAATTAGCCAAAGACCCTTGCTACTGGGATAAGAGCTCACTAATTGATTAAAAACTGCTGGGAGGGGTGGCTAGGTGGCTCAGTGAATAAAGCACCAGCCCTGGAGTCAAGAGGACCTAAGTTCAAATCTGGCCTCAGACACTTAACACTTACATGTGACCTTAGGCAAGTCACTTAACCCCAATTGCCCTGCCTTCCCCCCTCCAAAACAAACAAACAAACAAAACTGCTGGGAAAATTGGAAAGCAATTTGGTAGAAATTAGGTATATATCTAGGTACAGACCAATCTCTCACACCATATAGCAAGATAAGCTCCAAATGGATACAGAGCTTAGATATAAAATGTCATATTACAAATAAATTATAAAATCAAGGAAGAAATTACCTGTCACATCTATGGATAGGGGGAGAGTTCATAAACAAAAATAGATGGAGAAGATTGTAGAATATAAAAAAGACAATTTTGATTGCATAAAATTAAAAAAAATTTCACAGAACAAAAGCAATGAAGTTAAAAGTGGAAGGGAAAAAAATCTTTGCAGCAAATTTTACTGATTAAAGTCCCATTTCTGGAATAGCTAAGAACCTGATTTCAAATCCCCCTTAGACACTTACTGGTCCATGTAACTTATGGGTAAGTCATTTAGCATGTCTGTGCCTTAGTTTCTTCACCAGTTGGACGTGATGACCTCTAATATCCTTTCTAACTCTAAATACATTGTCTTATGTTCATTTTTTTTTCTCTTATGAACCTGAAACCTTTGGTTAATCTCCAAAGAAGTATTGCTGGTACACAGAAATATGAACATGTACTCATTAAGAATATGAACAAAGGTTTCTACTCACACCAAACAAATGAGCAAAGATGACAAAAGATGGGAATAGTCAATAATGGAGGGATTGTGGGAAAAGAGGTACCCTCGTGCATTGTTTCTATGAATCAGTATAAACATCATCTTCAAAAGCAATTAGTAGTTATTCAAGTAAAGATGCTAAAATGTTGATGCCCTTTGACCCAGAGATTCTGCTGCTGGGTATATGCCCTAAGGAAATCATTGGTAAGGAAGGAGTTGCCATATGTACTGAAGCACTTTTTGTAGTACCAAAGAATTGGAAACAAAGTAGATGCTTAGCCATTGAGGAATGGCTAAACAAATGGTGGGATATTAGTATAGTACTGTAAGAAATGACAAGTATGATGAATACAGAAAAGCCTTACAGAATTAGACTCAGCCTGAAGTAAGCAGATCCAAGAACACTATACATACAATGATGACAGCAATTTAAATGGAAACAACTGCCACCAAAAAAAAAAAAATCAGAAGCTAGTTACTAAGAATTACAGTGTTATGAAGAATAAGCATGACCTCAAAGAAGGTAAGTGAAAAGACACCTCCATCCCACTCCTAGGCAAAGATGGGAGATCCATGGGTGTGGAACGTTTCATTTCTTTTCAGACCTTAACAATGCATTGACTAGTTTTGCTGGTTTTTTTTCTCTTCTTTCTAGTTTTTATTGTTTGTATGATATGTCTCTCTGGGAGTGGGCAGGATAAGGGACCCTGGAAAAAATTCTGGTGATGTAAAAAATAAAATAATAATAGCTGTCAATGAAAATCATTTTTAAAAACTATGAACAAAATTTATTTTTATCTTTCTTCAAAACCAACAATCTTAAATTCTACAAAGTTGCCACTGTATCATTTGCATGCATTTGAATGATAATTTTTCTTGAAATTCCAGGAACTCACACTTAGGTTGTGTTACTCAAATACTCCAAGTACTCAAATGGATCTATGACTGCATTAATGTGGATATTCCCTCCACCACAAATGCATACCACTGCCCAATCATGCCTACTCTTCCCATATACCTCATCCAGGTCCTCCTATGACTGTACCATAGAGGGTCCACTCAATGTGGTGAGACCTTCCTCACCTTCCCATGATATCTTAAAGACATCAATGGAACACTTGTTGCCACATAACAATGTAGAGAAAACATTAATATCTTTTAAATGAGCCTTTGTTTCAGGCAGAAACTTTCCAATTTTTCCAAGGAATTCTAGCTTTTTTTTCATCCCCCTCCCCCCATTGAAATGAGTCTAATTTATTGTCTGGTTTACAATGACTGTCCAGGATATGTATAGACAGATAGATATAGATATCCCAACAACTATAATCTCAAAATATATATGTGTATACATACATATGTGTACATATACATATATGTATGGAGGGAGAGAGAGAAAGAGATTTTAAATCTCTTAAAATTAAAGATTTTAAGTACCTCAGTGATCTTTGTCACTGCCAAGGACGAGCCTAGCTAACTCCAGAATGGTTCATTACTAGACAGCTGGTCACAAAAGGATAATTGTTTTTTCCAGCTGTATCCACTAATAAAAATGGTCTACTCATGCATGAAGTGAATGCTACCTCTATCATGGAGATCATGCCTGCATTAATATGTTAACCCAAAGTGATAGTTATCCAGTGTATGTAAGTTTTCAGTGTTGCCTGGAGTACAAGCCCCAGTGTTTTATAAGAATTGCCCATGATATTTACTCATATCCTAGAGAACACACACTCCCACACACTTACTTTAGATAGATGGATAGCTATAGATATGTATTATGTATGTATATGTGTAATATATAGAGTATATGTATCTGCCTATGCTTATTGTGTATGCATTTGAATGATACCCCTGTCTGAAAGCCCACTGGTATGGGTCTCTCTCCTTAATGATGGAGATGAATGCCCTGCCCTGTGTGAGAAGCAGGGCAGAGTTGGCAAGAGTTCAAGAGAGCTTTAGTTCTTGGTCAGTTCCTCCGGCCCCACCCTCCCCCATCCCTCAGACTCATCAAATTTGAGTCTTTTTCCAGACTCTTTAAGCATTAAGTAGTTGAATTGCTTTGGGTGCTTCTGGCTTCTAGCTCTGAGACGGAAGGTAGAAGATGCCAACCCTACTTCAGGTTGCTGAAGGAAAAGATTTTGGGAAGACATGAAAGGAGCTGGCAGTCTCCATCGTGTCCTTATCCTCAGCTGGCTACACTACAGACTTCAGGGAGTTTCCCCCTGGGTGAGATCTCTCTTGGTTGAGCCAAGTTATCTTGCTCCCAATGGAAGAGCTCCTTCAGTATGTATTGTCCGGTATATATCTTCCTATACATACTGTCTCTGAATTTTACTTTGCAACAATTTGGATAAATGGGTTTCTTTGCCATTTACTATGTGTGTCCATTGTGGAACTGGTTTGAGGGGAAAAGGGTCAAACCTTGGATGTAGGGCTTGGTGTCTCCCTTCCCCCCAAAATGACAAAGTTACTGAAAATTAGATGGAACCTAATTATATCCTCTAGACTAATAATATTTAAGAGATTAGATAGATTTACGTCTAGCCTGGCATCTCCTCTTTCTGAAAGACTTCCTGGGTGAGGGGGAAAGAAGATAAAGGACAGCCCTCACCACATATGGTGGCTCATCTATACCCAGGCCCCTTGCAGTTCATAAGGTCTCTCCTTACACATGGAATTTTCACTACACACATATATTCACATAGGTATATATAACATGCGTGCAAATGTATGTATATTTATGTCTGTACACACATTTCATATATACAGGTTCATATATCTTATACTTGTACATATGCACATATATTGCATATATACAGATGTATATATATCTGTACAGTGTACATATGCATATATAAAATGTATGCATAAATATGTACATAAATGCTAAATTGTAATGAGTTAGGAAAAGGAAAAAGAACTCTAGTCATTTTCTACCCTGTGTACATGATATCTGATAGCTAGATTCAAGCAAAAGTGGCTATAATTTAATATTGGTAAAGTAAATCTTATTCTTCTATTGACTAATAAAATAGAACTATTTCAGAATCACTGAAACCAAGTCCCTAGTAAAGTGAGCTGAAAACTTGTGGTGAGTCAATGAGTTTATGCAGTACTCTAAGCAGGAAGAGCCCTGGGCTTGGAGTCACAAGAGCTGGTTTCTAGGTTCAGCTTTGCCCTTTCTCGCCTTTGTAACCATGAGTAAGTCTATTTTTCTGTGCCTTTGTTTTCCTCATCAATAAATTGAAAGGAGAGGAAGCAGCACATTATCTACTGTCAAAATGTTCCTGAGATCATAAGCTTAATGCCAGGGGGGCCTGAAAGTCCAAACTCCTCATTTTATAGATAAGGAATCTGAGTCCTAGAGAGGTAAGGTAACTTGCCCAGTGTCACACAGGCAGTAAAAACAGAGCTAAGATTTGAACACAAGTCTTCTGAATCTACATCTACAACCCTTTCCATTACACCACACTGCTTCCTAGGCAGCAATTATCTCTACCCATTTTCTCCACTGGAGGGCATTTGTGTGAAGGCCTCATAAGCGATGCTTTTATGAAGACAACCCTGTCAGCTACTGTACTGACTCACTGGAATTTTCCACAGTTATGAAGTCAGAGATAGGGGCTGAATATTCATTGGCCATTGCCTAGTTCCCCAGCTATAACAAACACCTGAAGCAAAGAGGAAACTAAGATTGGTTTTTCATCTTTATAAAAACCTATGGCCACTAAGGAGGGATGACTGGCCCCACTACATAGTAGGAAGGAAGGAAACAAGAATTTAGTAAGTGCTCACTATGTGCCAACTACTTTATAAACATGATCTCAATCCTCACATCAACCTTGGGAGGAAGGTGCTAATTATTATTTTCATTTTACTGTTGAGGAAACTGAGGCAGACAGAGGCTAAGCAATTTTCCCAAGATCACACAGCTAGTAAATGTTTGAGGCTATGAGCTTAAGTCTTCCTGTCCTAGGCCCAGTGCATCCTGAAATCCAGCCCACCTGAGGCTCAGTTAAATGACTCCTCCAGTCAGCCAGTTGTATCTTTTACCATAAAACCTCTCCTTATTATATCCTGTTCCTACAGCCTCTGTCCCCTGGTCTTTTGTTTTCACCCTTGAGCCTCCCCCCTGTGAATTAAAATGCACCATAAGAAAAAGCCTGTAGTGAAGAGTGCACTGAATTAGGAGTCTAGGGATTGGAGTCTATATCCAGGCTTTGCTATATACTGTCTTCATGACCTTGGACAAGTCACATCCCTCTCTCGACCTCAGTTTACTCATCTGTAGAAGGAGGAGCACTATTTAGCACTAAATTCCCTTCCAACTTTAAACCCCCAAACTGATGAACATTCTGATAGCAGATCTCTTGGGGCTGCTTCACCATCCAGTTTATCGAAGAGGAAAATGAGAGGCAGAGAAGTGAACGAACTTGTCCACTGTCACAAAGGTGAGGAAGGGCAGGAGTGGAACTAGAAACCAGGTCTTCTGACTCCAAGCTCAAAGCTCTTCCTCCTTAGAGAATTGTTAAATTAGGGCGTAAACTCATTTGACTCACCACAAGTTTTAAAGATGACCTTTAGACCATCCAGCTCTATATATAATTCTATGATCTTATTACTTTATCCATTATTGATCTCTCTGGTGTTTTGGTGAAAGCCTAAGTCTATTGAGGATTGGGACAAGAGGATCAGATGAATTCAGGGGTGTGCTGGCACCAACTCCAATGGGGAAACTATTGTTAAATTTACAGTGTGACTATTTATAACTCAGAAAGCAACAAGCACCACAAATTAGAGCTTTGTGAATTGTTTTGTTGATCTCTAGACTTACAGTGATGGAGGGAGGCTAGGTGGTGCAGTGAATAGAGCACAGGCCCTGAAGTCAGAAGGACCCGAGTTCAAATCCAGTCTCAGACACTTGACACACTAGCCTTGTGACTTTGGGCAAGTCACTTAACCCCAATTGCCCTCCAAAAAAAAAAAAAGCAAAAAAAAAAGTGATGGAGAAACTATTAATAATTCAGATTAAACTTAAAAGTGCATCATGGGTACATTCCCCACCCATGGCCCAGCCAATTGTTAAACAATTTATCAGTGCACTCCCAGAGAAGATGCTCTCTAAAATTTCTTCCATCTCTAGCAGTCTATAAACTTTTTGTTTCTTGTTTTTTGCTTTTTGGAGGGGGTAAGGTAGGGCAATTGGGGTTAAGTGACTTGCCCAAGGTCACATGGCTAGTTTTGTGTTAAGTGTCTGAGGCCACATTTGAACTCAAGTCCTCCTGACTCCGGGGCCAGTGCTCTATTTACTGTGCCACCTAGCCGCCCCAGTCTATATGTTTTTGATGCTAAATTGTGTTGGTTTTACTCAAAATAAAAGGCCCCTGTGTAGTGTTATTTGCATTGTGAATTGTGAAAAAGCTAGAAAACACTAAGTTTATTTTTTCTGATATTTCCTTCTTTTGAAAGACAAGAACTTAAGTCCCAGTGATTATTATGGGAACACTGAAGAGCACACTTATCTAGCTATTCATTACAGGATAGAAAGGTGGGAAAGGGCAGGTTTGTGATATCCAGAGCAATTTTAAGACTCTGTTATTATGAAAATAAAAAATGCTTTATGTCAGCCAAAATGACTCAGAATCCAGAGATACTGTATGATTTATGAGCTGAATTTTGCCAGGCTTGGCTTTCTTGAGAGAAAATAAATACTGAGGACTAGATTTGAGAGAATGGAGAAACTACAGTATATATGAGAAGAGAAAATGGTTGTTCAAGTAAACTAATGTTTAAAAGATATTGCTGTTGATTCCAGGGCAAAAATCTGAGGTCATAGAAGAGATTGGTTAGTCAAATGAGGCAGGCTTTACTTTCTACTTAAATGAAATATTAGTGGGGATATATTCAAAGTCTGATTACTTATCCAATTAGTCAACACCATTAATTAAGCAGTTATATCTAGAGCACTCTAAAAGGCACCATGGCAATTTATAGTTCTAAATCATAGGAACCTATATGTCTAAGTATGGACTTGCTCTAATGCCTAGAAACATCTATGACAATCCAAAATGATTAGTGCTGCTGCCTTTGAATCCAGATAACTGGGATGAGCAAACCTCTCCCCAGACCAGAATTAGCCTTGATGTTTTCTTTTTCTGCCTTTCTAATTTGGTATAGTCAAGTGTACTCCAAATAATCTTCTAATGCCATTCCTAGAAGTTGGGGGGCAATGAGATAGGACTAGACAAAATATTAAAGAAATCAGAGACTTATAGGTGAATCCTGTCCCTGAAGGAAGCAGGGTACAGTGTCTAGAGGGCTGGACTTGAAATCAGAAAGACCAATGTTCAGATAAAATCTCAAACACTTTCTAACTGTATGACCTTGGACAAGTCACTGAAACTCAGTTTACTCAACTATAAAATAGAGATCACATAATAACATCTACCTCCCACAGTTGTTATCAGGATAATATCTGTAAAGTGCTTAGCACAGTGCCTGACACATAGTAGGCTCTTAGTAAAGGCTCCTTCCCTTCCCTCTCTTTATGACAATTGTATTGCTGTATGTTCTTCATTCTTGAAGAAGTACATGACATCAGGAAGGCGATGCCATGACTTGCAAGGGAATTGGATTTAAGCAAGGGAGGTCTGTGAAAAGACACCAGCCTCACTTTCTCCTATAGTGCCATCTGGGTCCAGCTGCAAGATATAGTTCAGGACGACTGGAGATGGCCCCATACGTTGCTGATAGAGTTCTCTTAACGTACATTGACATTTCAGTTGATTTTAAACAACCTTTGATGTTATGATATTTGGTAATCAGCTGTATCTCCAAGGCAGGCTCTATCAATTAACTGGTAGTTTCTGCATAGGGGGCCATAATATATGCATAATTATCTGTAGTCTAACAAAGCTACAAACTCTTTAAAAGGCTGGCATTTATTGAATTGAGTAACTAGTAAAGATTAGCCTGTTTATCCTTGCCCTTTGATTCAGAGGTCTCACTGTGAGGCACATACCCCAAGGAGATCAATGACAGAGAGAAAGATCCTATATACAACAAAATACTCATCGCAGCACTCTTTATGGTAACAAAGAACTGGAAATAAAGTACATGACCATCTGATTGAGGAATGGTTAAATGAACTGAGAGTAAATGGAATGGAATATTACTGTGTGCTAAGAAACAACCAATATGAAGAATTTAGAGAAATTTAGGAAGACTTGTATGAATTGGTAAGAGTGAAGTAAGTGAAACAAGAAAAACAATATACAATTGAGTACAATAATGACAATGTAAAGAACAAAAAACCAACCAAACAAAATTGAATACTGTGTTAAATTATAATAATGACCATGCTTAACCCAAGAGAAGAGTTTAGAAAATGGGCCTCTTGGGGTGGCTAGGTGTCTCAGTTAATAGAGCAATGGCCCTGGAGGCAGGAGGACCTAAGTTCAAATCTGGCCTCAGACACTTAACACTTACTAGCCATGTGACCTTGGGCAAGTCACTTAACCCCAATTGCCCTGCCCTACCCCTACAAAAAAAAAAGGAAAATGCATCACTGCAGAGGTGGAGGAGAGTGGCTAAGAAATTCTTTATAAATTATCAGACACAGTGTTGTCTAGCTTTGCTGAACTGTGGTTTTTTTCTCCTCTTTTTTCTTTAACTTTTGTTAACTGTAATGAATTAATGTAGATATAGAAGGGCCAGAATTTTCATCAAATTAATTGATTAATCACAGATGTAAACAAGGTTCAAAGGTTCCTTACTCAATTCAGGAAGAGTACCTGACCTCAAACTATTTCACTGTCATTTAAGAGTCCCAAAAAAAGCATGACAAATGCAGTCGCTCCATTTACAACTCACTGAAGAAAATTGTTCTCAATAGGCATGGATAAATGTTTATAGTTAGTTTAGCATCTCTTTATGGGCTCTGTGTTGTGATTAGATCCCAGGCTTTCAGAAGACATCTTTATATTCTTCCCCCCTAGTGAAACATTTGATTTCTCCAGCAAATCACCAGGGTAACTTGGGAGCTTATTTTTTCTTCCTTCTTTCTTTCCTTCTTTCCTTCTTCCTTCCTTTCCTTCTGCTTTTTGGAGGGCAGGGCAATTGGGGTTAAGTGACTTGCTCAAGATCACATGGCTAGTCAGTGTTAAGCATCTGAGACCGGATTTGAACTCAGGTCCTCCTGACTCCAGGGCTGGTGCTCTATTCACTGCACCATCTAGCCACCCTATGGAGCTTATTTTTTCATAGTGCTAAATTCTAGATAGCTCTCTATTGACTCAGTTTCTAAATTACATTCAGTGTATATTACATGCACGTGTTACAGCAGTAATGCAGCAACAATGTAGCAATAATCTATAAAACAAAGTAATGTAGTAATCGCAGTAATTCTTCATAATAACAGAGCGTAAATTAAAAAGCAATGTATATGCATAAAGATGAACAGTGAATTATGCATAGTAAACAGGCACTCAAATGTGCAGTAATTGCCATGTGCATCAAATACATTCAAGGCACATCTTTTATGGAGTTTAAACACTAGCATTGTCATCTGGTGGTTATACGTATAGTTATTAGTTTTCCCTATGACAGCATAAGTTGTCTTGTCACAGGTAGAAAGATCTAGGTCTCTTGGGACTTGCTGATTTTGCTGTCCCTCTGCCTGAATTAATTGATGGTGGTATCATCAGCATCAGAATTATAGTCCTGCAACTTTAAACCTGGACTTATGAAGGGTTCAGGCTGACTCTGTCAGACATCTCTGTACTTAGGAGTCTCTACAACTGAAATTCCAGGTAGACAAGGTGCTTCTTCTGAGTTGTCCTTTCCCCCATTCAAATTGGTTATTGGGTTACATATTTACAAGTCTTTTTCACTTGGCAATTTCAATGCTGTTACTCTGGTTCAGACAGTACTTGCCCAGTTCGGACTCTTTTAATGAGAGTCCACTAAAGCAACTCTCTATCAGTCTATAGCTGCTCATTAGGGATTCCAACTAAATCACCTCTGGGGACTAAATGATTGCAATGGATTGTCTTTACAAGGCTCTCAACAGACTCTGAGTCTTATTGTGTAAACAGGCAAGTCTCTCCACAAGTAGGTATGGAGTAGCCTTCCATTGATCTGATAATTTATGTATCCCATGAACACTAAGATTTTTTTTTAGCAAAACTGTCTCATTCAAGGTCTTGACAATGAAATTTTTCTTCACCTTTAAGTAATCAAATATTCCACATAAATCAAGGTCAGTACATTTGGAAAATCTAAAATGCTACCCAGAAATGAGTAAAGTTGAAAAAAAAAATAAAGGCATCTCAGGTACAAACAAGAATCAGGTATGGAATAAGTTTGTTTCCACACAGAAAAAAGACTACCAAGCATAAAAGAATCATAGTGTGCATTACAGAGTGATTAGAGTAGAATTCAGTAACAACTAATAATTACTCCATGTACATCCAACTGGGAGACTACTATCAAGTTTTGTTGAGACATAAAAACTTTTTTGCAAGATTGCTAATTAGCCATGTTACACTAACTTCCATTGTCATTGTCCAATCAAAGAGCCAACCTTGTTCTTTCTAATTGTTTTTCTCTAAAACTGATTTGTCCCTTAGTACCAGTCCATTCCTGACACTGTTTAGGCACTGTCTCCTACCATGCTGCCTGAGTGCTGGGTAAGGGGGACATTATACATCTTGTTGTTGCATTGTCTCCAGATCTTTCAGGGATCACAAAGTTGATGCTTTCAACATTCATTTTTTATAAGATTTTGAGTTCCAAATTTTTCTCTCTTCCATCTCCCCAAGATGACAAGCAATTTGATTTAGTTTACATATGTTAAACATTTTCGCATTAGTCATGTTGTGTATTTCCTCCACTTCTCTTATTTGGTTTTTATTTAATCCTTCTTAAGGTCCTCTATGGCCTGTAACCTGCTCGTATTTTCATTTGGGGCTTTTGGTTCAGGATTTCTGACCTCATAGTCCTCCTCCTGTTCCATGCTTCGATCCTCTTTGCCCCTAAAATAGGAGTCTAATGTTGAATTTTTCTGCTTATTTTGTTTCCTTTGCCTAGTCATGTTGCCACTCAATTACTTGACTTTTGGGCTTGTTGCCACAGTAGGACTCTGCCACCAGACAGGGGAGCTTCTGTCCCAAACGCTGGGGTTTTCTCAATTGCCGGAGGTATTAATTGGGTGCCCACCCTGAAGCCTCCACACACTCTGGCAAGCTGGACACATACCCCAAGACCTCTACCCCAGACAGCAATCCAAATCCAGGGAGGTTAAAGCAAGAGTGATTACCCCCCAGACTAATCAACAGATTCCCCTACAGTCTGCATGCCAGGAGCTGAAGCTTCAACTGAAGCTGCAAAATGGCGGCTGTGCCACAGCTCCTCAGTGGCTTCTTGCTCCCAGGGGAAGAAGCTGACATGTTCCCAAATACTGGTCCCAAAGTCCATAGGGCACTAACCTCTCACTTTGTCCTAGGCATCTATGTGTTGGTAATTCTGGAGCCACAGCTGCTGGTGTTCTGGGGTGCCACCCTGGGGCTAAAACCTCTGACTCATGTGGTCCTGGGCTCAGCTCCCAGAGCTCTGCTCTAGCCACTCCCTGCCGGGCTGTCCTCAGTGGGAGGTTAGCTTCTGTGTTGTTCTGGAGCTCCAGAGGTTGTTCAGAGTCCCCTTTTACATAATTTTGAAGTGGTGTGGGCTGGAGTGCCATGGAAGTGCTGTTTCTACTCTGTCATCTTGGCTCTGCCCCCATGTTGTGTATTTCCTCATTTCTTTTTTTTTTTGCTTTTTTTTTTTTTTTGGAGGGAGGAAGGCAGAGCAATTGGGGTTAAGTGACTTGCCCAAGGGCACATAGCTAGTAAGTGTTAAGTGTCTGAGGCTGGATTGGAACTCAGGTCCTCCTGACTCCAGGGCCAGTGCTCTATTTACTACACTATCTAGCTGCCCCAATTTCCTCATTTCTTATAGCATATTAGTATTTCATCACTAGTGTGGGGAAGGGGAAGGGGGAGAGAAAAGGGAAGGGAAAGGGGCAGGGCAGGAAAGGACAAGGAAGAACAGGGAATAAGCATTTATATAATGCCTACTGTGTGCCAGGCAAATATTAGAAATTAGAAATATTATTTTGTACAGGAGAAAGGAAGGAAGATGAAGGGAAGTAATTCATCATTGGGGTGGCTAGGTGGTGCAGTGAGTAAGAGTGCCAGCCCTGGAGTTGAGATGACCCAGATCCGGCCTCAGAAAATGAGCACCCACACATAAACAATGACTGGCCGTGTAACCTTGAGCAAGTTACTTAACCCCAATTGCTTAAAAAAAAAAGAAATATTATTTTGTTAATAGGTTTCCCCTTCTTTGGAAATTTTCAAGCAAGGGCTGAATGACCATTCATTTGATAAAGTGGATTTTCAATCAGTTATGGGTCAGGCTAGAGATCTTCTGATGTCCCTTCCCATTAAGATCTGAGATTCTGTAAATCCCTGGGAAACTCCAAACTAATTCTGGAACCATGAACAAATGAACTCAGCCATTGCTCCTAGAAGGGGTATGTCAATCTACTCCCCATATTACCATTCACCATTCCTGCAACTCTCTGAACCAAAGTGCCTCAAGGTTGTTGCTAAAGGAAGAAAACACAGGGGACAGGCAAAGACAGCCAAGGGTCCTGGCACAAGCCTGGTTATGCTTATTATGTTAGGACAAAGGAAGGCTATCCTCCACCTTCTGCTGAAATCACATTTTGTGACTTGAATGGCTGTATCTTGAGGAGACATGAACCAGAAATCACCTCTGCTTCTATCAAGCGTGATACTCTGGGACATCAGGCTTATTCCTTTAGGCTCAGTAGCCAATTAAGAGACTCAGCAGCTGAGCCATATATAGCCAAAAGCTGGCCCCCAAAGTTCCCTCTCAGTAAAGTGAAATTGCAGCTGTCCATGATCAGGGGAGAGGTGGAAAAGGATCCATTATACCCACAGTCTTCCAACCTACTCTCATCTAACAGCAAGGTACAACTTAAGGGCAGATTGGAAGGCTATTTTCTAATCCTCTCCTTAAATTGTTTTAAGGGAAATAATTTTCTATTCCCAAATGATTCCTAAATAAACATCTTAGTTCCACGGCTTCCTCCCTGTGTGACTTGGGCAAGCCGTTTAATATCTCTAGGTCTCAGTTTCCTCATCTAAAAAATGAATGAGATCTGACAAGGTAACCTCTAAGGTTCCTTTCAGCTATAAATCTATGATCCTAAGATACCTGTTTATGGAGTTATAAAAAGGAAATGATCTTTTACAGAAGCACCCTTACATTATTACCAAAATAAGTGGATAACATAATCAAATGATATTGTAAAGTGCTTGATGAATGATCTTTGCCCTGGTATTTATTTCAAAGAACTTTCAGGCATGCTGATAAGAATATAGTAATTAGTCAAATAACTGCACAGAAGACTGATGGTAATTATATCAAGTGATAAAAGTATAATAGAACAGGCAGTTTTCAGAAGAAGAAATCAAAGCTATCTACCTACAGTTATATGAAAAAAATGCTCTAAATCACTATAGATTAGAGATATGCAAATCAAAACAACTCTGATATACCATTTCACACCTATTTCATTGGCTAATATGACAGAAAAGGAAAATGACAAATGTTGAAGAGGATGTGGAAAAATAGGCAAACTAATGCACTGTTGGTGGAGTTGTGAACTGATCCACCATTCTGGAGAATAATATAGAACTATGCCCAAAGGCTATAAAATCATGTATACCCTTTGACCCAGGGCTACAGACCCACTACTAGGTTGTACCTCAAAGAGATCAAAGAAAAAGAGAAAAGAGATAGATATACATACACACATATACATACATATGCATATATGTTTGTGTATATATATATATATAAGTACGTATGTATTTTAATTTAATAGCAGCTATTTTTGTGGTAGCAAAGAACTGGAAAAGGTCCCATCACTTGGGGAATAGCTGAGCAAGTTGTGATACATGATTGTGATAGAATGCTATTGTGCTATAAGAAATGATGAGCAGGCATATTTCAGAAAAATCTGGGAAGACTAACATGAACTAATGCAAAGTAAAATGAGTAGAACCAGGAGAACATTGTATACAGTAATGGCAATATCATATGATGATCAACTGAATGACTTAGTTTTTCTCAGTAATACTATGATCTAAAATAATTCCAAGGATAAGATAAAAAATGCTATCCACCTCCAGAGAAAGAGCTGATGGAATGTGAATATAGATTGAAGCATACTTTTTAAGCTTTCTTTATTATTCTTGGTTTTTTGGTCTTCATTTTCTTTTGCAACATGGCTAATATGGAAATGTTTTATGTGACTATATGCATAATCTATATCAAATTGCTTTTCTTCTCAAGGAGGGGGGTAGATAGGGAGAGAATCTGAAACTCAAAATTTTTAAAAAGCAGATGTTAAAAATTTGTTTACATGTAATTTAAAAAAATAAAAATTAAATGTATAATAGTACCAGGCTTTGGATTCAGGAAGCTATTTTTCTTAAAGAACAGTCTTAAAGAGTAACCTCAGTGGGACTTACTCAGAATAAAGTCAACACTACAACCATCTGTTTAGAAGCAATAGAAAATTCAGGTCAAAAAATACAAACTTCTACCATCTAAAATAATGGTGTTCCTTAGCTCAGTGCAATCCTTAGGAGAGTGCCAAGTCTTGTGTAAATCTCATGATACCCTTTGCTCCTACCTTACCTATCTTTATGCAGGTAAATTCAGCTGAATATGAAAATGAATATCAGTAACAGCCTTGAAGTTGGGATGGGATGGGATGAGGACTCTTAGAAAGGCCACCTAGATGAATGGGAAATGAAGCAAGACAAAGGGAATGATCCCATTTTCTTTGCTTTGCTGTTTAGTGGTACTAAAGCAGCCACTCCCAAGATGAAAGGATTAGATCCGATAAACTCCTGAGATACTTTCAGCTCTAAACACTAGGTTTCTTTTCTCTATCTGCTCCCTTCATGAACCATTGTCCATAACTAACAACAAAAAGCTTTGGTGGAGGGGCAGCTAGGTAGCGCAGTGAGTAGAGCTCCAGCCCTGGAGTCAGAAGGACCTGAGTTCAGATCTGGCCTCAGACACTTAACACAAACAAAAACCTAGCCGAGTGACCTTGGACAAGTTACTTAACCCCAACTGCCCTTAAAAAAAAAGTTACTTAACCCCAACTGCCCTTAAAAAAAAAAAAAAAGCTTTGGTGGTTACTCCTGTGGGCTCTACCCTAGGGAGGGCCCTGCTTCAGTCTGCTTCCATAGAATAAAAATTTGCATCCTTACTACTATTGTTTTACATTCATGTAAATTCTTCCCCTCCACAGGCATAGCAGCTGCTTCCCTCTCGGTAGCTGCAACCATACTGGCATACTCATGATGGCTGATGACAGGTTCTTAAATCTCCTTTACTGGGAAAGATAGCTGTTTAAGGGGTCAACAATCTTTTAAAATTACATTCACTAGTTCAGGGGAAATGTCTGCACCCTGAACTTCAGAGAAAAGACAAACAGAGAAATAAAGACCAACAGACAGGGTTCTGACTGATTGATTCAACTTTACATCCCTGGATGGAGAGAGTCTTTACATCCAAGCAGTGGAGGAGCTCTGAACATTCAGCCACTCAGAATCTTGAGCAGGGAATCGCAAGATCCTTCTCATAAGCAAACCCCCAAAGCAAAATGCCAGCTTAGGGTATATACACACTTCTCAGAGCCAAAAGACATCACAACCCTCCTGACTCAGTGCCTAATTAGAAATTAGCAAAAGGTGTGAAAGCCTTCCTACAAGCAAACCTCCCCTAAGCAAGCTTCCCTTAAAGGGCTCCCACCTGAGGCCTATTAATGAGTGGGGAAGATCTTAAGTCCTATTAACATTACACCTTCCAAGGCAGACATTTCACATGTGGTTACCATTTTACATAGTCATGCATTTGGAAAAGGGGGCCCTCAAGACTGAAGATATTAATTTTGAAAACAATCAACTTTGGGTTGCACAAAAATGGCACCCTATTTACCTACACCAATAAGAGCATGTAACTCCTTATACATTTATTTTCAAGTCTTGTAAAGTTATTGCTTCCAGATTTAAAATGACTTTCAGCTAGACAATCTAGGAGCCTGCAAAAAATAGTATAACTTGGAAACTTTACCAATGCAAAATTCCTTTGATATAATATAGGAATTGCACTTATGACTTCATTGGGATAAGACTCCAGATGAAGTTGCTTCTACTAGCAAGAGCTGATTGCTATTGTTAAACCATTTTCCTTCATTATAAGGGAAGGTTCATTGGATGAGGGGCGGTATATCATGCATTTGAAGAAAAGAGTCCTCCAAATTATACGATTATATACAATTATGAATGGAAATGTCTGGTAGAAAAAAGATAGCAATGAAACATTTTTTTTTCTTCAGTATTCTATGTTGGGTTTAAGGAAAACTTTTGAGATTGCATGATATAGAGAAGAGGAAACCAATCCCTTCAATTCAATATACTTAAGAGTTTGCCTCAGGATGACATTTTAGTAAATATAGAATCCCTGTGATCTACCATACAAAGTCTTTTTCATTTCCCCTCAAGGATATGATAAATAGAATGAGAGTAACAAAAGGAAAAGGTTATTCAGGTTGCTGGGATGCATTATCTATGCATTAATTCCTTTTGCTGATTCATGCTTGTCCAGATACTAGGGGGATATTATCATTATTAACAACTCTCATATAAATACCTTTATTTCACAGTAGTATTTTTCCTTTGAAAAGCTCCAAGTATTCTGTTCAAGATAATTATGGAATAGCCAAGGTTCTAGGGTATTTTTAGGTACCTATTTCCAGAACATCAGTATACAGGGTGAGAGTATGAGCCTTTAAAATCCCATCTTCATAGTCATACCCCACTGACTAATTTAACTATCAAGAATGCAAAATGCATGGAAATTTTGAAACATGAGAACTTACTTTTCCTTTAGGGTAGAATTTAAATTTTGGGAGAAAGAAGTCCATGGAATACTTTTCAATTTTTTTTTTTAGCATATTTTACATATAAAATTACTTTGTTAGGTTAAGAACATTAAAAATCTTATTTATTTAGCAATAACTATATTTAAATTTTATTTAAATAGTTTTTATTTAATAGTTATTTAGCAATAACCATATTTAAATTATATTTAAATTTTATTTTTGAATTTATTATTATTTCAGAGATTAATACATAAGATTCCATAGGCTGTGGGGTCTTGGGATATAACAATCTCCAAGCTAAAATTGTGGGTGATCCAAAGGAGAGATACTTAACAGGCTTAAGCAGGCTGCAGCATATTACCAAAGATGACTTGCACATGGGAAATTATACCAAAAGATATTATCTAGGAAGCATATGATCACAAAAGAAAGTAAGAAACATGGAAGGAGACCAGACAGGCCAAGTGTATATGTGCTAATATAATGTTAAAAGACTTAGAATTCCTCTAGGACATTGGCTAGGTTCTGTATGGAGGACCCGTGGAAGGATGTGGACAAGAGTTGAACAAGATAAGGAGTAGAAAGATTATGATCAGGACATTCTGGCTGCAGGAAGTACTCACATTGAGATCACAGAACCATTACAGTCATTAAGTAAAGGCTTTAAGGTCCTGATCTTAAAGTGTGAAAAGCACTGTTATAGGCACTGATATACAACATTTGAATGAAATACAGTCCTCCTGGAGCCCACTGGGAGATAAGGCACATATACATGTAACTATAATATACAATAGTATGCAATAAAGGCATTTAAGAGAGTGTTATGTAAGGTGCTTAAGTGTAAAAGCTGTTAATGAGGGTCAGGGTTTAGGGAAGGCTTTATAGAAGAAATGGCCTTTGAGTTGGACTTTAAAGGATATGTAGGAAATTCGATAGGCAAAGAGAGAAAAAACTATGTTGTGTCCAAGGAATAATGAGTTGAACTATGGTTCAAGTGCAGAAGACAAAGAGGGAAATAACATGAAAATTTTGCTAGTTTATGAGAAACAGGCAAAACTGAGAACAGAAGACACAAACTATCAATATTACAGTATAGTTGAGGATATTATTTTTTATTCTCGGACTTAGCAGTCTCCATGCTGTCAAGCAGATTCCAAAAAAAGTGAGGAAAGGGAGGAAGCCAAAATTCACTAAAAAAATTCTTATTATTTTTTGCCACATAGGAAACTTGATTAATAGGTCTCATTTTCTAGGCTATGAGAAATTTCTATTTCTTTTGATACTTTAGCTCCTTTGTGGATCTCAAGGTCATGAGCCCAGGAGGGGCCAGGTTCTAAATTTTTCAGAGTTATAAAACACTTTTTTTTTAGTTACAAAACCTTTGTTCACAATCTTCTCTGTCCTAAACCCCTTGAGTAATTAGAGCTCTGAGCTCATTGTGTCTAACCTGTCTAGAAATAAGTGGATACTACTACCAATGTCCGCTGTATTCTTACTCTTCAGAGACCTATTCAGGAGAGGTACAGATCCAGTTCCCAGATCAAAAGTCAGTAAAAGGAGGCCAGCCAGCAGAAAAGGCACCAAGTCCTTCTCCCTTTTCTCCCTGGAAACAGAAGTACACATTATTCTTCTTGCATTCAAAGTATATTTGATTGCTTGTCCTCCACAGATTGGAATTTTAATGATGTAAACAGTTTCAGATGTTTATAAATATTTTTCTCCCTATTTTGTAGTTTTTTATAAATTGTTTTGGAAGAGTAAAGGGCTAGTATTATTTGAAGTAATGTCATATGGACAAGGGAGTAGACTGTTCTCCTTGCCCAAGGGGTTGGAAGTAGCAGAGTTAAATGCTGTAAGGAAAATATTCCTAACGAAGCTGTCCAAAAATGAAATTGGTTATCTCAGGAAGTAGTAGGTTTCCCCTTTCTAGAGGTCTTTATAGGAAGGCTGAGTGACCACTTTTTAAAGAATATTGTTGGGGTGGCTAGGTGGCGCAGTGATTAGAGTGTCGCCCCTGGAGTCAGAAGGACCTGAGTTCGGATCCAGCCTCAGACACTTAACACACACACACAAACAAAAACCTTAGCTATGTGACCTTGGGCAAGTTACTTAACCCCAATTGCCCTCCAAAAAGAAAAAAGAAAATATTGTTGAGAGGATTCTAGCTCATGAAATTGATGAGTCAAGGTCCCCCCACTTTGAGATTCTGTGATAACATTATATGTGCATTTTAACAACTACCACAGAAGAAACAGCTCTTACGAAACAAGTTATCCATAATTTTGTGATAGCCGGTTTGGCCTGCCTTTCAGACCAATCTACAACCAGCCTAACTATGTTTTATGGCCTATTCTCCATTTACTATTGAGAACTTTGCTAACTCTAGCCTGCCTCACATTGTCCTAGGCACTGCCTGATTTTGCATATTTACTCTGCTTTGCATAGCTCCCAATTAACCAGACTAGCATTCTTCCTTCCTTTTTTTCTTTCCTTCTTAAAGAATTTTTATTGATATTTTCTGCTTCTAATGCTAACGGAATTATCCAAGTATCCTTCCCTCTCCCCTTCCTAGAGGGCCCTCACATATGACAGTATTTTTTTGAGAGGAAAAAAAATCAGCACAAAGTATCAATGCATTGAAACACCGAAAAAAATGGGCAATGTGTAACATCTGTGGACTTCCACCTCCACAAAAGGGTGGATTGGGAGTGTCTTCTCATATCTCTTCTTTTAATAATCTTTATAATTTAATGATCTTTTGTTACAATTACTTTTGATTTTTTTGGTGTGTATTTTTTCTTTTCATTTACATTGTTGTAGTTACTGTGTATATTGTTTTCTTGACTATTCACTTTGCATCAGGTTTTGTCTTGCCTGTTTTCTATGGCCAACTGCTGGCCTGAGAACTGTTTTCCGAGAGCGCCTGAAGCTGTATGTTTGTTGACTTGGGTGGGGTGCCCAATGGAACGTGGAACGAGGGCCAGGAAGTGGTGCACAGGACAAAGCACAGAGGAGACCGGATCTCTCTGCCTTTGCGTGATTTGCCATCATTACTCTGCACAGAGGGACTGGGTGACTCACGAATTCCCGTGACTCAGGCTGACTCTCTTCAGTGCGGGGGGGGGGGGGGGGGTAACAAATGGAGGTGGTTATCCTGAGGCCCATCAGTACGATGGACAGGCAGTTGTCCCAATGCCCACCGCCTTCACTTTAACTCCAGCTAAGTTCCACGCCTCCTCCCAGCAAGGTTGGCCCCCAGCTCCCAGGCACCCATGGCCTAGTGCTGAGGTATCGGACTTGCGTTCTGCAGCTCCCGGGTATAGGACAGAGCGTCCTCTAGGTTCTCTTTACCAGCCCAGCGGTTCACAGTGCTGCAAAGCCTAATCCCCGCCCTCCTCCTCCTCCAAAGCGTGGGTTAGGGAGCGCACAGGGGGCGGGCCAAAGCTGCAGCCTGAGTAGAGGGAGCGAGGGGTGGGGGGGGGAAGGCTGCGTCTTCCTTAGCTTGTGAAAGGCAGAGGGCTACGGTTCTGCAAAGGGGAATTAGAAGCTGGAGGCGACCTACTCCCCAGAGGTGAGCTGAGTCTAGCAGAGCAGCTACCCATCTTTCCATCTTGCCCTCAGTCTGGGTCAGGGAACCTCCCTTGAAAACGGGAGTCTTGGATCTTTTGCCCACCCTGCTGTCCCATGATGTTCTGTCTATATTGCCAGAACGAGCCCCGGGGAAGGTGGCTTGTGTCGCTGGTTTGTGGGGGCGGGGCAGACAGGTGGGAGCTGGGACTCTGGCCTGCATTCCCCGTTCCTCAACCTCTCTGAGCGCCCTCGGTCCCAGGTCGGAATGTAGAGGGCAGAAGCAGGAGTGTTGTGTTGCCGAGGGCAGGCACCTGAGTCTTTCGGCGTCAGGCTGGAAACGAGGCAGCTAGGTTCGCTTAGTGCTCTGGTCCTAGCAAACGGGAGATGAGGTTTGGCACTAGAAGCGCCTGACAATGGGGGGCACGACCTTTGCCATCAACCTGAGGCAGGGGGCCCATGGAGGTTGTAAAATCCTAGATTAAGATCTGGAAGGGTCTTTAGAGGCCATCTAGTCCAAACCACTCGTTTTACAGATGAGAAACTGAGACACATAGAGGTTAAGCCATTTAGCTAGTAAATATCTGAGGTGGTATTTGAATAATCCTGGTTCCAAATCCAATGTCTGAGGTGGCATTTGAAACCAGTTTGTTTTTTTTTTAATTTAAAGTTTTGAGTTCCAAATTCTCTCTCTCCTCCTCTCTCTTCCACCTCTCTGAGACGGTAAGCAATCAGATAATAGATTATACATGTGCAATTGTGTAAAGCATTTCTATACTAGTCATTATTTATAAGAAGACTTGAATAAAAGGAAAAAAATGAAAGAAAGTGAAAAATAGCATTCTTCTGTCTACATTCAAACACTATCAGATCTTTCTATGGAGGTGGATAGTAGGCTTCATCTTTAGTCCATTGGGATCGTTTTAGATTATTGCATCGCTGACAATAGCCTACCTCATTCATAGTTCGTCATAGAACAATATTACTGTTACTGTGTACAATGTTGTCCTGGTTCTGTTCACTTCAGTAGATGTAAGTCTTTCCAGGTTTTTCTGAGATCATCCTGCTTGTCGGTTTTTTTGTTGTTGTTCTTGTTTTGGGTGGCAGTTGGGGTTAATTGACTTGCCCAAGGTCACACAGCTAGTAAGTGTTAAGTGTGAGGCTGGATTTGAACTCAGGTCCTCCTGACTCCTAGTCACTTTGCCACCTAGCAGCCCCCAGCTTGTCATTTCTTATGTAGTACAATGATATTCCATTATAATCATATATCACAGCTTGTTTAGCCATTCCCCTATTGATGAATATCTCTTCAATTTCCAATTCTTAGTTACCACAAAAAGAGCTGCTGTAAATATTTTTGTACAAATATGTCCTTTTCCTTTTTTTGGATATCTTTGGGATACAAAGATTGCTGGATCAAAGGGTATACACAGTTTTATAGTCCTTTGGGCATAGTTCCAAATTGCTTTCCAGAATGGTTGGATCAGTTCACAACTCTACCAAAGTGCAACAATGTCCCAGTTTTCCCAGATTCTCTCCAGCATCTAACATTTTCCTTTTTTGTCATATTAGTCACTCTGATAGGTGTGAGGTGGTATCTCCCCCTCAGAGTTGTTTTAATTTGCATTTCTCTAATAAATAGTGATTCAGAACATTTTTTCATAGATAACTTTGATTTCTTTGTCTGCCTGTTTGTATCCTTTCACCATTTATCAATTGAGGAATGACTTGTATTTTTATAAATTTGACTCAGTTATATATATAATAAATGAGGCTTTTATCAGAGATACTTGTTACCAAAATTTTCTCCTGTTTTCTGCTTTCCTTATAATTTTGGTTGCATTGGTTTTGTTTGTGTGAAAATTTTTACATTTTATATAATCCAAATGAGCTATTTTACATTTTCCAGTTTTCCCAGCAATTTTTGTCAAATAATGAGTTTTTGTTCTAAAATCTTGGATCTTTAGGTTTATCATAAAGTAGATTGCTATAGATATTTACTATAAGGTAATTTGTACCTAATCTATTCCACTGATCCACAACTCTATTTTTCTTTTTCTTTTTTTTTTAAGCAATTTGGGTTAAGTAACTTGCTCAAGCTTACACAGCTAGTCATTATTTGTGTGGGGGTGCTCATTTTCTGAGGCCAGATTCGATCTCGGGTCATCCCAACTCCGAGGCCGGCGCTCTTACTCACTGTGCCACCTAGTCACCCCCCTTTTTTTTTTCCCACAACTCTATTTTTTAGCCAGTACCAGATTGTTTTGATAATTATCACTTAACAATACAGTTTAAAATCTGGTATGGCTAGACCACCTTCTTTTATATTTTTTC
Organism: Gymnobelideus leadbeateri; assembly: GCA_011680675.1. NCBI lineage: Eukaryota > Metazoa > Chordata > Mammalia > Diprotodontia > Petauridae > Gymnobelideus > Gymnobelideus leadbeateri. The sequence goes on from WOXC01006697.1 coordinate 98,265, forward strand.
CATTGATTCCCTTGATATTCTTGTGCTTTTGTTCTTCCAAGTGAATTTTGTTATTATTTTTATAGCTGTATAAAATAATTTTTTCATAGTTTGATTGGTATAGCATTGAATAAATAGATTAATTTAGGTGGAATTGTCATTTTATTATATTAACTCAGCTTACCCATGAACAATTAATATTTTTCCATTTCTTTAGATCTGACTTTATTTGTGTGAAGTATTTTATAGTTGTGTTCTCATGGTTCCTGGGTTTGTCTTGGCAGGTAGATTCTCAAGTATTTTGTATTGTCTACAGTTATTTTAAGACAAATTTCTCTCTGTCTGTTTCTGCTGGACTTTGTTGGTAGAAATGCTAATAACTTATATGGGTTTATTTTGTATCTTGCAACTTTGCTAAGTTTGTTAATAATTTCAAGTAGTTTTTTAGTTGATTCTCTTTCAATTATACATCAGATCATCTGTAAAGAGTAGTAGTTTTGTTTCCTCATTGCCTGTTCTAATTCCTTTGATTTCTTTTTCTTCTCTTATTGCTATACCTAACATTTCTTTTTAAATTTTTTTATTTATTTATTTTTAGTTTGCAAAATTCAATTCCACAATCCCTTGAGTTCCAAATTTTCTCCCCCTCCCTCTTCTCCCTCCTTCCCCCCTCCATGGTGGCATGCAATCCAATATAGGTTCTACAAATACCTTCACATTAAACATTAGTCAAGTTGTAAAGAAGAGTTATAACCAATGGAGTGAACAATGAGAAAGAAGGAATAAAACAAAACACAAAAAAGAGAGAACAAGTAGTTTGCTTCAATCTTTATTCAGACTCTGTAGTACTTTTCTCTGGATGTAGATATCCCTTTCCATCATGAGTCTTTTGGAGTGGTCTTATAACCTTGCATTGCTGAGAGGAGCCCAGTCTATCAAAGTTATGATAGTCTATCTATCAGAGATACGATCTGTCTGTAAATGTGTACAAAGTTCTGGTTCTGCTCTCCTCACTCAGCATCACTATTTTCCCAAATAATTTATATGGTATTGGGATTAATTGTTCTTTAAATGTTTGATAGAATTCACTTGTGAATCCATCTGGTCCTAGAGACTTTTTTCTTAGGAAGTTCACTGAAGTTCAATTTCTTTTTCTAAGATTGGGTTATTTAAGTATTTTATTTCTTCTGTTAATTTGGGTAATTTCTATTTTGTAGCTATTCATCCATTTCATTTAGATGTTTGAATTTATTGGCATATAATTGAGCAAAATACCTGTGAATAACTGTGTTAATTTCCTCTTCTTGGTGGTGGATTCATTCCTTTCATTTTTGATACTAATAATTTGGTTTTCTTCTTTCCTTTTTTTAATCAAATTAACCAATGGTTTTATCTATTTTATCCCCCCCCCATATAACCTGCTTCTAGTTGTATATATTCAATTTAAAAAAAAGATTTTTTTAAAGCAGTTGGGGTTAAGTCACTTGCTCAAGGTTACACGGCTAGTCATTATTTATGTGTGGGTGCTCATTTTCTGAGGCCGGATTCAATCTCGGGTCATCCCAACTCTGAGGCCGGGGCTCTTACTCACTGCGCCACCTAGCCACCCCTCAGTTTTTTTACTTTCAATTTTATTAATCTCTCCTTTGATTTTCAGGATTTCTAATTTGGTGTTTAATTGGGGATTTTTAATTTGTTCTTTTTCTGTTTTGTTTTTTAGTTGCATGCCCTATTCGTTGATCTGCTTTTTCTCTATTTTATTGATATAAGCAATTAGAGATACAAAATTTCTTCTAACTACCAGTTTGGCTGCATCCCATAAATTTTGGTATGTTGTCTCATTGTTGTTATTTCCTTTAATGAAATTATCGATGGTTTCTGTGATTTGTTCTTTTACCCATTTATTTTATAGGATTAGATAATTTAATTTCTAATTAATTTTTAGTCTTTCCATTGTCCATTATTGCATGTAATTTTTATCATATTATTATCCAAAAAAGAATGCATTTACTATCTGTGCTTTTCTGCATTTGTTGTGAGGTTTTTATATCCCAATATCTGATTAATTTTCGTGTAGGTGACATGTACTTCTGAGAAAAGGGCATATTCCTTTCTGTTTCCATTCAATTTTCCCCAGAGATCTATTATACCTAACTTGTACAGAATTTTATCCACCTCCTTAACTTCTTTCTTGTTTATTTTTTGGTTTAGAGTTATCTAATTCTGAGAGGGGAAAATTGAGGTTCTCTATTAGTATTGTTTTATTATCTATTTCCTCCTGTAATTCATTCAATTTTTCCCTCAAAAGTTTAGATGCTATACCATGACTTCATTGTCTATGGTACCTTTGAGCAAGGTATAGTTTCCTTCCTTATCTCTTTTAATTAGTTCTGTTTTTTGTTTTTGCTTTATCTGAGATCAGGATTGCTACCCCTGCTTTTTTTTTTTTTAACTACACCTGAAGTATAATAGATTCTGCTTGAGCCCCTTACCTTTACCCTGTGTGTCTCTCTCTTTCAAATGTGTTTCTTGTAAACAATATATATGATAGGATTCTGATTTTTAATCCATTCTGCTATCCAAACTGCTATTCAGTTTTATAGGTTAGTTAATCATTCACATTTATAGTTACAATAACTAACTGTATTTTTCCCCATGCTATTTTTTCGTGATTTATACCCCTCTTTCTCTTGCTCCCTACCCTTTCCCTCCTCAAAAGTATTTCACTTCTGATCACTACTTTCCCTAATCTACTCTCCCTTTTATTGGTCTCCTTCCCCTGCTATTATCCCTGTCCTTTTTTACTTCCTTATAGATTACAATAGAGTTCTGTATCAAATTGAGTGTGTATGTTATTCCCTCTTTGAGCCAGTTTTGATTAAAATAAGGTTTAAGCTTTGCCTGCCACCCCACCCCAAATCTTCCCCTCCATTATAATAGCTCTTTCATACCTCTCTCCTCCTAGAACAATTCTGATGTGATTTTCTAATTGTTTGGAGGGGAATTTGGCAAGCTTCAGAGGGTTCCTTCCTCACTACTCCATTTTGGCACCAGAAGCAAAATATTTTTCTTGGTTCCAAATCCAGTACCCAGTATACTATGTGCTATGTTGGGCCTTCTCCTAGGGTCTATAAAGACTGCTAAACCCCACTCTGTACCCCACCTTAGAGCGGAAAACAGTACACGAGTATGAGAAAGTACAGTGGCTTGTGCCTTCTGGCCCTCTAAGAATACTATTAATAAATAGTGTGATTAATTAACATCTACTTTAAATTGAAATTTGAAGATAATTGGAAAAGCCTTAGTTTTAACTCCTTTCAAGAATCCTCACCTTTCAGAGGAGGAGAGTAGGCAAGAACCTTGGGATAGTACCTGGAGACCTTGTTCCCAAAGCTGCCATTCTGGAGTAATTAGGTATTGAGTCTGTCCATAAGAATTCACAGCGTGTCACGGGCTGTGTATCCTCAATTATTTGATATCCTATTCATAATGAAATCTGTCATGAGCCCATCATAGTTAATATCCAAGTTGTTGAATCCTCTGACTTTTCATAACCACATTTGGTGTTTTCTTGGCAGGGGTACTAGAGTACTTTGCCATTTCCTTCTGCAGCTCATTTTATAGAGGAGGAAACTGAGGCAAACAGGGTTAAGTGACTTGCCCAGGGTCACACAGCTAGTTAGTGTCTGAGGCCTGATTTGAACTCAAATCTTCTTGATTCCAGGCCCAATGCTCTGTCCATTACAACACCTTTTTTATTGTTAAGTCATTATTCAGTCATGTCCAACTCCCATGACCACTTAGCTGCCTTATTATCCAAGATTAGAATTTTATACATATATTTGAAAATATTGTGACCATATTGATGTTTTTAAATAAAGCTGGGGATTCGACTTCATCACCCAGAAGTTGCTTTTGTCATATTGTGCTGCCTAATAGAAAAAAAACTGAGGCACAGTTACTAGTTAATAATTTTTTTTTACTTGCAAGAAAATGAGAGAGAGAGAGAGAGAGAGAGAGAGAGAGAGAGAGAGATCGATCTGCAATCTCAGCTTGGTATTTCTTTGGGGCTTCTTTTACACAGAAAACAAAATCAAAGAAATGTGAACTCTATTCTGATTGGCCTGCCATTTCCTTCCCCAGCTCATTTTACAGATGAGGAGCTGAGACAAATAAGGGTTGAGTGACTTAGCCAGGGTCACACAGCTAGTAAGTGTCTGAGGCTGGATTTGAACACAGTTTTCTTGACTCGAGGCCTGGTGCTCTATCCACTGCACCATCTTCCTACCCTTGGGACCTTGGGTATTTAACCTCTCATTTTCTCCTCCTTTCCCCAAGCAACTTTCTAAGAGTACAAGTTACAGCCCATCTGCATTGAAAGAAGTTCCTCAATGATGACTCCCTACACAGATGAAACCACAAGCAGATTTTTTTTAAAGATTCTAGGTGTTGTAGAAACAAAGACGAAAATGAAAGTCCCCACCTTCAAAGGGCTTATATTCCTCATAACCATTTAGTTAACAAATTCTGTCAATTATCCCACAGTTAATGCCTCTGTGTATTCCTTCTCTACTTTGACTGCTACCACTCCAGTATTAGGGTCCTCATGACTACCTGCCTAGACTCTTACAGGTCTTCCCACCTCTTTTTCAGAGCCATACCTCTAGCTTAAACCCTTCTCTAAGGCGCTGTGATACAGTGGAAAGAAACTTGAGTTTGGGATCAGAGGTCTTAGGTTTGAACAGAAGAGAAGACTGCGTTTCTGCTACTTATTAAATACCTTTCTGACTTTTGTTAGTCAGTAAATGCTGTGGGCCAGTTACTGTGCTGAGTACCAGGGAAGCAAGGAAAGACAAAAGACAGTTCCTGCCTCAGGGACCTAATGGGGAATAGAACATGCAAACAACTATGTATGAACAAACTCAATTTACAAAGTAAATTGAGGATTATCTCTGGTCATCCTGATCTACATCTCGCCACTGAACCCAGATGGCTCTGGAGGAGAAAATGGGGCTGGTGATTTTGCATGGTGCTCCCTCACTTAAATCCAATTCATTTACAAGTCATGGCATCACCTCCCTGGTGTTATGGTCCTCTTCTAGCCCTGTGGACAAACAACAACAACAGAAAATTAGAAATAGTCAACCATGGAAAGGCAGTAGAATTAAGTGGAGTGGAAAAGGAAAGGCTTCCTATGGAAAGTGGGATGTTAGCTGGGACTTGAAGAAATCTAGAGAAGCCAGGAGGGAGGGAGAGCATTTTAGCAATGAGGGATAGACAGTGAAAATGTCAGAATTGGAAGATGGTGTATCTTATTCTAGGCATAGTAAAAAGGCCAGTGTCCCTGGATTTCAGAGTGTGTTGCCAAGGGATAAGGTATAAGAAGACTGAAAAATCAAAGCTTCTACATCCAAAGCCTTCAAGAAAAAGATGAATTGGTCTCAGGCCATGGAAGAGCTCAAAAAGGATTTTGAAAAGCAAGTAAGAGTAGTAGAGGACAAATTGGGAAGAGAAATGAGAGTGAAGCAAGAAAATCATGAAAAAAGAGTCAACAGCTTTCTAAAGGAGATAGAACAAAAAAAAAAAATACTGAAGAAAATAAAACCTTAAAAAATAGACTAGATAGACCAAATGGCAAAAGAGGTCCAAGAAGCCAATGAGGAGAAGAATGTCTTAAAAAGTAGAACTGGCCAAATGGAAAAGGAGGTCCAAAAGCTCCTGAAGAAAATAATTTGTTAAAAATTAAAATGGAGCAAATGGAAGCTAATGACTCTACAAGCAATTAAGAAATTATAAAACAAAACCAAAAGAATGAAAAAAATAGAAGACAATGTGATATATCTCATTGGAAAAGCAACTGACTTGCAAAAGAGATCCAGGAGAGATAATTTAAAAATTATTGAACTACTTGAGAGCCATGATCAAAAAAGAGCCTAGACATCATCTTTCAAGAACTTATCAAGGAAAACTGCCCTGATATTCTAGAACCAGAAGGTAAAATAAAAATTGACAGAATCCACCAATTACCTCCTGAAAGAGATGCCCAAAAGAAAACACTGAGGAATATTGTAGCCAAATTCCAAAGTTACCAGGTCAAGGAGAAAATATTTCAAGCAGCCAGAAAAAAATAACAGATATTGTGGCAGCACAATCAGGATAACACAAGATCTAGCAGCTACATTAAGGGATCAGAGGGTTTGGAATATGATATTCCAGAGTCAAAGGAGCTAGGATTAAAACCAAGAATCACCTACCCAGCAAAACTGAATGTAACCAATGAGGGGAAAAATTGACATACAGTGAGGTAGAGGAATTTAATGCTTTTTTTTTAAGAAGCCAGAGTTAAATAGAAAAAATTCAAATATAAGATTCAAGAGAAGCTTGAAAAGGTAAACAGGAAAGAGAAATGATAAAAGATTTGTTAAAGTTGACCTGTTTACATTCCTACATGGAAAGATGAGTTTTCCATCTTTTTTCCATCCAACTCATGAAACCTTTCTCATTATTGGGTTAGTTGGAAGGAATACATATTGACAAAGGACACAAGGTGAGTTGAATATAAAGAAATGATATCTAAAAAAATAAAATTAAGGGTTGAGAGAGGAATGTACTGGGAGGAGAAATGGAGAGGTAGAATGGGGTAAATTATCTCACATAAAAGAGACAAGAAAAAGCTTTTACAGTGGAGGGTAAGAGGGGGGAGGTGAGAAGGAATGAGTGAACCTCACTCTCACCAGATTTGGCTTAAGGAGGGAATAATATACACACTTAGTTGGGTATGGAAATCTATCTTACCGTACAAAAAAGTAGGGGGAAGGGTAATAGAGGGGATAGTAGAAGGGAGGGCAGATTGAGGGACAGGGTATTCAGAAGCAAACACTTTTGAGGAGGGACAGGGTCAAAGGAGAGAATAGAATAAATGGGGGGATAGGATGGAGAGAAATATAGTTAGTCTTCACAACATGACTATTATAGAAGTGTTTTGCACGACTGCACATGAACAACCTCTATTTAATTGCTTGCCCTATCAATAAGAGTGGGTGGGGAGGGAGGAAGGAAGAGAATTTGGAACTCAAGTTTTAAAAAAATGAATGTTAAAATTATTTTTATGTGCAATTTGGAAATAAGATGCACAGGCATTGTTTATAGAAATGTAGCTTACCCTACAGGAAAATAGAATGGGAAGAGGATAAGAGAAGGGTGTAAGGGGTAATAGAAGGGAGGGCACATTAGGAGAAGGAGTAAACAGAATGTGTGCTGTCTCGACATGGAGGGAGGGGAGAGATGGTATGAAAATTCAGAACTCAAAATCTTGGTGGAAGTGAATGTTTAAAACTAAAATAAATACATTGGGGGAAAATAAATAAATAAATAGAAATGCAAGACTGGAGGTCAGCACCCTTTGGGGTTTTGTTTCCTTGTCTGTAAAAGAAGGGGTTGGGCCAGATGACCTCTAAGGTCCCTTCCAACTCTAAAGCCATCATTTTATGAAATCAACAGAAATATATTGATATAGGAATGCACCATATAGAGTATAAGTATTGTGGCAGTTCCTTAGATTCTCCAGTGTTGGCAGTTTTCCATTAAGAAGTTAATTATTTTAAAAACTGGTATCAGAAATTATTTTGAAAAAATGTTGTGCATGACTAATGGAGAAATATGTTTAACATGATTCTTTATATATAAACTATATTAGATTGCTTGCTGTCTTTTTTTTTTGCTTTTTGCTTTTTTGGAGGTCTATTGGGGTTAAGTAACTTGCCCAAGGTCACACGGCTGGGTCTTTGTCTGTGTGTGTTAAGTGTCTGAGACCAGATCCAAACTCAGGTCCTTCTGACTCCAGGGCTGGCACTCTACTCAATGCACCACCTAGCCGCCCCGATTGCTTGCTGTCTGGGGGAGGGGAAAAGGGAAAAGATTGGGGAGAAGATTTTGAAATTCAAAATCTTATAAAAAATGAATGTTGAAACCTGTCTTTACATGTAATTGAAAAAAATACTATTTACAAAAAAAAAAAACAAACCAAAAAACAAACAAAAAAAAAAACTATGTAAAAAAATACAAGTTGCTTTGAGGGAAAAAGAAAAAAATGTTGTAAATGATTGCTGAATAAGATCAAATGCCATACAAAACTTTTCCAAAGAGGTGTTGCTAACATTAAGTAAACACTAATCTGGTGGTAACAGTAATTCTTTTTCACTTTCTTATGCAGCCTAATAAGAGAAGATCCTAGAGGCAAGCCTGAAGTTACTACCATGGCTTCTGAACCTCCTCATGAGAAACATGCTAAAATTCCATACTTAATACCAGATAAGTACCACCAGGTAAGGCTTTTTACTCTGGGAAATTAAACTGTGATATCTAAGTGGAGGGATTCAGTTACAGACAGCTTTACAAAGCTCCAGGCTTCTTTTTCTTGTAGATTTGGCACCTTTTAAAAATTAGTACAAGTAGAAGAATGAAAGACTTCAGAAGGAAATCCTCTTTAAAAATTTTTTTAGTTTTTGAAATTTATTTTTTATTTTCTCTGGCTTGTTTTTATTCAAAGCCAGATGTGAAGATTGGCTATTATTGCATCCAAATTTATGTTTATTAAATACCTACTATGTTCTGGACCCTGAGGATTCAAACTAAAACTAAAATTAGTCTTTGTCTTCAGGGACCTGATTTCATAGCAGGGGTGAAGAGAACAACACTTATCAGTTGAGAAATATTTTATTTCCTTTTGGAAGGTTAGGATAGCAGGGTCTTCCTTCAGGGAAATAAGTAAGCCATTTGGTTGAAAACAAATGTTAACCCAGGCAGTACCACAAGCAGATGGTAATGCAAATACAGTGTAGATAATACCCCATACCCAGCCTCAAGGTGCCACGCTAATAGTAACTTGGCAAAGGTTAATGTGAATGAAGTTCAGGGTTTGGGTGAAATTTAAGAAGGTAAAGGATAAGGTCCAGAAGAGGGAAGTTGAGAGGCAGTTCTAGGCAAGAGGCCAGTTAATTCACAAGTGGAAAGAAGAATGTGAAGACTTAAGTAGCTAGCTGCCACTGTGAAAACTGAGAACTATAAAGCATTAATGGTTAGAAAGAAAAGGAGCATTTGCATTCCTTCCAGGAGAATTTGCAGGGATATTTATCCTAACAGCAGCACTCCTCCTAATCCAGAGCCCCTGTGGGATATTCAAGATGACCTGCTAGCAAGCTCCCCTTGCCTTGTTGCATGTAGCAGCAGGAACTGGCTTGTGATTCCATGTCTGTGCTGTGCTTGGGGATTAGTGTTTTGTGGAGGAGCCAGGGGACTCTGAGGTCAAAAACTGGCTGTCTTTATCTCTAGCATAGAATCATATGGCCCAATTCTGGCCTTACTGGGAAAGGAAGAAGAGAAACAGTTGGGGTAGATGTAAGGGCCAGCTTGAGATATCTATGGGCCACTAAAGAATCCTGGGGTAGATTTGTGCAGCCCTTATCTAAGGGAAGGGACCATTTCCTTTTTGTCTTCATATCCATATGTCCCTTAATGAATGCATGCATGTTGATTAGTCTCTCCTTGATCTAAACCTAACAGCTTCATAACTCAGTCCAAATTGAATCATTTGAATGAGGAGAAATCTCTGGGGAAGGAGACTATATCTAACAAAGTTGGGAGATTGACCCAGAGGAGGAAATAGTGACAGGCTTTTCTACCTTTCTGTCAGATCTCTTGAAACAGAGTGATGAGGGTCAGAAACCAGTCTATTGTCCCCAGTGTGATTTTTTGTTTTTAAGTTTGGAAGTGGTAAACTGATTCTGTGACTTTTTATCAATATGGAACAATTTCCATTAAGGAAACTCCCTGCACAAGGGCAAGTAGCAACTATTCTAATGTGTACTCTTAGTTACTTGGGGTACTAAAGTTAAGTGACTTTTCTGATGGTCACAGGGTATTTATTAGAGCTTGGAATTGACCCCAGACCTCCTGACTCCAAAGCTAGATGGATGGGTAAGACATTTTTCCAAGAAAAGACCTACCTGTTTCTAGAGCCATGATTCCCTCTGAGCAAAACCCTTTGATCTGAATAGCAGTAGTAATTCCATCCACACTCACCCTAAGGATTCTCTAGAAGGGCTCTTTCTTTAGGAGTCACACAACTCCTGGCACTGAAATTATAGTCTGATATTGGCAGTGTTTCCATCCTGTGGATCTTGCTCAAAAAAATTATGTTTACTCCATATGCACTTTTTTGAGGGGAGGCAATCAGGGTTAAGTGACTTGTCCAGAGTCACACAGCTACTTAAATGTTTAAGACTGGATTCGAACTTAGATCCTCCTCATTCCCAGGCTGGTGCTCTATCTACTTCACCACCTAGCAACCTTTTTCTTATTAATCTTCATTATTTACATTTTCTCCATCACTTTCTTAAGCCTAGAAAATAACAAAACAACAAATCAAGCCATGGTGTTTACTTTTTGCTGATTTCCAAGGTGTAAATACTCATACTGAAAATTTAACAATCGGCTCTGAGCTGGTTCAAGCTGGCTCCAGCACACCCCCCTGCATGCAGATAATGATAATTTGTTTCAATTTACTGTCCCTTGCCTGCAAACACATGTGATATTTTTGTTTCTCTTCAGATCAACAAGCCCTTATACAACTGGCTATACCTCTTTTCACACTAAAGCCACAGCATCACCTTAAACATCCTATATAACATCTTATAAAATGTAACTGCATTTGCAATGGAATCTGCCAGCTAGAATTCATTTCTCACTGGATACGATATAAGAATCACACCCATTCCCATTTGAGTCCCTGGGGCCTACCCATCCTTCTTCATTCAGCTCTTATCCTTCCAAACATCTTAGTTCAGCTTATTTCTATAACTCTAAAGCCTTGGGGCTCCAAAAGTAAGCTGTCTTCCCTCTTGGAGAGTCAGTATTGCTTTGGGCCACCTGCCTGTTGAATTTCTGTTGTCCAACTAGGTCAACAGAGGACTTTCCCTTCTCCTATATGCTTTCAGACTTATTTCATCAGCCATCACTGGCCAAGCCATAGAGTTCCCAAGGTAGAAGGTTCTAAGGCCAGGGCGGGTAGGTGGCCCAGTCAATAGATCACCGGCCCTGGAGTCAGGAGGACCTGAGTTCAAATCCAGCCTCAGACACTTGACACACTTACTAGCCGTGTGACCATGGGCAAGTCGCTTAACCCCAATTGCCCTCCCCCCAAAAAAAAGCCTCAGTGTGAATTGTCAATAAAAATCTTTGGCAGAAAAAAACAGAAGATAGGGCCAACCTCTAAATCAGGAAGACCTGGGTTTGTGCCCAGGACACATAATAGCTGTGTAACTCAAGTAAGTTCCGTAACCTCTTCGTGCTCCAGTCAATTTTAAGACTCAGAATAGATACCGAACTACATAGGTAGAAGGAATTTCCTCACCAGAGTTCCCCTGTTTATGCCTTCTCTTATAATAAGCAGGTGGGTTATACTGCAATGAAATTACAAGTGTGATAAAAAAAAATATGCATGAACATCTGAATTTTAAGGAATACTGCAGTATTTTGTTCTATTTATGCCTTTTTGTTTTTACATCAATCTTTTTCTCATATAGCTTCTCCCCTTCTCTCTTCAGTGAATTTTTCCTAGTAACAAAAAGGGTTAAATAAAAAATTGACATGTCTACATCTGACAGCTCGTGATAGCATTTCACTCTTATGGTCCCCTCAACTCCATAATGAAATGAGGGAAATATCTTTGCTCATCTCCGCTCTGGGGCCATGCTTGTTCTCTGTAAAGATCCTTTCAATTTATTGTTCCTTTCATTTATGTACATGTTATTTTCCTGGTTCTGTGTACTTCAAGTTGCGTTATTCACACGTCTTCCCATGGTTCCCTGCATATCTTATTCTCTTCCCACGGATACCTCATTTGTTGTTTCTTGTTCAGTCATTTAGTCTGAACTAGTCATTTAGTCACTCTCTGTGACTCTGATGGACCATACTGTCCATGAGGTTTTCTTGCAAATATACTGGAGTAATTTGCCATTTCCTTCTCCAGTGGATTAAGGCAAACAGAAGCTAAGTGACTTGCACAGGGTCACACAGCTAGTAAGTGTTTGAGGCCAGATTTGAATTCAGGTCTTCCTGATCCCAGGTCCAATGCTCGATTCCCTGAACCATATAGTTATTGTTTCTTAAAGAACAATGATATTCCACTAGACCAGTTTGTTCATTGATTCCCTAATTAATGGGTGCTCACATTGATTCCAATTTGTTACTGCTAGAAGTGCTACTATAAATATAGGGCATTCTAAGTCTTAGTGTAATGTGAAGCTGTTGAAGACTTTTGGAACATTCTCTACTTTGATGTATATACAGGAATTTCTGTACCTCCATAGTATAACATGCCTAGCAATGGAATCTCAATCAAGGGGCATAGATCTTAGTCACTTTTTCTCTTGTTATTCCAAGTTGTTTTTCAAAATTGTCTACCCAGTTTAGAGCTTCACCAATTAGTATGCCTATTCTCCTTTAATATGAGCTACTTCTGTCTTTTGTTACTTTGTTTCAAAACTTCATGTAGTCAAAGTGGTCTACAATCCTTTTGTAAGCTTCACTATCCCTGATTTAGTTAAGAATTCTTCTCCTGAAGAATAGTTTTGACTACATTAAATTTAAAAGGTTCTGCACAAACAAAACAAATGTAGCCAAAATTAGAAGGAAAGCAGGAAAGTCAGAGGAAAAGTATACCAAATTTCTCTGATAAAGGCCTTACTTCTTAACTATATAGGGAACTGAGTCAAATTATAAAAGTAAGAACCATTCTCGAATTGATCAGTGGTTGAAAGATATGAACAGGTAGTTTTTAGAAGAAAAAATTAAAGCTATCAGTAGTCACATTTAAAAATGCTCAAAATCACTATTGATTAGAGAAACACAAATTAAAACAACTCTGAGGTACTACCTTATACCTATCTGATGGGCTAATATAACATTAAAGGAAAATGGCAAATGCTAGAGGGGATGTAGAAAAACAGGGACACTAATTAAAGCACTATTGGTGGAAAACAATTTGGAACTGTATGTAAAGGGCTATAAAGCTGTATATATCCTTTGATTCAGCAATACCACTACTAGGTTTGTATGCCAAAAAGATCAAAGAAAACGGAAAAGGATTTATTGTACAAAAATATTTGGAATAGTTCTTTTTGTGGTGGCAAAGAATTGGAAATTGAGGGGATGCCCATCAATTGACAAATGGCTGAACAATTTGTGATATATGATTATGATGGAATACTGTCGTGCTCTGAGGAATGATGAGCAGGATGCTTTCAGAAAAACCTAGGGAGTCTTATACGAACTGATACAAAGTGAAATGAGCAGAACCAGGAGAACAGTGTACACAGTAACAGCAATATTGTAAGGGTGATCAACTGTGAAAGACTTAGTTATTCTGACCAAGACAGTGATCCAAGACAATTCCAAAGGGCCTATGATAAAAAATGATATCCACCTCCAGAAAGAGAACTGGTAGATGACCTCTGAGTACAGATTGAAGCATATTTTGTTCACTTTCTTTATTTTTCTTGTTTTGTGTGTGAGTGTGTGTTTTCTTTTGCAACATGGCTAATATGGAAATGTTTTGGATGACTTCCCATATAAAATTGATATCATATTTCTTGCCTTCTCATGGGCAGGAAGGAGGGAGAGAATTTGGAACTCAAATTTTTAAAAAATTAATGTTAAAATTTTTAAAAATGGAATTGAGAAATATTTAACAAAGTAAATATATTGAAAAAGAATTCTCCTCCTGGGCTTAGTGGTGAAAAGCACCTCCTTTCTTTGGCCTCCAATTTTGTTATCTTTGCTAATTTGTGGGGTATGGGAGTGAAACTTCAGAGTTGTTTTGATTTGCATTTTCTCAGTTGTTTGTCATCTTTTATATGGTTTTTAATAGTTTGCGATTTTTCTTTTGAGAGCTATTTGTTCATATCATTCAGTGACTTAATTATTAGGAAATAGCACAGATAGATGGATAGATAATGATTTTAAAAGGCAACAACACAAAGAGGATAGTTCTTAGTCTTAGATGGGTATGGGATGAGATGTGTGATTTCATTGATAAGGAATTCCCAATGAAGAAACTACATCTACCAGTGTGGATCAGCATCTGCTCTGCAAATTAGTGTTTGGAAAGTTGCCTGGGACACTGGGAGGTTAAGTGTCTTGCCTAGGATCACATAGACAGATTTGAATTCAAGTCTTCCCAGCTTCAAAGTCAGCAAAGCCAGGTTGCTTCTCTGTTAATAAGATTAATTATATTAATTGCCTCCCTAACGTTGAGCCATTCTTGCATCTCTGGTATAAATCCAATTTGGTCACAGTGAATAATTTTTATATATATTGCTTGAAGTTTTTTCCCCTCATTATTTTTTTCATTCAGACAACTACATGGTACAGTGGGTAAAGCACTGAGCCTGGAGCTAGGAAGACTTGAGTTCAAATCCAGCCTCAGACACTTACCAGCTGTACTACCCTAGTCAAGTCACTTAATCCTGTCTGCCAATTTCCTCAGCTATAAAATGGCAGTCATTATAGCACCTACTTCCCAGAGATGTTGAGGACCAAATCAGAATAATATTGTAAAGTGTTTGGCACATAGTAGGTGCTTAATAAATGCTTCTTCTCTTTTCCAATCAGTAAATTCAACGTTCATTTCTCACTTTTTGTGCACCAAAATAGCTTGGTGAAATGATTCCCCTGTGTCTCCTCCAGAGAAACCATGTGGAATACTTTTCTGATGATTTCAGTAAACAAGAGACATGGTTTTCTTTGCAGAGCCTGCTGTTTTGTCCGAAGTCAAAGATCCACCACATGCACCGAGGAGAGATCTCAAAGATCATCCGGGAATGTAAAGAAGAGAGTTTCTGGAAGAGAGGTAGTTCCAGAAGTTTTAAAATATTTTGTTAAAACTATGTTTGTTAGATATATTACTGACAATTGTCCATTATAGCCTGAAATTTATGTTAATACTTGATAATTTTTTCATTTTTTTTATTAAACAAATGCTTTATTAACTTCTGGTTTACATCATTCATTTCCACCAGATTATGAGTTACATTTTCCCCCATTTTTTCCCTACCCACCACCCCAAAATAGCAGTCCCACTAGATATCCCCTCATCCAATCTGCTCTCTCCCATATCTTCTCCCATACCCCCTTCGACTTTGCCATTAGGGCAAGGTGAATCTCTGAGCCCCAATGCCTGGACATCTTATGAAACATTTAATTTTAAAACTTTGATTTTCAGATCCATTCCCTTCCTCCCTTGTCACCCACTCCCTCTGAGAAGATAAGCAGTTCAGTATGTGTTGTACATGTATAGCTATGCAAAACATTACCATAGTAGATATATTGTAAAAGACTGCTTATATTTCCCTCCCACCCATCTCACCTCCCACCTGGTCCATTCCCTACTTTGATCCTGTCCCTCTTTGATAGTGGGTACTTCAAACCTCCCCTCCCCCCAGAATGCCCTCCCCTCCATCATCCCCTCTCTCATCCCCCCTTCCCTTACTCAGGAGAGTGAGTGAGGGTGAGATACTCCATTTAGTATGTATGTGATTCTCTCCTTGAGCCAACTTCAATGAGAATATGCTTTTGCCTTTTTGTCTTCCTGTTCTTCCCCTCCCCTGCAACTACTTCCCCTTGCCTCTTCTACATGAGATAGTTTACCCTACCCTGTCTCTCTCCATCTCCTCTTGCCACTTTCCTCTCTCACCTCTTAACTTCACCCCTTAAGAATCATCCTTTCCTTGGGGCGGCTAGGTGGCGCAGTGAGCAGAGCGCCGGCTCTGGAGCCAGAAGGACCCGAGCTCGGATCTGGCCCCAGACACCCAACACACAAACAAAAACCCAGCCACGTGACCCCGGGCAAGTCACCCAACCCCAATTGCCCTCCAAAAAAAAAGAATCATCCTTTCCCATCAAATTCAACCTGTGCCCTCTATCCATGTATACCTGTGAACATATGCCCATATACCCTTCTTCAATTATTTTCATAATGAGAAAGGTTTCATCAAACACAGTTATTGTTTTTCCATGTAGGAATGTAAATAGTCCAATTTTGATAAGTTCTTTTTGATTTCTTTTCCTTGATTACCTTCTCAAGCATCTCTTGCTTCTTGTGTCTGAATGTCAGATTTTCTATTCAACTCTGGTTTTTTCCTCAAGAATGCTTGAAAGTCCTCTATTCCACTGAATGACCATATTTTCCCCTGAAACAAGATACTCAGTTTTGCTGGGTAGGTGACCCTTGGCTTCAATCCCAGCTCTTTTGCCCTCTGGAATATCATATTCCATGCCCTTCGATCCCTCAGTGTAGAAGCTGCCAGGTCCTGTGCTATTCTCGTTGTGTTTCCACAATATTGAAATTGTTTCTTCCTGGCTGCCTGGAGTATTTTCTCCTTGATCTGGGAGTTCTGGAACCTGGCTATAATATTCCTAGGAGTTTTCTTTTTGGGATCTTTTACAGGAGGCGATCAGTGGATTCTTTCAACCTCTATTTCCCCCAGTTGGTCTAAAGCATCAGGGCAGTTTTCCTTGAGAATTTCGTTAAGGATGATTTCTAGGTTCTTTCTTTGATCATGGCTTTCAGGTAGTCCAATAATTTTTAAATTATCTCTCCTGGATCAGTGGTTTTTCCCACGAGATATTTCACATTGCCTTCTGAT
The DNA here is from genome assembly GCA_011680675.1 of Gymnobelideus leadbeateri. Taxonomy (NCBI): domain Eukaryota; kingdom Metazoa; phylum Chordata; class Mammalia; order Diprotodontia; family Petauridae; genus Gymnobelideus; species Gymnobelideus leadbeateri. The sequence goes on from WOXC01006697.1 coordinate 114,947, forward strand.
CTTTCATTTGTTTGGATCTGCTTAACAGCATCTTGATTTCTCATAAAGTCATTAGCTTCCATTTGCTCCAGTCTAACTCTGAAGGAATGAATCTCCTCAGTGAGCTTTTGAGATTCTTTTTCCATCTCGCAAATTCGGCTTTTTAAGGCATTCTTCTCCTCTTTGCCTTTCTGAGCCTCTTTTGCCATTTGAGTTAGTCTATTTTTTAAGGTGTTATTTTCCTCAGTCAGGCTGTTGACTGTCATTTCATACTTTTCTTGCATCTTTCTCATTTCTCTTCCCAAGTTTTCCCCCACTTCTCTTATCTGCTTCTTGAGGTCCTCTATGGCCTGTAGCCAGCTTGTATTTTCATTTGGGGCTTTTGGTGCAGGAGTTCTGACCTCACAGCCCTCCTCCATGCTTTGAGCCTCTTTGCCCCTAAAATAGGAGTCCAATGTTGAACTTTTCTGTTTATTTTGTTTCTTTTCCCTAGGCATGTTGCCACTTAATTACTTGATTTTTAGGCTTGTTGCCACAGTAGGACTCTGCCACCAGACAGGAGAGCTTCTGCCCAAATGTGGGGTCTTCACAACTTCTGCCAGTTGGGTGGCCTCTGTAAAGCCTCCACCCACTCTGGCAAATTGGATACCCACCCTAAACTTCTACCCCAGACCACAATCCAGATCCAGGGAGGTTAAAGCAAGAGCGATTAACCCCCAGACTGATTGCTGGATCTCCCTACAGTTCGCAGACCAGGAGCTAGAGCCGCTACTGACACTGCAAAATGGCTTCTGTGCCATGTTTCTTCAGCAGCTTTTCGCCCCCAGGGGAGGAAGCCGACGCTTTCCCCAAATACTGGTCCCAAAGTCCATAGGGCACTAACCTCTCACTTTGTCGTAGGCATATCTGTGCTGATAATACTGGAATCATCACAACTGCTGGTGTTCTGAGGTCCCTCCAGCTGGCTGAAGGCCCGGCCACCCTGGGGCTAAAACCACAGCTCATGCGGGCCTGGGCTCAGCTCCCAGAGTGCTGCTCTGTGGGTTCCCAGCGCACTGTGCTGCCTGCTCTCAAAGTGCTGTGCTTTCCACTCCCTGCAGGGCTGCTGGGTTCTCCTCAGTGGGAGGTTAGCTTCTCTGCGTCGTTCTGTGGGTGCTGGGGCTCCAGAAGTTGTTTGGAGTCCCCTTTCACATTGTTTGGAATTTGTGTGGGGCAGAGCACCTTGGAAGTGCTGTTTCTACTCCGCCATCTTGGCTCCACCCCTCATTTTGTTAATAGTAAACTTATTTATAAAGCAACAATAACAAACAACTCCTATGATATTCAGTGTTTTAAGGCTGCCTAAAATTTAAAATCTAGTGCAGTGAGTAAGAGCACCGGCCTCGGAGTTGGGATGACCCAAGATCAAAACCGGCCTCAGAAAATGAGCACCCACACATAAATAATGACTAGCCGTGTAACCTTGAGCAAGTTACTTAACCCCAATTGCTTATAAAAAAAAAAAAGAAAAAAAAATTTAAGATCTAAATTCCCTCAGAATAGAACCACAGCTATTTAACAGGATGCTTTCATTGATTATCATGTACCTTACTCAGTGCTATCTTAAGCACTTTCAATTCAAGAAAAGTTTATTAAGCAGGATACTGTACAGAATGTTGGAGACACCAAAGCATACAGTAAGCAGCTCCTGCTTCACAAGTAAACGCTTTCTGGGAGACAAATGGGCACATAACACGGAATGTGTCAATTTCTAAACTAGTCTTATTTCACAGATAAGTTCTGCCTTGGAGGGAGCCTACTAGAAGGAGGTATAGAATGGCATCATTTCTATAAAATGGAGTCTTATTTGTATTGTGTTACTAAAATTTTCATCTAATACATGCATTCAAAAATCACGTAACTTCTCTGGACCTGTTTCCTCTTTATAAATAATTATAAATAAATTATAAATAAAATAGATTTGCATAGCACTTTAAGGTTTGCCCCACACTGAATATCGATGTGATCTTATTTGATCCTTACACCAGCCCTTGAAATCTGGCACACTCCTACTATGCCACTTAGTTAGTGGCCAAAAGAATGTTGGACCACATGCCATTTAGCTCTAAGTAGATGCCCTCCGGCTCTAACTTTACCGGAATTGAAGAGAACTTGACTTTAAAATGGTCCTAGTGCCTTCTGTTGTCCTGATCTTGCAAAATGCTAATGTTTCCCCTCTGAGATCACATCCTGTTTATTCTGTATGTATCTTGTAGGTATGCTGCTTTCGTCCTTGTGAGCTCCTTGTAGTCAGGAATGTTGTGTCTGCCTTTCTTTGATTCCCCAATGTTTAGCATCGTTCCTGGTACATAGTAAGCTCCTGATAAATTCTTGTTAACTTGATCTGACTTGCTCAGTGCTTGCCAATTTTGGCATATTTGACAATTGTACAAATGCCCTTTGCATTCAACTTCAGCTATCTAGAAAATTAGTCTAGTAGTTCCGATTTATTTTGCTTCAGCATGACTATTCATTGTGCCCCTAGAACCTGAAACCTGATCATTCCCCAAGAAACTTGGATGATTTTTTTAAAAGTAATTTATGGTGTCCTAGTAGACTTATTGGAGAAGGAAATGGCAAACCACTCCAGTAGGTTTGCCAAGAAAATGCCAAACGGGGTCACTAAGAGTCAGACACAACTGAAACAACTGAAGAACAGTGGTAGGCTAATACTTCAGTATGACCCACTTACTATTTATCAGCAAGACATGTAAGTACTGAATGAAAAAAATGTTGCTGTTGGATTCTTTTTTTCTAGGTTGATAAAAAGAATTGCATTTGTCACTGTATTCTGCTGTATGTGAGAGGTCACTTTGACACTTAAAATAAACAGAAATAGAACGTTTTGCCAGACAGAATTACCCATCTCAAAAATCCTAAAATTCAAAACTAATGCCAGCTTTGTTGATTTTGTGTGTGTGTGTGTGTGTGTGTGTGTGTGTGTGTGTGTGTGTGTGTGTATGCTACATAGCACTTAGTACATTGTGGGTGAATAATATATGTATGAGCAATTGGACTGGTCTCTGGTCCAGAAACTATGAACTACGAACCAGAAGCTACAGTTAAGCCTGGGTACAATGAAAGTAAAAAAAGAACCAGACAGGAGCTATTACTCTTTGTGCTGTAAATGTTTAAAGGAAATAAACTCAGAGAAATTCTTACTAGTTTCAGAAGTTGGATTTCTGGGGAGACTTTTACATTTTATTGGGAGACTTTAAATATTATTTACTTATTAAATATTATAAAGTATTTTATTCAAATTCCAAAATTTTAAGGGAATAAATTTAATTAAATTGAATTCATTTGTCAAAATTAACATTGAAATATTAAATGAAACGTTATTAAATGTTATTGAATATTATTTATTTTATTTTGAGAGACTTTTATTTTAGCAGTTTCAAATATTCAGAAGTATTTTCATTTTTCCAGCTCTCCCTCTGTCCTTGGTAGGGATGCTTGTTACTCAAGGACTTGTCCACAAAGGTATGATTTAAAATAATTGGTTCTTTAATTCTGGAGAGGCAGTGTGGTATTTTGTAAAGACAAAACTGACTTTATGGCCAGGAACTCCTGGGTTCAAGTCCCTTCTCTGAAACATAATGTCTATATGACCCTGACCCTGGGCAAGTCACTTAACCTCAGGGCTTCCTAGGGCCTCTGTATTACTGTAAGTGGTACAGATATTATCAACAGGCAATGATGAAGGAAGTTGTTCATAGGAAGTTCCCTGAACCATTACAGGTCCCTTTCCTAGCTTCATTCTAAGGTCTCCTTCCTGAGCTGAAGGCACCCTCCCTGCAGACTGCAATTCTGAAGTGTGCTAAGGGTCAGAACCCATTTCCCTCCTTGTTTTTCCTTCCTCTCCCCCTTCCCAAACGGTCCCTTAGATTAGTCAGGCTGCCTCAGTGTAGAACACCAAAAATAATGACAAGAAACCACTTTTTTGTAAACTAACCAAGTCACCTCTGTACTGTCTAGCAGCCTCAGTGGCTTGGTTTACTTTGTACTCAACTGAAACTGATAAACTTTGAGCAGTATTTAAAAAAAGAATCTAAATCTCTGTGACCATGGCTAATTTATTCTCCTTTGAATTAGAAGACGTTTCTAAGCATTGCAGCTCCATTTGTGAAAGTTTTGTTTGTGCATATGGTGCCCATCTCTGGGTTAAGTGCCCCTTGCTGGTTCCTAAAATAGCCACTAAGGCATTCTACTACTCTCCACCATTTACCACATACTCTTTCTCCATTTTTTCCCCCTTGAAATCTATTTCCTTCTCCACCTTAAGTATTTACCTCCACAGGTGGAAGCTAAGGATCAAAGAACCACTGCCCCCTGTTTTAACCCATTTTATTAAATTTCACTGCTCAGAATGGGCCACCACCTCCTATAGGGACAATGGGAGAAAATGTCCTAGTTCACTTTTTAAGACTCCCATTGGGAATGATGGCAGCATATTATAATGTCTGTGAGAGGCCAGGGAAGAGCTGACTAGGTTACTTTAAGTCCTGTAAGGCCTTTGTGATAGCAATTAGGTATCCCCAGGTGTTGTACAGTTTAAATTAAGATACAGAGTGCTTACTAAGAATGAGTCTGAACTTATGCAGGCTGGCTAGAGATGGGGGCTACACTGGTGATTTCATTAGTATGGGGATCTCCCTCTATTGATGCATGTTGACAACATACAGTTTTAGAAGCTAGAATACAACAGAAGCTGACTTGCTCAGGGTCACACTGTGTCAGAGGCAGGATTTCAAGCCAAGTCTGTATGGCTCTGAGGCCATGTGGCTCTGGGCAACATATGGCACTCTGTTCAGAATATCTTAACCTTTTTTTTGTGCAATGGGACTCTCTGGTAGTTGAGATGAAACCTGTGCGCTTTTCTCAGAAAAAAATGTTCTAAGATGCATCAAAAATATATAATTCCAAAGGAAACCAATTATATTTAAATAAAAATACAATTTTTTCCATCCAAACTGATAGAGGGCCTGAAATCTGTTCATGGACCCTTTGGGGGTCATTGGACCCTAGGTTAAAAACTTCTCTGCACTCTAAAATGATGCAGGCTAAATATATTATGAAAATTCAGAATGGTAAGGGTGCTAAATGGGGCACTATGTGCTTTTGAATGCGGTGTCTATTTTATTTTATTTGCTGACCTTAGATAAGGTCCTGAATTCTCTGCTTCAGATCTAACTACAGATTTGTTGTTCACTTAAACCCAGTGTTTGAGTTACAAACTTTGAGGTAGTTTTATTAACATTAATCTCAATGAATCATAGCAGAGGCATTTTTTCATAGAACTGTGTAAGATCTTCAGAATGATTCTTTATAAGGAATGATTGTACAAATTTCCTTGATTTTCTGAATTTAAATTACTTGCAGACTGAAATAATTTATCATTCTATGTTCTATTGTTTCTTAGGTTATTTAGCATCAAACCCAAGATTTGGATCATTGCCAAAAGTGGCACGTAAGTCTTAAAAGATAACTGAAAAGAGTCAAGTTAGGAGGGGGATCATCCCTCAGAAAGCATTTATTGGGCACTCATTATGTGCCAGGGCAGTGCTAAACCCTGAAGATACAAAGATAAGCAAAAACAGGGTTCCTGCCTTCAAAAAGCTATCCAGTATTTTAGCAGTGATTTCTGTTCTTCCTGACCTAGTGGGAACAACTGGGAAATGCTTCCTAAGAATGTTGGGATTTGAGCTGAGTTTTGAGGGAGCTAGGAGATTGGAGGTGAGGAGGGAGAGCACACCAGTCATAGGGAAAGGCACAGGGTCACAGGATAGATGCAGGGGTGGGGAACCACATGTGGCCCTCTAGATCCAGACTTCACAGAACAAATCCCCTTAATAAAAGGATTTGTTTTGTAAAACTTGGACTCAGTCAAAGGACTTCACTTGAGGACCCAGAGGGTTACATGTGGCCTCAAGGCTGCAGGTTCCCCATCCTGGATAGAGTATTGTTGTGTGAAGCACCTTAAATAGGCCAGTGTAGATGGATGTGTAGGAGTAAAGTGCAAGAGATCAGGAAAGATAGGAAGGGCCCAGGTTGTGAAGGGCTTTAAATGTCAAACAGAGAATTTTATATTTGATGTTCGAGATAATAGGGAGTAACTACAGCTTATTGAGTAGGGGTAGGGGGATGACTCAGTCAGATCTAAAGGAACGTTTACCTCCTATTGGGGGGAGACATCAAGTACATCTCTAAGTGTCTATAGAATAAATGCAAAGTAAATCGAATAGTGTTGAGAAAGAAGGTACTAGTATTGGTGGAATTGGGAAAGAAGGTGCTGCTTGTACCACATCTTTTACCACAGTGAAGTGAGGGATACTATGAAGTGTAAGTGGGGAAGGAATGCATTGTAGATATGAGAGATCAGGATGAAGAAAAAAGCTTTCATTAAGTACTTGCTGTATGCCAGACACAAAGTTCTGAGAATACAAATACAAAGAAGCAAGATAGTCCTGCCCTTAGGGAGCTTATATATGAGTAATAGAGGAAAGACCGTTTGGCTGGGTAGCAGAGTGCAGGAAGCTGTTGAAAGCAGTTAGAAACCCTCACCTACCAAATAAAGCAGAAATACATCACAGATGGTCCTCAGGCTTCCTGTTTTCCTAGTTATTGTCTAGTTAAGATGAAAAAATTTTAGTTGCTGTCTAACAGAAATGTGCCTTTCTCTCCTTGTTGCTTTTTTCTATGCATTTAGTGGTTTCAGTAGTGTCCCAGAAGTAATAACAGCTAACATTTATGTGTCAATTACTGTGCTAAACACTTTGCAAATGTTATCTCATTCCATCCCCACAACAACCCTGAGAGGTAAGTGTTTTATCTTCCCTATTTTACAGATAAAGAAACTAAGGCAAACTAGGTTAAGTGACATGCCCAGGGTCACATAGCTAATAAATGTCTGAGGCCAAATTTGAATTCAGGTCTTCCTGATTCCAGATTTAGCGTGCTGTACACTGCACCGCCAAACTGCCTGGTCAGAATTTCACCTTATGGCAGCCCAGCCAAATGTAGTCTTCTAGGAATATAGTATGTATGAACATGGGGTCCGATTGTGTTATATTTACTACATACTAGGGTATGGACCCCTAACTCTAGAATATGATATCTCTAACAAAAATCATACATTTCAATAATACTCTGTTACCAAACTTAAATATCAGAAGAAGAAATAACATTTAGGAAATAGGGAACAGAGGCCATTTCCAAACCAGGTTACCTGCATTCTATCCTTCCTCCTCCTCCCAGTGGAACTTGGATTTTGCCACTGGCAGCCTGGGTTCTGATAGGTGAACCTTTCCAAATCTAGCTCCCTTTTATGTGTTTCCACAAAATTGAGAACAGGGTAGAGTCTATCTTATTTGTTTGTATTTGTATCCTAGAGCTTATCATAGTGTCTGGAATATAATAAGTACCTAATAAATGCTTTCTCTTTTATTCATTTGTATTGGGAAATGGATTCCCCTTTTCCCTGCCCTTCAGCTGGTGTGAGCAGAAGCCCCCCTTAACCCCTTAGTCCATGAAAAACACCTTCCCTCTTTTCTTGGGATGGTTACCCACCCAATGTCATGGAGGCCAAACATGAGTTAATATATGATGTGGAGACCATACATGACCAAAGGCAAAGTAGCACCTTCCCCTGCTCCCAGGAGAAAGCCCTGTCCTGGAAGTGATACCCTCACCTCAGCTGGTCCAGAGTTGTAGCTAGGACAAGCCACCTCATCACCGCCCCTCTCCCTTCTCCCCCTCAGCTATTACTACTACCAGTTAAACTCCCAAGAATATCTAGTTTCTCCAAGTCTTTTCTGGACATAGATAAACTTTGTTAATTAAGAAAATTTTATAGGAGGATTTGTAAATCAGTTTCTTAAAGAGATGAGAATTGATTCTGTTTTAAAGCAATACATAGGTAACCATTGGATAAGAGTTTAAAGGTTAAGTCAATTTTTTTTAACAAAGGCTAACATTTCATAACCTGCTTTTACAGTTGCTGGCATCTTGGGATTTGGCTTGGGAAAGGTGTCATACATAGGAGCATGCCAGAATAAATTTCACACCATAGAATTCGAACTTCGGGGGGCAGGTTTTGGTCCAGGCCACAACAGGTAAGTGGTTCATCCTGCCAAGGGAAGGTAATTGAAGAGAGAAGTGATGGGGTGGCAAGAATTGAATGAAAGCTCACTGATCTTCTGTGGCTGCCCAAATAGTTTCCAAAACCGATTCCACCCCCACCCCCACTGAAGGTCTGGCCAAATCTAGATTGGTCTAATCCACAGTTTCTGATAAGACCTTTTCTAGCGTTTCCTTCCCCTGATAGTTCCTTTCCTGCTAGAAGAGCAGAAACCTCTATTTGTGACAATAATACCCTCCAGCTACTTGAATATACATTTATTTCATTTGATTCTTTATATCCACCCTGTAAGGTAGGCAGACAATTTTAATATCTCCCTTTTACAGATGAGGAAACTGAAACTAAGGAGCTGTCACTTGTCTGTGGTCATACTAACAAACCAGAGCTCAGAAATTCTGACTTCTAGCACAGTAGTTGTTTTTTTTAGCTTTGTTAGTTTTTTGATTTTGTTTTTGAGATTGGATTTCCCTGCCCAGGCTGGGAGTTCAGCAGCTACACATGGGCCAATCCCATCACTGATTAGCACTGGAGCTTTGATCATTTCTTTTTCCAGTCTGACCTGGTTTCCCCTTCCTTAGGCCTCCTGGTGGCCCTCTGCTCCTGGGAACTCGCCATATGTATCAGTGCTGGTCATAGAGTGGACCCCTGATGCCAAAGCTCGGCATTCCTTAGCTCATGCAGTGCATCAGCCTCAGCTTCCCCCATTGAAGAGATTACAGGTGTACACCAACCTGCTTTGGTACAGTTCTTGTCAAGGAGCCTACATTCTATCTGAGACATGTATGTGTATGTGTAGGCATAATGCAAAATATACATTGAAGCATATACAAAGTATATGCTTACACATATGCCTACACATAGGCATATACAAAGTACCCATGTGGGCATATACAAAGTAACCTTGGAGAAGGGGGTATTAGCAGGAGAGGAAGAGGGGGATAGATCAGGAAACCACCCAGGTAGAGAGATCAGTTGGGAGCTCTGTATTGGCATAGAGTAGAAAATAAAAAAACTATGAACAAGTATGGAAAGCAACATATTATATACACATACACTGCATTAACTTCTGTTTTAGAAGAATTAGTTACTAAATAAGTAGCATTGTTTTTTGGTATATGGCATAGCATTATTAAAAATATCATGTGTGACAGACATCCTCATTGTTACTTTGCATGTTAGAGAAGTGTCACACACATACACACACAGCAGCTAGGTAGCATGTGGATAAAGGATAAAGTCAGGAAGACTCATTTTCTTGAGTTCATAACTGGCCTCAGACACTTATTAGCTGTGTGACCCCCGGGCAAGTCACTTAACCCTATTTACTTCAGTTTCCTCATCTGTAAAATGAGCTGGAGAAGGAAGCAGCAAATCACTCCACTATCTTTGCCAAGAAAACCCCAAATGGGGTCATGAAGAGTCAGACATAACTGAACATACACATACACGCATGTGCACACACATAAGTATATGTGTACATGTATATACATATATACTGCAATATATATTGTAAGCTGCATTGTATCTGTGTGTGTAAATACATATATATATATATATATATATGTATTTTCTGTATAATGTAGGCATGATTGCAATTATCTCAAAATGATTGGACAAGGACAGAATTAGAAATAAGGTTTTAAAATTTTTATTTCTTTGGGTCTATTTTTATTGAATTGTAGAGTTGATTAATTGTAAATAGGAAAGTACCAGCATTATTTAATACATATTTATAGCTCCCAGCTTTAGCAGGAGTTCTTAAAAATATGAAAAGTCAGAGCATATCCCTTAATGGTTTGTCAAAAACAGAGACTCCTGGTGGCAGCTAGGGGGTGCAGTGAGTAGAGTGTCAGCCCTGGAGTCAGAAGGACCTGAGTTCAGATCCGACCTCAGACACTTAACAAACACACAAATAAAAACCTAGCTGTGTAGCCTTGGGCAAGTTACTTAACCCCAATTGCCCTCCAAAAAGCAAAAAAAAAAAGGGAGACTCCTGAGAGAAAACTTGAATGATCTCTCTGTGCTTCCTAATTTTAGGCACTGCCTGTACACCTGTGAAGATTGCAAAACAAGGCATGAATTGAGTCAGAAGAGTGGTCCACAGGCCTCTGCTTCCTAAACTGGTGCCTGTGCCTTTAAAGCCTTCCCAGGCCTTTGCTTTTCATGTTTCCTTTGTGCTTCATATAAGATGCATATACCAGACTGAAACGAGTGCTACTCTGCACTGGTCAATACTCATGTTTTATACATTTAACCATGATATTAAATCTTAATATAGTGAGACTCCCAACTTAAGTATGTAAGGCTTTTCATCTGAGTGTTATGATTATTCTGCTACTTAAAAGCATGTTGAACCAGAATTTATTGAGATAAGATATTCTCGAACTTTCTTTCAGTAATGTTACCCTGACTTCTGTCTGTCCCATATGGCTCCAGTGCTCAAATACTCTGATGAAATGGGAGAAGAAGATGGGATATGGTTGTGTAAAGAAATGTACTGGGGTGAGGGTGTGAAAGGAAAAGGGCAAGAGGTACCTTCTAAAACGTGAGAGCCTGATTTTTCTTATTTAAACCAATGGGCATGCTCTGTTTGGAAAATTATAGTTTGAATACATTGTACTCTGGACTCTTTAGATGATTTTATGGCAAAATACTAGGGTAGTATTTTATAATGACTTCTGTCCTTCCTGACTTGAACTTTTGAAAATATTTGTTCTCTTTAGATAGCCTGCTTAATGACTTTATATCTTATCCAGCACTTGAGCAGCTATCTATCTTAGTAAACTATTATTTCATTGCATTCGTAATGGACTGAAAATAATTTCCAAAATATTTAACTTATTTCCAGAGAAGTAGTTTAGGTCCTGGGAGAACTACTGACAGAATTATTTCCTTCTTCCAAGCATCTTTAGAGTCCACTGCTGGGTTCTTAGTACATACAGAATAAACTGCCTTCTGGGAGGCAGTTTAACTTATGAGCAGGGTCTCTTGGCTGTGATTCTTCACAAAAGGTTAAGCTTTTCATGTTAGGATCTGTAATAATGCATCTTGATATCTTCTTGACAAAGACAGAAAAACTTTATTTGGCTTTAATGACCTATTTAATAGGATATTTTAGAATAGAGGAAAACATGTTGAACAGATATTTTTAAAAAACAAGCCTCTTTAGACTGTAACCTGTTTTTCAGTGAATAAAGCTCTTTAAATCAGAACATGGAGCCAGTCTCTTTCTTGCTTCTTGGATACCATTTAGGAGTTGGCACTGATAACTTGCAGAGTGAGTCAATGGCAACTGACAACTCTATCTCTGGGCTGTTGGCACAGCACAGAGTGTAGAACACAGTGTAGAACTGGGCATATTTTGTCTCTGCTCCATAGAAAATAAGTACACAGGTGCCAGAAATATTTAACACTGTTAAATAGCACCTCCAAGTCATGGGGCTAAAATTGGAATGGGGCATGTGGGGCACCAGGCAGATGAGACAGTTGGAAAAAGTATCCCTTGCTAAAGAGATATGACATCTTAATTAGCTCTTCTCAATCAAATTCAGCTCTATTTTTGAACTGCCCTCTGTCCCTATATAGTCATGATATTAGAGTAAACCTGGTACAGTGATTAGTTCTAGAATAGGGGTTCTTAATATGAGATCTGTAGACTCCCAAGGAATTTTGATAAATTTCAGGGGATCTGTGCAATTAGATGGGGGGAAAATTACATCTTTTTCCAGTTATCTAAATATAACTTATTTCAAAGTTATTGGAACTTACAACTTATTTCTCAGTTATTCCAAGAAGAGGTCCATAGGCTTCTCCATATTGCCACTGGGGTCCATTACACACACACACACACACACACACACACACACACACACACACGACTAAGAACTCCTGCTCTCAAGTATGAGAATCTAAAGAAGAGAAAAGGTGGAAAATATCCATGATTTTTTTTGGAAGGGGGATATGTATTATGGATAGTATCTTTCTACAAAAAGGCAACCTTTGTATATGTACTCGTGATAGTTGTGTGAAGATACACACACACACACGCACACACACACTTTAAACATATGTAATTATATGTATGGTGCTAAGAGCCAAGCATCTCATTTAGCATTTGCAAATTAATGCTCTTGCCTGAAAACTGGCCATGAGCCTGGGAAAGCAGGCTTTAGCTTCATGCTAAAGAAAACAAAAAACAAAAAGCAGGCAAAGAACAGCAGACTAATGTTGTATATAATACCTACAAGAAGAGTAGGAAAATCTAAAGTAAGCGGTGAGGGAAAGCATTCTAGCTTGGTTTCTAGGAGGACCCATTGAAACCAACGATTCAGAATACTCTTTGATCAGTGATTATTCAAATTCACAGCTCGTGAACAGCAATGTCCAGTGTTTCCCTTTTTTCAAACCAAACAGAGGTCACATTTAATTGAAAGCAAAGGCATGTAAACAAAACACCAAAATAAGGAAGAAAATAACTTTCTCTTTCCTTGTTCCTGCTCCACCATATCCACAGAGGCAGACTCCCACAAATGATGCCCATACCAACTGGGAGAAAGGAAGTTTATGTGGCCTTGGGATTTTTCCTAGTCAGAACACATTTTCCAAAGCTGCCTCTCTGCTTCTTCCCCACAAACTTGATGATATATTCTGCTAAATTACAACTACTAGGCAGCTTCTATGCCACAGTGGTGTGTTAACTGCTCTTATGAGTTAGCCTGTAATCTGAGGGCATGCTATAATCATCTGTGAGCAGACTCACAGCCATACCCACCTTTCATATCAAGAGTCCCTCAGTTCAAATCTGACTTTGCTTTACTCTCAAGGGAAAATCAGGCTCAATTGATATTTATTTTGAGGCAAGTAAACTTTCAACTCTCATTATGCCTCTGACTGCTAATATACCAGACAAGTAGAACAAAGTAATAGAGTTAATAAACAAAATAGATCATTTTAGTTACATAAAATTACAATTACAGACAAATTCAATGCAGATGGAATAAGAAGAAAAAAATGTTTAATGGGGAAAATCTTTTCATCAAACATCACTGATAAAAGGCTGATATCCCAGATAAATAGAGGAATGACACAAATACATAAAACAAAGAGCTATTCTCTCTGCCAAGTGGTCAATGGGCTATGAAGAGTTTTCAAAAGAAAGATTACAAATTATCAACCACCATATGAAAGCATGTCCCAAATCTCTAATAATTAGGAGAAATATAAATTAGAACAGTTCTGAGGTTTCAGCTCACATTTCATCCTGTGGCAAAAAATGGCAAAAAAAAATGAGAAGAGTTAATGTTGCAAGAACTATGGAAGACAGACATACTAATTCACTGTTGGAGCTGTGAATTGGTACAAATGTTCTGGATAGAGCTTTGGAATTACTCAAGAAAAAAGACGACTATTCAAACCTTTAAACCAAAACAATCTCACTACTGAATGTCTAAGAAGGTCAAAGACAGAAACAAAGTCCCAATATAGATCAAAATAGCCATAATATCACTTTTTCTGGTAGCAAAGACCTGAAAACAGAACAGGTGCCCATCAATTAGAGAATGACTGAACCAACTGGGGCATATGAATGGAATGGAATGCTACTGTGCAGTAAGAAGCTATGGCTGCAAAAGGGAAATGTGGGGTAATTTGTATGAACTTATCCAGACTAAATAAATAGAAGAATATATACTATCAATACAATGATGTAAATGAGAAGATTATTGAAAGGAAAGCAAACTGAGTAATTCCCAAGAAATACGTTTGCAGAACTGGAAATAACATTGTGGTTTTAAGAGGTCAAATTTATGATCAGGTCTTAGATACATCAGGGAAGGTTGTCATTAAAACACCACCACTTCTCTGAGGAAACAAGAGAATGCGACTGCTAGAAAGACTAAAAAAGTCCCAAAGCATGCCATGCACTGGCTGGTTTGGATAGCTAGGTGTTGTGAATTACTATAGTTGTGGGGTGGGGATGGGAAGAGTTGATCCAGACCTCTTAGATCAATGATTTTTTCCCATGAATGATTAAATGAAAAAGCATTATTAAGTGTTTATTATTGTCACTCATTGTACTAAGGGACATACAGATTTCCAAGGAAAGACAGATAGTAGCTTCAAAGAGCTTACATTTTAATTTTAGTAGATAACACACATAGGGAGTGATGACCAGGAAGGCCACCACTTTATTTTAATTTGGAAAATTTCACGGATGGTGAGTGGAGCCATAGAGGCATAAATTTAACCTGCCCTTTCCAAGAATGATAATAAAATATTGATTTGATCATCATTCCAGAAATGAAAAGAGGGAACTGGGAAAGGCAGAGGTGGCCACAGGTAGGGTGAAAAGGTTAATTAATCTAGGATATGATTTCTGGTCCAAGGTGTCAAAGTGAGTGTTACAAAGGTGTTGGGGGGAGTAAATTGAAGCATGAATGGAGCCCCAATCCTAAACCCCAACCTAGCTGATGAAATTACAAAAGGGGTAAATAATAGTGACAAGGTATGTATTAGGGTTTTAACAAATGAAATAGAATCAAAACCAAATTTTATGGGTTTGGATGGTTGCTTGAAGTAGTTGCTAAATAATGTTTGCCTTAAGCCAATGTACAGCATCAACAAATTGTCCATTCCCTAGTTGTGATGTAATTTATATCAAAACTCAGTTAATTACTAAAAATGTTCCAATTTTAGAAACAAAATTCCCTTTCTTCCCCCAGCCCAATAAGGAAATTGGAAACTGAAATAGAAAAGGACATACATGGGTACTGTTTACATTCCAAAAATAACTAATCCCCCAGAAAACTTGCCAATCCTTTTGGACTATACTTTATTATTATGTTTTTAATTATTTCAAGTATTATATAATTATGTCTATTTGAAAGTTCACTGTACTAAATAATGACTCCACAGCATTTTTCTCATCATGAACTGTTGACTCATTTACCATAGTAAAGAATTAGATAAACCGCATGGTTAGTTTCTTTTAAAATTTTTATCTTAAGAGTCCAATAACTTTTTATTGTTTAATAGTAGGCAACAACATTTATTTAACTTATCAGGTGATTACGATATCAAACATTTTTATAGCCACCTCAAAAGTATTAATCATCTATAATTCTATAATGTTATTTTGTTATTGAAAAGTAGAGAAGTAGGAATAAGAGGCAGTAGATATTAAGTACATCTTTAGAAAAATTATTTGGAGAAAGGGAATTTAAATTATGATTGACCAGTGTTCATGTGTGATTACAAACTTGGTACATTTAATTTTACTTCGTATACTCTATTCCTGGAACGTGAGTGTTAATAGTAAATTGTTTGGGGAATATTAAAGTATTCTCTTGGGATATGTTTTCTTTCGCCCATGCTATTTGCATACATATCTGAGATTGAGGCTAGAAGAACCTGACTGTAGATAAACAAGAAGTTACTCATGCATGAAACTATGACCCAAGGGAGTGATACTGTATTTCTTCAGGCAGTTGATGTTCACTGCCAGGAGATACATTGTTCAAATATTAGTTAATGTAAGGAACTTCAAAAATTCTGCAACCCATATTTATTTTTGCAGGCAGATATTTTTATAATTGACATTAAAATCAATGCCATTGAAGGTCATTTTGAGAAAGCATATGGCTAACTACCTTGCCCAGTCCTGTTAACTGTTAAGTCCTCGGCATCTCCAATATGTTTCCTCTTTTCCACCCCAATTACTACCACCCAGATGGTTTTCTGAGCACATTTCCTCTGACCTTTTTACTGTTTCTTGGATATGACACTACATTCTTTGTCTCTATGTACTAGCTGTCAACCCATGCCTGGCATATACTTTCTCCTCACCTCTGTCACTCCTACAATCCCTAGTCTGCTTTGAGTCTTTGCTCAAGCACTACCTTCTACATGAAATCTTTTTCTGATTCCTCTAACAGAAGGAGCCCTCCCTTTCTTCACCAAAAAAAATCGCCTAGGATTTGCTTTTGTAAAATTTACAATCTGTGTGCATCTGATCTCACATGGTAGAAAGTAAGCTCCTTGAAGTTAGGACTTATTTCTTTTTCCACTTTTGTTCTTGAATCTCCAGCAGAGAGCCTAGCAAAAAGTGATTAACATAATAGTGTGCTTAAGTTCTTTTTTTGAGATTAGGTTGTTTAGGATTTCTAATGTGAATCCATTTCTTTTAAATTGTCAGTATCTCAGACATGTAATCTGTTATTGTAGTTTCTGATAAATCTCTTTACTTTTTTCTGTGTTTTTTTTTTATGGATACACTTTTTTCACTGTTTATTTTTGCAATTTTGTTTCCCTCTCTTTAAAAAAATCAAATGGTTTATCAATTTTCTTAAGTCTTAAAAAATCCCAGACTTATGTTTTCTTTACCAGTTAATCTTTCTCATTTTAATTTTATTTCTGCTTTTATTTTTATATTTTCCTTTGAGTTCAATATTATTAATTTGATATATTGATTTTTAATTGTTTGCTAACTTCATTACTTCTTTCTTTTCTTTTTTGTTAATATGTTTTCAGGAATAAATTTTCCACCGCAAGGACTGCTGTAGGTACATAATACATATTTTGATGTTATCTTAAACTGTTACTCTTTCTAATACAATTACCTATTATTTAATAGATTTGTTCACTGACCCTCTCATTATTTAGGATATAATTACTTAATCTCCATGTAGATCTATACATTTTATTCATATTTTCTTTGATTATTATTTCTATTATGTTATGGTTATTAAAGGACATGTTTAACCCTCCTATCATTTTACTTTTACTACTTGCTCTGACTTCATTTTCCTTCCTACCCAAAGAGCTAATCAGGGTCAACTCCACAGTCCTCCACTATCACTCATCTTTATCACTGGTCCTTTCACTCCTCATGCCTTACCAAATCCCAAACCTGGCTCACTCCCATCATCTACCTCTTTGCTCTTGCACATGCTGCTGAATAGAATTGGAGGAAGTAGCCCAACTAGGCTGGATGAATACACAGTGAATTTATGTAATCTAATCTTAACTAGCTCTTCATTGCAGCAAGGAAGTCCTTTTGCTCCTCCCTAATGGATTTTCTATCCTCCTCCTGTAGCAGCAAGCACCCCAGTATCCCCAGGGTGACTGCCAACACAGGTTCCCAGATCTGCTTTTCAAAAGGAAAGCAACTCAAAATGGGTTAACAAGCTTACTTTAATCAAACAAACATATATTACTTAGTTTAGGGGGAAAAGGTCAGCACTTCAAAGTATACAGACAGATCAAACAGACAGGCTTCCAAACTGTCCAACCATTATCAATATCAAAATCAGTTACCAGAGAGGGAAGCATCAACATCTGGGTTTTCAAAGCTGGGGGGCTCTCAACAACGGCTTCCCAGAGTCTCATCTGGTCAAAACACACAACGCTTCTCAAGTGAGCCCCAAAGCAAAGCCTCTCATCAGAGTTTATATAGCCTTCTCCTGGCTCAGAGAATGTAACAACCTTCTTGACCCATTACCCAGTCACAAAGTATCAAGGTGTGGGGCTTTCCTGAAAAACAAGCCTCCCACCACAGGCTCCAGGTGCACTTAAGCTAGGGGCAGGGAAGATCTTTAAATTTGCATTTCCATTACACCTCCCCAGAGAGGATGTTCTAAATTTTTTCTTCTTTCTTCAAACCTCTCGAACCTCCCCTTTCCACAACTCTTCAACCAGAGACTTTGCCTCACGTTTTACTGAGAAGTAGAGGTCATGTGAGGTAGGCAGGGCAGGCTATGTGCTTCCACTTCACAAATGCTCAGACTGAGGCTGAGAGATATGATTTGTGCTGTCCCTCCAGGAACCCCTAGTTCCATTCAAGGCTCTCGGCTCAAGTGCCTTCTCCTACATGACTCTTCTAGGTCCCCCATTTTCAGTGCCCCACACCCGACATTATATATATTTTGTACTTCTGTATCTGTGTACATTGTGTTCTTCCTCCCTACCCTTGCCCTCATAGAACATAAGCTCGAGGACAGGGCCTTGTTTCTTTTTCCTTTTTTTTAGTTTCTAGGTATATCTAGTACAGTGCCTAGCACTTGCAGATGCTTAGTAAATGTTTGATGAATTAAATTATATTATAAATCCACACAGCCAGCAAATAGCAGAACCAGGCTTTATCTTGTGATGTCAAATTGCACATGGTAGAGTGAAGGGCCAAAGCCTCTGATGGATAATAATATCTGGGGTGGGGGTGGGGCCACAATAAACTTTATGCCACACAAATGTCTTGTTCAGCTCTGCCTGTTTACCCCCCACAAAAGCTTGTGGGGAACCATCTGCGGGCCTTTTTTGTTAATTATTTCCCAATTACATTTTAATCTGGTTCGCAAACACTCAGGAGTGTAGCTGAACATAGGTGGATAGCTGTGTTTTGTACCTCTGCTTTGGAGGACTAAAAGGTTAAGTGATTTCCTCAGGGTCACAAAATCAATATATGTCAAGGTGGGATTTTTGAACTAACATCTTTCTGCCTGAGGAAAGCTCTTCATCCACTAAACTATTTTTTGCTTCTCCGTTTACTGAAACAAAACTGAAAATAAACAGCAGACTGAAAAATTCTAGATTAGATTCTGTTCCTGATAGGCTCTGAATTTTTCCCCTTAATTTCTCCCATCTTTTCTCTAGCATCCTTCTCTCCCCCCACCCTCAGACACAAAGACCGGATGCATCCAAAGATCAGTCTTCTAAGGCAGATTTCTTCTTCATTTATTCCCTAATTGTAAGCTTCTACCTATCTACTGAGTCCTTTCCTCTTATTTTTAAAAGTGACCAAGTATCTCTGACCTTTACAAAACCTTCATTAGATCATACCACTCCTTAAGGGATCTTCCTATATCTGTCCTCTTTTTCTCAAGCTCCTAGAAAAAAAAAAAGTATCTCTATGCCTCCAAAGCCTTTCCTATTACACACTTCTCAATTCTTTGTAATGTGACAATCAGCTTCATCACTCAACTCAAACTGCCCCCTCCACTTATCAACAATCTCTTTCTGTCTTTGGGACTAGATCTCCCTTATCTCCCTCACCTAGGCTGCAACTGCAGCGGGAGGTAAATCACTCACAAGGCTGATTGAACTTCTGATCTGCAGAGCTTTGACCAGTTCTATTCCTGACCTGGGCTGGTTTGCTCCTACACTGGCAGTTGGCTCACTCTGGGATCCTGGGGGCTCACCATATTGACACCATACTCAGTGCAGAAACCTGGTCTTGGGCTTATCCTGCTGCGGCTGAGAACTCCCTAGCTCAAGCCTCATTCTTCCCAGTGTCAGGGATTATAAGGCAATGTACAACCACCCTTCCACCCTTGCTTTTTTTTTTTTTTCAATCTTTTGGCACGTTTTAATTTTCACTAGTTCTACATTGAGGGTTTTTGCCATCTGTTCTAAGCTATCAGTACTCCTTGCGATTCTTCCCTTCCTGACAATTCCATGCATGCCATATCTCATTTCATTTCTTCCCAGGACTACGACAGTCCTCCCTGGCAGGTCATTTTTTCTTTGAAGCTTCACTTAGTTGTTGTGGGGTCACTGCGCAAAACAAGGTTTATTCCTTGGGGATTGCAAGGAATCAGTCAATCCCTCATTGAATTTTCCTCATTTCATCAACCACAGTATTTCATTTGAGGGTGGGAGTAAAGGCTGTGTGCTTTGGGTAAAACTCAGCAGTTAATGTCAATGGCAGGGCTTCCCTGGTCTTGAATATTGTGGTCAAGACTAATTCCCTGCTTCAAGAGACTTTCGGACTGTTATAGTTCTGAGCTCTGCCGAGGGTGTTTCTTCTAGATTCCTTCCCTCATGTTGCTGGGCTCAGGGGCTCCTCTGAATTGGACTCCTGGTGACAGACTGAGAACTTCCTGGGCTGGCTTTGCCTAGTGACTTTCTCTGGCTTCTGTGCTTGCCCCTTGCTAGGAGCTCCCAGGGGCTGCCCTGCTCTCACTTTTTACTTACCCTGCTAGTCTATAGGATTCTGGGGGTCCTAGATTCTGGGCTGGATATGAGTCTACCCACAATTAAATGATTATTTCTTTCTGTATTTGCATTTCTAAACCCCAGCCAGGATTTCTGAAAGAATCGGGGATCCTTTATATCCTCGCCTGCCACCATCTTCCCTAGTTACACAGATTTCTTACAAGAATTATTCTTTAATGGGGGAAGAAGGGAAGAGAATAAGAATTAGAGGGAAAAGCTAGCAGTAGGAGTCACCAAAAGAAAGATCATTGGGCATTTTTTAAGTAAACAGAAAAAAGTTCAAAAGGAAGCACAACACAAATTGAAAGTAACATGGTGAACCTCTCCCACAGCCTAAATCCCACCAATACTGCCCTAGTACAGTTCCTCATTACCACTCCCCTAACACATCTTCCTCTAAAGAACTCTCCCTGATACAATACTGTATATCCTTCATCCAGACTAATTTTCCTTTGTCATAAATCTAGTCATTTAACCACTCTGCTTCTTCATCTTTATCTTCAGGAGCTCCCAGAACAATAACTAGCTCTTTTGGTTCCTGGGGAAAGTGGCAACAAATGTACCCTCCTATCTACTTTGGAATTCATGACTTGAAAAAAAAAATCAGACTTAAGGCAATTTCAGTTGTATTGGAGGGAGAAATTAGTTATTACAGTGGCTCCTATGCACCTCAAGAACTATAGTCTTATTTAATTTTTCCAGCTTCTAAACTGGGGAGCTCCATTTATAGCTCTGGCAGCTCCTTGTGGCCTGTCAGTCACAGAATTTGAATTAGAAGGGCCCTCAGTGGCCACCTAGTTCAACCCTACTCAAAAGAATTTCCACTATGTGCCATACACATGATCAGCCAGTGTTTGCCAAGGAGTACTTCTGGAGGCAGGCCATTCCACTTTTGGACCATGCTAAATCATTAGCAAATTTTTTTCTTAAGATTACATCTAAATTTGCCTCTCTGCAGCATCCACCAATTGCTCCTGCTGCTGCCCTCTGGAGACAATGGAATAAGGCTACTGCTTCTTTCACATGAAAGCACTTCAAACACTTTACCACAGCTATCCTTAAAGTTCTCCTCAAAGTTAAAATTATTTTGCCTACCATTCAAGGTATTCCATGTTGAATACAATTTAGCTGTTATTACATTCCAAGCTTTTTGAATAGGGAACTGTGTTGTTTTTTAATCTTTGAATCTTTATCGATTAGTAGAGTTAGAGGTTTTAAAGTAAATCTTTAAAGTCAATATTGATTAGGAGAGGTAGGTTCCTAGAAAGAGAATAGCTAAAGAGTTTAGGAAAACTTTTCAACATGGAGACTGACACTTGAACTGGGTATTTTTTTTTAAAGCATTTGGGGTTAAGTAACTTGCTCAAGGTTACACGGCTAGTTATTTATGTGTGGGTGCTAATTTTCTGAGATCGGAACCGATCCCTGGTCCTCCTGACTCCGGGGTGGCGCTCTTACTCACTGGGCCACCTAGCTGCCCCCCTGAACTGGGTTTTTAATGAAGAGGAATTTCAGCAAGCAGATGTTTGAGGGAAGTTCATTTTAGGTGTTTTCATGGGAGGAAGAAAATAAGCTGGTGAAGAAGGCTTTGAAGACAGGTATGAGTAGAGACATTAGAGTCAATCCAGAAGCCATTAGAGGGGAGTAAAAAGATGGTTGTGGGGAAGGGGAATGACTGAGCTGTACAAATGCTGCTACAAGGTTAAAGATAGACAAAAATGTCAACTTGATTTGGCAAGTAAGAGGTCATCAGGACCTCGTAGAGAATTTTCAGCTGAACAGAAGGTAAAACAGATTGTAAGAGAAGTTTGAGATACTTTAAAAGAGCACCGAGTTTGGAGCTAGAAATAGATTTCCCACTTAACTAACTTCCTTTTTTTGTTGTTGTTATTTGTTAGAACTGATGGGTCACTAGGCAGACGAGGGGAAGGGATATATTCAGAAATTAGGGTAATGTTTAATAGGTTAAATAAGATCAATAAAACAAAATGAGGGTTTTGCACTAAATTTCCAGAATTATATAGTGCTGGATCAAGTCAATTCACTGTTGCAGGCCTGAGTTTTCTCATCTGTAATATAAGAGGGTTATGGTAGATGACTTCTAAATTCCATCTACTTCCAAATTCAATGATTTATCTCCAAGTTCCAATCTAATTCTTAAAATGTAATCCTGTGTGTGACATAGAAGTGAAATTAGTAGGTGACTACTCTAAAACTTTGGGAAGAGATAAGGTATTGAATAATACTTCAGTGAATCAATCAAGTCAAAATTAGTTTTTAACATGAGGAAACTGGTCATGCTTATAAGCACAAAGGGAAAAAAGAGGTAGTGGAGAGATGAAAAATGGGAAGAAAGGAATGTTCCACAAACCAAGAAGTCACCAGAGGGAAAGACAGGTGAGAGGGGGATAGAGGTTTTAAGATATAGAGAAGGAAAGATGGAGATGGAGATCATCTCAAATTCCTCAAATTAAAGCAAGCCATCACTTGAAAGAGAGAGGGTAAGATAAGTCAGGAGCTTCAGGAAGGAAGTTTGGAATACCCATCTGGGTAATGCGATGGGGAGTCAAATCAATATAAGATACTGTCTGGGCCTGATTGAAAATCAGAAGAAAAATCATGAATTTGCATGATTTCATTCCCTTTCCCCAAAAGTAGGCTATAAACTCTTTGAGTTTATATGTCTTACTTCATTTTTATATTCCTAGTGCCTAGTAGACTATATTGGAAAAATGGCCAAAATACTACGTATTGACTTGAATGATGCCCTACAATATGTCATCTTATCATCATGTTATCTATGAGAAAGGCATTCAGAATTCACCTGGAGATACTCAAAGAATAGCACATCCTATTCAAGCTCTGAGATGGCAGGAACAAATATAAGCTTTTTTTTTTTTTTTTGCTTTTTGGAGGGCAATTGGGGTTAAGTAACTTGCCCAAGGTTACATGGCTAGGTTTTTTGTTTGTGCGTTAAGTGTCTGAGGCCGGAACCGAACTCAGGTCCTCCTAACTCCGGGGCCGACGCTTTACTCTCTGCGCCACCTGGCCGCCCTATAAGCACTTTTTAACATTAATTTTTCTAAGATTTTGAGTTCCAAATTTTTCTCCTTCTCTTCCCTCTCCCCAAGACTGCAAGCAATCTGATATAGATTATATACATACAGTCACATTCAACATATTTCTACATCAGTCATGTTGTGAAAAAAGAATCATAAGAAAAACCACAAGAAAGGAAAAATAAGACAAAAAAAGAAAATAGTATGTTTCAATCTGCATTAAGACTCCATAGTTCTTTCTCCTGGATCATTGTATAGCTGAGAAGAATTAAGTCTATCATAGTTGATCACTGCACAATGTTGTTATTACAGTGTATGATACTCTTCTGATTTTGCTCTGAGTACAAACACTGTTAAAAAAACTGCTAGTAATGATGGAAAAAGGATAGGGTGGGTTAAAGACTACCTCCTTCATTTTTCACCCTTATCTCTTTTTTTAACTTAAATTCTGTAGGAAAAGTTGCAATAGGCGCCAATTGGGTCTTTGGGTACAGAGTGAAAAGGATTCATGTTCATTTAAAAATAAAAGATTCAGAAGGACAAGGGAAGATGGCGAAGTAGAAAAAGCGCTTCCAAGCCACTCTGCCCCCAGATTTCCTCCAAACTATGTAAAAGGGAACTCCGAACAACTTCTGGAGCCCCAGCACCCACAGAATGACACAGAGAAGCTAACCTCTCGCTGAGGACAGCCCAGCAGCCCTGCAGGAAGGACCAGTGCAGCGGTCTGGGAGCCAGCAGTGTGCAATGCACTGAGCGCAGGGAGCTGAGCACAAAAGTCTGGTCCACCTGAGTTGCGGTTTTAGCCCCACAGCAGCAGGGCCAGCAGCCGGCTGGAGAGACCCCAGAACACCAGCTGCTGTGAAGATTCCATGCCTAGGACAAAGTAAGAGGTTAGTGCCCTATGGACTTTGGGACCAGTATTTGGGGAATGCGTCGGCTTCCTCCCCTGGGGGCTAAAAGCCGCTGAGGAGACACTCCATCTTGTAGTTTTCAGAGGCAGCTCCAGCTCCTGGCCTGCGAACATAGGGAGATCCAGCGATCAGCCTTGGGGGGTAATCGCTCTTGCTTTAACCTCCATGGATCTGGATTGTGATCTGGGGTGGAGGTTGTGGGTGGGTTTCCAGCTTGCCAGAAATGGAAGTTCCCCCCCACACGTTCGGGACAAAAATTCCCCTATCTGGCGGCAAAGACATAGTGTGGCAACAAGCCCAAAAGTCAAGTAATTAAGTGGCAACATGCCAAGGCAAAGGAAACAAATTAAACAGAAAAATGCAACCCTAGACTCCTACTTTGGGGGAAAGGAGGGTCGAAGCATGGAGCTGGCAGAGGACTGTGAGGTCAGAAGTCCTGCTCCAAAAGCCCCAGGGGAAAACATGAGCGGGTTGCAGGCCATAGAGGACCTTAAGAAGGACTTTAAAAATCAAATAAGAGAAGTGGAGGAAAAACTGGAAAGAGAAATGAGAAGGATGCAGGAAAAGTATGAAATGAGGGTCAACAGCCTGACTGAGGAAAACAACACCTTAAAAAATAGATTAACTCAAATGGCAAAGGAGGCCCAAAAGGGCAATGAGGAGAAGAATGCCTTAAAAAATCGAATTTGCCAGATGGAAAAAGAGTCTCAAAAGCTCACTGAGGAGATTCATTCCTTCAGAGGTAGACTGGAGCAAATGGAAGCTAATGACTTTATGAGAAATCAAGATGCTGTTAAGCAGATCCAAACAAATGAAAGAGTAGAAGGCAATGTGAAATATCTCATGGGAAAAACCACTGACCTGGAAAATAGATCCAGGAGAAACAATTTAAAAATTATTGGACTACCTGAAAGCCATGATCAAAGAAAGAACCTAGAAATCACCCTTCAATAAATTCTCAAGGAAAATTGCCCTGATGTTTTAGATCCAGAGGGCAAAATAGAGGTTGAAAGAATCCACAGATCACCTCCTGAAAAAGATCCCAAAAAGAAAACTCCCAGGAATATTATAGCCAGGTTCTAGAATCCCCAGATCAAGGAGAAAATACTACAAGCAGCCAGGAATAAACAATTTCAATATTGTGGAAACACAATCAGAATAGCCCAGGACCTGGCAGCTTCTACACTGAGGGGTCGAAGGGCATGGAATATGATATTCCAGAGGGCAAAAGAGCTGGGAATGAACCCAAGGGTCACCTACCCAGCAAAACTGAGTATTTTGTTTCAGGGGAAAATATGGTCATTCAGTGGAATAGAGGACTTTCAAGCATTCTTGAGGAAAAAACCAGAATTGAATAGAAAATTTGACATCCAGACACAAGAAGCAGGAGATGCCTGAGAAGGTAATCAGGGAAAAGAAATCAAAAGGAACTTATCAAAGTTGAACTATTTACATTCCTATATGGCAAAACAATAACGGTGACTGAGGAAATCTTTCTCCCAGGTGGGGGGTGAGATGAGGGGGAAGGAATTATAAGCAGCCTTGTACAATATATCTACTATGATAATGTTTTACATAGCTAGACATGTACAACATATACTGAATTACTTATCTCCTCAGAGGGAATGGGTGACAAGGGAGGAAGGAAATGGATCTGAAATTCGAGGTCTTAACATTAAATGTTTCAAATATATATAAATACTATTATTGATACTCTTTTGCTTGTAATTGGGAGATAAGATGTGCAGGCATTGGGACACAAAGATTCACCTTCCTCTAATAGAGAGGTCGAAGGGGGTGTGGGAGAGAACAGGGGAGAGAGCAGATTGGAGGAAGTGATGTCTTGCGGGACTGCTGTTCTGGGAGGGTGGGTAGGGGAATAACAGCGGGGGGGAAATGATTGTAATTCAAAATCTGGCAGAAATGAATGATGTAAAACAGAAGTTAATAAAGCATTTGTTTAAATAAAAAAAAAATAAAAGATTCACTGTGCCTGGCATTGGTTGGAGAAAGGCTTGGTGACAGGGATAAAGAATAAATGGAGAACTGTGCCTTGGTCAGAAGATTAGTGTTAAGAATGGGTGGAGTATAGTCTGAAATACTATCAGACACTCATTCTCCACCAAAAGACAACCTCCCCAAACCAAAACAGCACCTAGTTGAGGGAAGCAGACTTCCATAGATCTCTGGCCACCTGGTTGGGTCAATTATTCCAAAATTAAGTTCGTATACATCTCAAACTGCCTGTACATTTCCCCCTGTTGTCAAAATTTTGGGGGGTAGTTCCCATCCTCTCTAATATGCTACAGGTAGGATCCCTCAGAGATTTTTCAATTAAGCTTTGCCAGAATACATCAACTTCTTTACTTTATTATCACTACTACTGGAACACTTATGCAAAAATCAAAAGTTGTACCCTATATGGTAGTTATACATGATTAACAATATGATGTGGTAAAAACCATAAGCACATTTTTATCTGCCCTGAAACAGGATCACAAATTGGTTTTACATCAAAGAATAAGAGTGTGCCAAATTATTGTTCCTAAAGGACCTGTACAACACAGAGGGTTTTATTTTTGAAATATGCTTGCTTGATCTTTTCTTTTAGCCATTTCTTTCCATTCCAATACACTGCATACAGATTTGTTAGCGCAGTCATTTGGTGATGAGTCACATTTACTCTTAAAATTATTTAAAAAGTTCTAAGACCAAGGGAGGTAGCTTAGTCATCTAGTCAAACCCCTTCCATTTTATGAATAAGGAAATTGCAGCCTTTAAAGAGGATATGACTTTCCCAAGGATATATAAGTGATCCAACTGATGTTTCAGTTCAGGTCCTCTAATCCCAAATCCAGTATTCTAATACAACAGATGACCAGAAGTTCTCTTTCTTATCCGGATGCAACTCTATCTGCTTGAAAATATGCTTACAAGTTCACTATAAGCTAGAAAGACAGAACCACATACTTAATAAATACAGGAATGGCTGCATATTATTTTCAACTTTAATTGATGAGATACATGAAGACATGGCAAACCTTCTAGGAAAAAAGAAGCAAATTTTTCACATGGGGTTTTAATACTTAAAGATTTTGGTTGCTTTGCCCACATGTGCACAAACATATATATATATATATATATATATATATATATATTACTTGATCTCTCTATGCCCATGCCAATCCATCAGTCTTTTAATGATACTTTTTAAGAGTAGTTTAACCAATTTTTGTAAACGTTTTTATAAACTCTATAAAATTATATTCTGGTACCTTCATTCATTCAGTTTCCCAAGCAGTGCATGTATACCAACTGATTCAATATTAACCATAAAGTCCATAATTAAATTTAAACCTTCTGTTAAGCCATATTACTAAAACCCAAATTTCTTCTTTTAAATATGCTTGTGGAGGCTGATTCTGCCCTTTCCTGAAGATGCGCATGACCACCTAGATAGATGATTCTGGTTTGCTGAAATTCTCTCCAGTAGACTCAACACAAACTCTCTTCAGTAGATGACAAAATTTTTCACTCATCCCAAGTATCTCCATATTGGTTTACTTTCCCTAGGGAATTAAACACACAATTGAGATTTCTAAGTAATGAATTATCATTTAATAATACCATTTTAAAAATTTGCTAACAAAGAAAAGCCATGTGTTTTTCCCCCCTCTTTTGTCCAGAAGCACAGGAAAATCTAGTTAATTTATATCTAATATAAACATGAAATGATTTATTACAGTCTTAACTAATCAGTGAGCTGTATTCCAAAAGTTTATTCTTAAGTCACTTGTTTGAAACTCAAAAAAAAAAATTCACCAGAAATGTCATAAAGACAAGGTTAGGTTTTTGGTTCATAAAAGCATGCTTAACCTATAACACGGGTAACATAGCAGAATAGAAAGAATATTCAAAGTGGAGTCAGAGGAAATGGATTAAAATCTTAGTTCTGTACCTATGGGACTTTGGGCAAATCATTCATCTCCTCTATACCCAGGTTCTCCTGTTTATAAAATAAGGATGTTGGAGAGGTCTCTCTCTAAGGTTCATCCCAGCTCAATCTATATTATATTCTTATATGTATTCATGTAGTCTCCCTTAAAATGAGCAAGGACTATTTCCTTTTTGTTCCTGCATCCCTAGAATCTAAGATTGTCCCTGGCAAATAAGTAGATACTTAAAAAATGCTTGTCAATATAGGAAGCTAAATGGCATTAGTTGATATGAAGCCTGACCTGGGAGTCAGAAAAGAGTTAAATCCTGCCTTAAACATTAGCTATGTGACCCTGGCCAAGTCACTTAAACTCTGAGCCTCAGTTTCCTCACCTGTAAAATTAAAAGGTTAGATTCAATGTCCTCCAAGCTTCTTTCCACCTCTAAATCTATGATCCTATGATGGATATGATTCTAAACTACAATATTACTCATATTCCCTCACTAGCTGGATTACAGTTCCCCAAGGGCCATGTTGGGAGTAGAAGGCTCTGGTCAGAGAAGGGTATCAAGGGTGGCTAGGAGAGAAGGGAAGATAGACACAATATAACAGCGCCCTTTCAGCTTCTGTGACAATCATTTCCATTGAGTGGGACAGGGGTGGGATAAGGATTTAGGGAAGAGGGTAAAAGGTCATATTCCATATCAAGTAGTATTGAATAAAAAGCATTCATTTTCAATGATTTTCAAAATTAAAAAGCTTAAATAAGATTAGGAAAAAGTATAGTGACACAAGGAAGTAATGAAAAAAGATGAGGGGCAGCTAGGTGAATAGAGTGAATAGAGCACTGGCCATGGAGTCAGGAGGTCCTGAATTCAAATCCGGCCTCAGACACTTAACACAAAAACAAGCCGTGTGACCTTGGGCAGGTCACTTAACCCCAACTGCCTTCCAAAAAAAATGCAAAAAAAAAAAATAAGAGTTACAAATATTATCTTAAAAAAAAAAAGAAAAAAGATGAGCTAGTTACTGAAATGGCTAGCTGGCATATGATTGTATCACAATACTTAGATTACTCAGTGTCTTATATCTCCAACAAAACTTTATTATAACAATATATACCATGAAACCACAGGTATTTTCTGTGTTATCACAGAAAGCCAAAATTATCTATCTATCTATCTCCAGACATGTATATATATTGGATTATATTAGTAAATAAAAGCAGAATCTCTTTTTTAAGACATTTCATTTTATATATATTTCATTTTACACAATAGACTTTACATATTACTGAAAAGTTGCATGAAAATAACACTGTTAGAAATTATTCATATTTGAAATGCATTGGGGACCTTTCTATTTCAAATAACTAAATCCTCTTACAAAGGGAGGAATCCTTTTGTAATGTGAACTATCACTCTCTAATTTACCTGTTTAATAAATCTGGATAGTGCCTTGAACATAGAAAACCCCAAACAAACATTATTTGAATTGAATAATACTGTCTAAATCCTCTTACAAAGGGAGAAATCCTTTTGTAATATGAATTATCACTCTCTAATTTACCTGTTTAATAAATCTGGATAGTGCCTTGAACACAGAAAATCCCAAACAAGCATTAATTGAATTGAATAATACTGTCTTAAACTGGGGGGGGGGGGGGGCAAGCCTGTACACTTAGATGATGACAATTTTAAAGAACTAATGGAAAACAAGAGTGTTGATGTTTTATAACTGCTTGGAATTTTCTGCTATGAAGTTGTGTTTGCCCATCCAGAAATGACTCAAGCTCAGTGCCAAGGATCTCTTCCTTCCTTTCTTTAATTTATAAAACAGAATAGAGTAAACTTCTGAAAACAATGACACATCCTTTAAAATTCCACAACTTAAAAAACACTGAATTCTACACTCTAAAAAGAAAATAGCAATGTCTTTCTATTTTGAGAGAACAATATTATTTAAAATATGCCACAAATAAGGACTAACTTGTTTTGACCAGTAAGTTTGATTGTTTCATGTACTTTTGTGCAATGCCCAAATGCTAGAGGAAGAACTAAAGGCTAAAATAAACTAAAAACAAAATTTGTTCAATTATCCAAAATGAAAAACTAGATGACATAGTTAGGATAAAGAGATTGTAGTTTATCACATATGACTATGAAACTTAAAAAGACCTATATTAGAATGAACATATCCAGAAAAGTCTTATCCTTTTAAAATCATCACAGGAAACCATATTCTTCTCCATGTCACTGCCATTGTTCAAAATATCTGCAGAATTCCAGTCAAACTGATTATTTTATAGTCCTATATATATGTGTGTGTGTGTGTGTATACATATATATGTATATGTATATGTCATTCATCTCAGTCAGGCTTAACTCCAAATGAGCAATTAAAAAAAAAAAAACACCTCACATCCACTCAAAGGATAACTAACCCTGAGAATATGTAAAAGAATGTGCTGTGGGCACTTAAAAAAAGTTAAAAACAAAATGCTTTGTACAGTAGCCACAATTAATTTAACTCCATCAATCTCCCTCCTGATGAAATGGCATCCTTGCTTACCCCTTTGAGCAGAGATCACGCTTTCACTCATACCCCTGACTCACTACTCATGGTGGAGGAGTCAAAATACTCCATGCTTCCCAATGCCATTTCAAGACTCTCCATCTACCTTTATCACTCAGTTACCTCCTCCTTCTCTTTAAAGGATCAATACATCTTTATCAAGATTCTGGTAATCCATGCCCAGGACATTCTCCTTTCCTCCATGAATTCAGTGTCTGGCTCACACAGACTTTCTCTTCTCCTCAGCTCCTGCATGCTGATACTCCCTCAAGCACCTGAACTTTCTAGGTTCTCACTTCTGATGACCTCCTTCTCTACTCCATCTCACAGCTACACAGAGATAGTTACATACCCCTTGACCTCACTATTACCTACAAGCATTTCCATGTTCAAGAACCCTAAAATTCCTTTATCTTATGATATTTTATTATTCTTTTCCCTGCTTTATAGCCCCTAGTCCTATTCTTTCTTCTCACTATTCCCTCCATCCCCTCAACCTCCCCATCTTCTCCAGGCCATTACCCCCGAATGGGTTACACTCTCTTCTCTTCTCCATCTTGACTCTTTGGTGAACTAGTTCAACTCTACACTCACCTCTCTACTCACGAATACCTTGTTCCTAATCCCACTGACAATCCTGACCCGCCAAGTCACAGTCTTGGATTACCCCCACCAATTGCTGCTGTCTCTCTTACTCATGTTCTGCTGAATGAAGCTAGGGAAAAATCACAAACCATGCTAACTGGGTCCACTACAGATTCCTGTTCCATCTCAACTGGGTCCTCATTGCAGCAAAATGATTTTTTCACAGATCCTAACCAATTTATTAACACCTTTTACCACAGCAAATTTACCAAGCCTCTAC
The DNA here is from genome assembly GCA_011680675.1 of Gymnobelideus leadbeateri. Taxonomy (NCBI): domain Eukaryota; kingdom Metazoa; phylum Chordata; class Mammalia; order Diprotodontia; family Petauridae; genus Gymnobelideus; species Gymnobelideus leadbeateri. The sequence goes on from WOXC01006697.1 coordinate 146,436, forward strand.
CAACCCATCCCTACCAAACCTCTCATGGGTCACCCTCTACCCACACTCTCAGCTCATACTTGCTTCATATTTCACTGGGAAAACTGAAGTCATTTACCAAGAGTTCCCTTTTTTCCCTTCCTCATCTCACACTAGTATGTGACTTCTGCCATTGTTTCTTTCTTTACCCATCTTGTATTACAGAGGCAACTCTTCTCCTTGCCAAGGCAAATCCCTCTCTGTACATGCAAGTAATCCCTTTCCATCCTGTCTTCTCCAACCGACTGACCCCCATATCAACTCATCCCTCACACTTACCTTTGATTTCTTTTTCTACTGGCTCTCTCCCTACTACCAATGAATATGCCCTTGTCTTCCCATCCTCAAACACCTCTCACTTAATGCATCCATCCCAGTTATCTCTACCTCTCTTGGGAATAAACTCCTTGAAAAAACTAAGTACAATAAGTTACCTTCCCTTCCTTGCTTCTCACTCTCTTTTCAACTCTTTAAAGGTTGGCTTCTAACTTCATCATTCAACAAAAATTGCTAGCAATCTCCAAAGTTACTAACGATCTTTTAATGGCCATTCTCATCCTTGCTGCCTCTCTGTGGCCTCTGTCACTGTGGAGCATGCTGCAATGGAAATGCAAATTTAAAGATCTTCCCTGCCCCTAGCTTAAGTGCACCTGGAGCCTGTGGTGGGAGGCTTGTTTTTCAGGAAAGCCCATACCTTGATACTTTGTGATTGGGCAGGGGGTCAAGAAGGTTGTTACATTCTCTGAGCCAGGAGAAGGCTATATAAACCCTATTGGGAAGCTTTGTTGGGGCTCACTTTGAGAAGTGTTGTGCGATTTGATTTGACCAGATGAGACTTTGGGCAGCCGTTGAGAGCCCCCCGCCCTCCCCTGAAAACCCAGATGTTGATGCTTCCCTCTCCCTGGTAACTGTGATTTTGATATTGATAATGGTTGGATAGTTTGGAACACATTATATCTGTCTGTATAATCTGAAGTTTGGGGTGCTAACCTTTTCCCCCTGAACTAGGTAATACATGTTTGATTAAAGTAAGCTTGTTAACTCATTTTGAGTTGCTTTCCTTTACAAAAGTGGATCTAAGAACCTGTGTTGGCAGCCATCCTGGGGATGCTGGGGTGCTTGCTGCTACACATGCTCTTCTCCTTCACATTCCTTTTCTTTCTAGGTTTTCAGGAGACCTCCCTTTCCTGGTTCTCCTCCTCTTCTGTCTCCTCAGCTGGATCTTCACCCAGGTCATACCTGTTAACCATGGGTGTCTCACAGGACTCTATCCTGGGCCCTTCTTTTCTTCTCCCTCTATAATATTTCACTTGATGATCTCACCAGATCCCATGGATTCAATTATCATCTCTTTTCAGCGGATTCTTGGGATCTTTTTGTACGTCCCTACCTCTCTCATTACCATTCTCAGATCAACCACTTATTATTAAATTTAACTGAACTCATTATCTTTTACCTCTCCCCTCCAACCAAATCCTCTCATCTTTTTATACTTTTTTTTTTGGAGGGGGGAAGGTAGGGCAATCGGGGTTAAGTGACTTGCCCAAGGGTACATGGCTAGTAAGTGTTAAGTGTGTGAGGCTGCATTTGAACTCAGGTCCTCCTGACTCCAGGGCCAGTGCTCTATTCACTGTGCCATCTAGCTGCTCCTTTAAACTTTTGTATTACTGTCAAGGACACCACCATCCTCCCAGTGCCACCCAGACTCACAACCTAGGTGTCACCCTCAACGTCTAACTCACTCTCATCCCTTTATCCAATTTGTTGCCAAGGCTTGTTGATTCTACTTTTATAACATCCCTTCTAATATGCCTCTTTCTTTCCACTAACACTGTCTCTACCCTGGCACAGGCTCCATCACCTCTCGCCTGGACTATTCCAAGAACCTTCTGGTTAGCCTCCCTACTTTAAATCTCTCCCCATTTCAGTCCATCCTCTACTTAGCTATCAAAAAAATCTTCCTGAAGTACAGGAGAGACCACAGATATCAATCCCTCTGCTTTAGGTTTTAAAGCCTTCCATAAACTGGACTCTTCCTATCTTTCTACTCTATTTACCCTTTATTCCTCTCTGCATACTCTACAATCCAGTGACACACACCTCCTGGTCATTCTACTATAAGACACTCTATTGCCCAATATTTCCACTGGTTGTCTATTCTTCATGCCTGGAATTCTCTCCCTCATCTTTGCCTCCTGACTTCCTTCAAGCTTCAGCTAAAATACCACTTTCTGCAAAACCTTTCCCAGTCCCCTTTAGTGCCTATACCTTCCCTCTCAGATTACATCTAACTAATCTTGTACCAAGTTGCTTAAATGTTCTCTCCCTGACTAAAATGTGGACTCTTTGAAGGCAGAGGTTGTTTTTGCTTTTCTTCATATCTCTAGTGCCTGGCACACAGTAAACACAACAAGCAACAAATGTTTGTTGAAATAAGCATGTAGACCCCTTGCATGATTACACTGAAGGAGACAACTGTCTGTTATGGTATAGACATGTAATTTCTACAATTGCGGAAACTCCCATTGTAGAAAATTCCTAATGGTACAAACCAGCAACTCATCTTTAACTTATAGAGTAACCTAGAGCACTGAGAGGTTATGGACCCGCCAATGTTCATCCTAATTCCTAGGGGATCACTATTTTCTGTGCCATACTGGTGCTCAAGTTCTGGTATGCTTGTTAGATAATCTTATTTCTTTTTGAGTCAGTATCTATTTTCATAAGTAATAGAAGTTAAAATACAGTGAAGTTTGGGATACTAAGAACTATTAAATTTTAACACAACCAAATTCTAATTTAAAATGTAATATTCACAATTTTAAAAATCTAACTTTAGTTAATTTATAAAATTTAATTTCTAACAAATTAAAAAACATAAAAAACAGTGGAGCTAATGCTGCAATTGACAATGCCACTAAGAAAAATGATTACCTAATAAGCTACCATACCTTGTTTTTTTGGTGTTCTTTCCTGCATAGATCTGAGTGGGGTGTCACCCTTTTGTGACAAGGTTACTTCATATGTTTCTCTGTTCTTATTCCTTAATTCTTCATATGTGATAGCTTTTCTCTTAGGACTTTCTTCCACAGTTGTATCAGGTCCTAAAGCAATCAAAAGAGATAAATGACCATAGAAGGCATGGTAAAAATGCAATGCAACTCAAAGTCAAGTCAACATTTGATCATACGATAAAACAGTTCAAGCTTGTGCCACCATGCTTTTGAAACACATCACATTAAAAAAAAAGTAACTAAGAGGAAAATCAGTTCTCATACCACTTTAAGACTATTTACTTATTTCAAAGCTTAAAGCCAAAGTCTGTAACTGCTACAAGATTAAGTCTACCAAGAAAAAGAATACTCTATATTATCACATAAAATACCAAGTTAAACTCCTTAAGATGTTATGAACTGGAAAAATACTGAGGCTACACATAAAACTAAAGAGAAAGTATGACTTATCAAAAAAAGATATGAACTAAAGCAAAATCAAAGTAAGTATGCATTTATACATATCCAGCTATTCGTTTTTATTACTACTTAGCATTTCTATGTATTTAATACAGGGGTTCTTAACTTGGGGTCCACAGACCCATGTGTGGAAAGATTTCAGGTTGTCTGTGAGCTGAATTGCAGGAATATTACATCTTTATTTTCACTTACCTCTAACTGCAATTTAGCATTTTCTTCAAATATGAATGTAAAAAAAAGACAATCTGAGAAGGGGTCCATAGGCTTTACAAGATGGCCAAAGGGGTTCATGACACAAAAAAGTAACTTTAAGAACCCCTGATTAAATATTTTTTTATCATTTTTGCTAATAATTTCCATAAGCTACCTCAGAGATAAATTGCCACCAATTTTGGATAATCAACTAGTAATTACTGGCTATATATATGGAATAGAATGTACAATTTTTAAAGGTGAAAAATTTTATACCTGAGAGTAATGAGGTTTGCTTAGTAATCCAAAGCCAAACAAGAATTTGTAATTTTAGAATTTCTAGCTCACAGCTAAGTATAATAAGCAATATATACTTACATATTTTGTATGTTTATATGTACACATATAGGCCCCACATATATGTATATATGCTGTGCACATTCACACATGCATGTATGTATATATATGAGTGTGTACGTATTCAAAATAATACCAATCCCAACAATGGGTCTTCAAGAACAATTTTCCTGTTTACTTCATTCTAAAACACAGGCCAAAGATGAAGTGGAACCACAGAGAGGTGTCAGCTAAACTTACATTTTTATCAGGAAATCTGCAAAATGATTCTAGACAGAGCAAACACTTATAACTTTACTTTCCTCAGAGGCCAGTTCATTATCCCAAAGATAAGTAGTGGTTTCAAAGAAGTGTGGTTACAATGAGTACCAACTGACAGCAAAATAAAAGCAAGGCTTCACCTCTGAGGTATTCCCTCAGGGCAAAACCAAAATAGTTCAACAAAAACCAAGGGAAAACGTCTATACATATTTCTACAGAATTTCTGTTACCAAAATTACACAATGCAAATAACCTGAATGACTTTTTATGTAATTCCTAAAATGCTTTTCCAAGTTCATTTGAAGACAAAAAGGGTATGATTTATTCTGAATACAACTGAAAAAAGGACATACTTCATAAACAATGACTGTAGAGGAGCTCAGGAGCCTAATTAGACATTTTTCAAAACAAAAAATAGATTTATAAAATGCATAAAAATACAAGATACAGCTGCAGTCTTTTTTCTCTCCCTTAGCTCAGTGCTTTGTACATAGTTGGTACCGAAGAGTTGGTGAATGTTTTCTCCTATTCTTCTTATGTTGCTATTTCCTCACTAAGGTCCTGCCCTAATGTTTCAATAAGTCATTTCTCAAAAGGCAGCCCAGTGTAGTAAAAACTCAGTTAGGTCCAATGGAGACAGAAAGGCATCCAGCATGGGCCCAGACCTCGGATGCACACTGATGTTTACTGGGCAAAGTCAAAATTGGAGAAGTCAGTTTATCAAAAGAAAGGATTAGGAGACCCGAGTTCTAATAATCCTTGCTCTTCCACCAATTAGCTATGTAAACCTGGGCAAGTTTCTTAAGATTCGGGGTTTCAGATCTGAAGTGAGTTTACTAGAGAATAACATAGTGCTCTTTAGAGAAATAGGAAGTTTGGAAGAGAGGAGGATATAGGAAAAAAAGAAGATAATTTATTCCATTTCAGACACAGGACCAGAAGATCATAGATTTAGGGCTACATTTGATCTCTGAGGTCATCTAATCTAACTAACTAAGACCCAGAGAGGTTTAGTGAATTGCCCAAAGACATACATGGTTAAGTGGTAAAGAAGGGATTCAAAATGAGGTCTTCTGAAACAAAATCTCACACTTTTGCCCACTCACCATACTGCTTTTCATAGAACACCTATTTACACTGCATAGAACACAAGATTTTCTCAGAAATAGTTTAGGAAATGTTTGTTAGCCTACTTATAAAATGTTCTTCAAAGGGTAACAATATATTTGCACACACATTGTGTCAAGTGCTTTATAATTAGAAGCTATAAAATGTGAAAATCTCCATCAAACTATTGGAGATGTAGGACTAGAATTCATGACAGAGATATTGAGGCTAACTATATAGATTTAGGAGTTATCAGCATAGAGATGATTATTGAACCTATAAAAGCCAATGAAATAATAAAATGGTAAAGTATAGAGCAAAATAGAAGATTCAAAATTTATAAAACCTAATTCACTACCAATGTTAGGGAAGAAAAACAATGAGAAATATAGGTTATGTAAAAACAAAACCTAACACAAATTCTTTTTTAGAAAAATGCAGTACCAAAATGGTAGATCAAGAAGTAATTTTTGGCAGTTTTGAAGGCTCAAAAAACACTGCCTAATAAAATTCTAAAATCTCTGAGCATGTAATAATATTTTTGGAAACTAAAAAATTATGCTGGTTAAAAAATATATAGAATTAGAATATTTCTGCAGTAAATTTCCTGCTACCATTAAAATCAAGCTGCACGCTTTTACCAAATGGTAGTAACACTTGTGCTATCTACCTCTATGGGTCAAGTGAGAAAATGAATAGATAACATATCATAAATTAAAAATCACTGTAAAAGTGAATTATTTTTATCAACTAAAGATTATTATGAATTGAATCATAAAATAATGAAATTAATTTCAACATAAATTATACCTCGTGCTTTATAATCAGTAATACCAGTAGGAGTTGATTCATTCATGGAAGCACTGAAGGGGACTGGTTCATATGGAGGAGAAGGACCTTCTTTTGCACTGCTTTCAGATGTGGGAGATGTTCCAAAAGATGAATGCTCAGTTATTTTTGACTCAAATCCTGGTTTTTGTGAAAAATATCTGAGAAATAAAACCAAAATAAAAAAATAGTGATATATTAGTGTCCCAGAACAATTATCTTATTTTTTAAAAGTACTTGGATAAAAAGTTTTCAATATAGTAATTTTAAACAATATAATTAAATGTATCTTTAGTACTAAGACAATAAAAACAAATGGTACCTCTAACTCCCTGAGCTTTCACACTTTAAATGGGAAACATAATAGGGATCAAAGACTAATCTATTAATTATTAGGACTTATAAGCCAGTTGTAAAGTGTTTTATAGAACTTTGGGAAGAAAAACACTAACTAAAAATTAGCTCCAGTTCTATATAACAACATTATCAATACATACCTTACTAATGTGACTAAATCAAATCTTATAAAAAAGATTAGTTCCACAACTGACACTAATTCTAGCACCACCTGACTTCTCTGAACCTCTGTGGCACTTGTCACTATCACTTATGCAGCCTTCAGCCTATGCTAGTATAGTGTTGAAAGCACTGAATTAGGTGTTGGAAGGTTTAGGTTCAAATCCCAACAAACTAGCTATGTGATACAGGGAAATCCCTTGACATCTCTGTTGATGATATTAGCAGTTTCCTCATCTATAAAATGAGGTCAATACCAGGATTGCTCCTCTTACAGGTTTGCAAAAAAAGTTCAAATGACATAAAATATGTAAAATACCACATAAATGTCAGTCACCATTATGTATGTTTTGGGGATGAGGGACAGGGAGAGATACCTCCTGGTCTTTGGTTAAAGGGTTGCTAGGCATTATGAAATGACAGACAGCCAGTAAACACAGGGTAGAGATAGAAATTCTGAGGGCAGCTTCTGGAATTAGCATAGTATTTGTACATATATATCTTTCTTTATTTATAAATGACTACTATGGGTAATATACTGGGTACTAGAAAAGATAATAATATAAATAAGACCTGGTTCTCAGACTTAAAAAGTATACAGTTTGTTTTTGTTTTGCTTTTTTGGAGGGGGGAAGGTAGGGCAGTTGGGGTTAAGTGACTTGCTCAAGGTCACACAGATAGTTTTGTGTTAAGTGTCTGAGGCTGGATTTGAACTCAGGTCTTCCTGACTCCAGGGCTGGTACTCTATCCACTGTACCACCTAGCTGCCCCAAGCATACAGTTTTTTAAAAAAGAGGACATATAGAATCAAAGATAATATAAATCAGAATTATTATAAGCACAGAAAGACTATAAATTCTATAAGAACATGAGAGAAAAAACCTTTATGCCAATAACACTTCATAAAGAAAGCAGCATTTGAGTTGAATTTTGAAAGATGAGCAGATAGTCAATATGAAGACATGGGAAGAGGATATCTGAGATTGAGTTAGAAGTACAGGCAATGGTACAGGGTAGAGAAAGCATGGAACAAGTTGTGGGGCACCTGAGTATTTAGGGGAAATGGTATGTAAATCACAGATTTAGAGCTGGAAGGAACTTAGAAGCTATGTAGTCCAACCTCCCCATTTTAGAGATGAGGAACCAAGGAACAAAGAGAAGTGGAAGAAACAAAATTCAAACCTAAATCCAGCACACTTTTCATTGCATACTAGATGGAGAAGCAGAAGAATTAGAACTAAGTCCTGTCTCTAACACTATGTGACCTTAAGCAATTTACTTAAAATACTATTCCTTCATCTATAAAAAAGTGATAGTATTTATATTATCTAGAATAGCATAATTATTAAGATTGTTGGAATAAGGCTCTCAAGAGGTTGTTGTTTTGAAGCCTTACAACACTACAGAAAGCTACATGGAAGCCAGATGGTGAAAGGCCTTGAACTCTAGCTAAGCCAATGGTTCCTAAGCTGCGGCCACAGTGTTTTTTTCTTTCTTTCTATACATAAGCAAACATAATTGCTGCAAAACGAATAAAAAATCTCACACACAAATACTAGTTTTCAATTGTAATGCTACTGAATGTACAAAATATCCATTCACTTTAAAATGCTACCAAAGTTCTCTGCTAAAATGTCCTACTCTGATGTTTTATCATGGCATGGAGGTTACTCAGGGTTCTTAATGACTATGAGAGTTCAACACAAGCTGACAGTTCCTAACAAGCCGAAAAAAATCCTGGCAATAGACTACATCTACTTTCTGAGGACGTGAGAAAGTTTTTTGAGCTTGGCTAAATATGGAAGAGGCTCATCACCAGTAAGTGTTGGGTGATGAATTATTTAGTCATGATAATCCATGAAACAAAGAAAAATATAAATGGTACTCCTTCCTGTGCAGTCCCTTTCTATTTATGCAGTGATAGTGACAATGTCATAGAAAAGAATAAAGTGATAAGAATCAAAGTGTTGGGGCGGCTAGGTGGCACAGTAAGAGCGCCGGCCTCGGAGTTGGGATGACCCTATATCGAAACCGGCCTCAGAAAATGAGCACCCCCACATAAATAATGACTAGCCGTGTAACCTTGAGCAAGTTACTTTACCCCAATTGCTTTAAAAAAAAAAAAAGAATCAAAATGTTTAGACTGTCTATAAACTGTGAGATTCTCTTCCAATCACCAATGAGTGAAGGAAATACTGAAGAAATAACTGATCTTAATCTTGACATTCTCATTATAAACAAAACTAACAGATATTAAAGGAAGGTTCATGGGTTCTTCTTTGAGTAACAAATAAATAAACTAATAGTTTTATCAGGCTCCCAAAGGGAAGGAGTGAGAGAATAAGCACTTAGTAAGGGCCTACTATATGCCAGGCACTGTGCTGAGTTCTTCATAAATATTACCTCACATTTGATTGCCCAAAGGCAGTAAGAAACATCATATAATGGAACATATTTTGTATTGCCTTGCTCATGACAGTATTTGTGAAAAGTCATCCATAAAAACAATTGTAGATTATGTACCAACTTCTCTTATAGTGGATGAAAAATTACAGAACTCAAAATTAACTTGATAAACCAACTCCTCCAATTATATCAACACACACTTTGATATTTAATAACTTCAATGCAAAGGTGGGAATATATGAAGATGAAGAGAAATACACTGGAAAACATGGTTCAAGAAAAAGGATCAAAAGATGAGTCAACTACAAAAGCCTTGTGCTTATATATTATTGATAATTTATTGATAAAAAGAACTGGTATGCAAAAGGCATCTAATAATAACAAAAATGTAATTGATTATATTTTAATGGACAGGAAAATACTAATTACTGATGTAACTAATGAAAGACACTGCATAAATTTATTTATACTTGCTAGAACAAAGATGAAAATGAATAAAAACCTAAAAGAATAAAAATGCAAAAAGACATGACAGATATTTGAAACAATTCAATCAATTCAAACAAATTATGCATGATGAGAAATGAGTAACCAACAGAGGAAATTCAGACTAGTCTTCATTCAGAAATCCTAGAATTCATTCTCTCTTACCTCATAACTCCAGTTGCCAAATCTTGATGTTTCTACTTCTACAACATCTGAACCCTGTCTATTCACAAAGCTACCTCCTTCTTTTGGCCTCACCACATCTATCTGAACCAAACCAGCCTCCCTACTGATGTCCCCACCTTAAATTTCTCCTCCTTTTAATTCATCTTCCAGAGACCTGCCAAAAGTTAAAAATCTGACTACACCACTCCTTTATTCAGTAAATTACAATGACTCCATATTGCCTAATAGGATAAAATATAAACTCCTCTGTTTGGCTTTTAAAATCCTTTAGGACTTAGTCTTTCTAACCTCATTATATATTATTCCTCTTCTCACACTCTGTACTTCTGCTAATGTTAGTCTTTTTCTATTCTTCTAACAGGGCTCTCCATCTCCTGTTTCCTTGCTTTTGCACTGGTTTTTCCTCATGCCTTCAATGCATTCCTTTCTCATCTCTGCCTCAGAGAAAGATCCAGCACCACCTTCTACACAAAGCATTTTCTGATCTCATCAGTCCCTCTCCAATACTTTCCCTTCCCTAACTACCTAGTACATAAACTACCTTCTATTTATTTATATATATTCATTCAGTCTGTTTAAATAGTGTAGCTGCCCAATGAAACCTAATTTTGCCCCTAAATTCCTTGGGGGCAAAGATCATATCACTTTTCTTTGTATCCTCACTAGCTGACAGATTGATGCAAATCAATTGGTATAACAGAAAGATTCAACAAGTTTAGAAAACAATTTAGTCAGAAAATAAGTCACTCATTTTAATCAAGTAGATAGCCCAAGTCACCACTAGTTTAGAATATAAACTCTTAACAGAGATCAAGGGAAGATTATAAACTGGATCACATCAAAACATCAAAGCTATGGAGAATAAAGTTTTTTTTTTTTTCAAAAAAGTTTAGCAAGAGATTCAACTAAGTAAAGACATTCTGAGAACACTCAGGAATGAAAACGTGAGGACAACTAACAAAAAAAGTGGAAAAGATTTGCAAAGATTTTTATGAAAAAACTTTTCATCATCAAGCTACCATACTTGGACTTTAACATCATAGTTCAAGATGTGCTAATAGAGGAAGAAAAGGAATTTAAAGAAAAAACGAAGACAGGAAAAGCAGCTGGATTAGTCAGACCAAGTAAAGGAAATCCATGCTGGAAGTAACACAACTGTGAAGATATTGAAGGATTAACACATGAATTATTTCAAAGAGGAAAAGAGAGAAAATTATGGGGAAAAATTTCTGGAACTTATTAATACCAGAAAAATAATAGATAACACATTACCAACTGTTCCTACTTTCCCAACTACATGAATTTTTTTTTCCTTTTGGAAGGCAATTGGGGTTAAGTAACTTGCCCAAGGTTACACACCTAGGTTTTTGTTTGTGTGGCTTAAGTGTCTGAGCCGGATCTGAACTCAGGTCCTTCTAACTCCAGGGCCAGCACTCTACTCACTGCGCCACCTAGCCGCCCCCCAACTACATGAAATTTTTGAAGAATTACTTATACATATATATTTTGAAGAATCATTTATACAAATATATTTATATAATTATACAAATTCCTGCCAAGAATGGCTGCTTGAATAGGAAGCAGGCTAACTGCCATATACCTCTTCCAATAAACCCCTAGGTTTATACCATACTGAACAATTACCAAACAACTGAAAATTTAATCAATTGAATTCAACTGAAAAAACTAACTGATTTCTTCTACCACAAGCGGTCAGCAAGAAACCTATGGAAAAGAAGGCACAGAGGTACTTCTAGCAGAATCAGTGAAACCAATAACCGGACACATGGAGCCTGTAAGTCTTTGTCTAAAAGCAACAAGAGCAAAATGCTCCTCTGAGAAAGACTTAGATAAAGTGACCAGCACGGGGCTGACAACGGCTGACACCAATCAAGACAACCCAGGCACTAGTTAGTACCTAGCACTCTGTCCAGAGATGTCAGAGAGGGCCATACACCTGACAATACTCTGAAGTTAAAAGATCTATGGACACCTAACCTGGAGAGGTAGATGTCATCACAGAAACATTAGGAAATCAGAAAAAGAATAACCATGGTCTAAACACCAGATCCAAAGTACAGCAAATGAACTAAAGTTGGAGATGAGAAAATTAAAGAAAACACCAACCAGTATCAAAAAGTTCTGCAAATCTAATTCCATAACAATTATAAGCAGAGACTAAAATAAAAAATTGATCTTCCACGAAAATTTCACAAAATACCTAGAAAAAATAAAGCAAGGAAAGAAAATTCAAAAAACAAAGAAGATCTTCAAAGAGAACTGGAATAAAATCATAATAGAACAAACAGAAATCAATGATTCCATGAAACAGAAAGAAATATTACAATAAAATCAAAAGACTGAAAAAAGAGGATGTTAGATGACATTAAAAAAAACTGATCTAGAAACAATGATTTTTTTAAAATAAAGAGTTTAAATATTATATTTCAAGAAATAACATGATAACTGGCCAGATTCAGAAGGCAATGATAAAACAAATCCATTCATCTCCTGAGAATAGCTCCCTTAAATGAAAAAATTCGGCAATGCCATAGCCAAATGTAAGTTCCCACATAAGTATCATGACAGAAAAAAGCAGTTCAACTACCAAAGAACAACAGTCATGATCCCATAAAACCTGACAGCTTCTTCTAAAAACCAGAGGCCATGGAAGACAATATTCCAAAAGGTAAAAAGAGATGTAAACATTAAGCAGAATGTAATCCTCAAAGAAACAATGGACTTTTAAATGGAAGAGGACTTTTAAAAATGTTTTTGATGAAAAGATCACCATCAAGTAGGAACTTTCAAATGTAAATAAAAGACTCAAGAGAAACCCAGAACAGTAAGTTTATTTGAACAGGAAGGAGCTATAAGATATCATAATAACATTCTAATAAGGGGAGAAGAAACAAGTTTCCATTTAGAACCTGAATGTCTTCACTATCCCTCAGCAAAAGGGAAAATATGGAACTTATCAAATTTCTGGAGTTAAGACTTATGGTATCTTCTAAATGGACAGCAAAAGAATATACAAATTTCCCAAGCAGGACATGGAGCTTTTACAAAAACTGACTGTACAGGGGGGCAAAGAAATATTGCAAACAAATGAAAAAAAGCAGAAATTAACGCATCCTTTACAGAACGTAACAATAAAAACAATAACAACAATAACTGATTTAGTGATCCCAAACAAAATATTCTACCCAAATGAAGACTTACCAATGGAATCCTAAATAATGAGTAAGTTAAAGAACAAATCGTAGAAACAATTAAGAGTTATGAAAAAGACAATGACAATGATAAAACAACATATCAAAATTTCTGGGATGCAACTAAAGCAATCCTTCAGGGGAAAAATCATATCCTTACAATCATATATTAATAAAAAATAAAAAAGAGGACTAATAAACCAAATATGCAGTTTTAAAAATTAGAAAGCCAACAAAATAAACAATCCTATAATAAGCACAAAAGAGGAACTATTAAAAATTGGAAGAAAAATAGATAAACTGAAAAAAACCCCACAGAAATGATAAAAGAAAACTAAAGGCTGGTTCTTTGAAAAGACTAAAAAAATTGATAAACCCTTAGCTAAATTCATTAAAGAGAGCAGAAAATCAAATCAATAAAATAGCAAACAAGCAAGTTGAAAGCACATCAAAACCAAAATAAATAAAAATAATCACAACATATCATGCATGGTTATATTATAACAAAATTGAGAACACATAATAACCAGAAGAATACTTTCAAAAATATAACCCAAACTATTCAGAAGAAAATAAACAGAAAAATAAATAAATAAGCAGATAAAGATGTTAAATAACTCAACTTCAGAAAAGGAAATAGGTCTAGCTATAAAGAACTACCAAAGAAAAAAACTACTGGTCCCGATTAGCAGAAAACTTTATCAAACTTATAAAGTTAGTAACTCATACTTCAGAAATTAGTCTCAAAAACTGAGGGAAAAAAACAACACCCTACCAGAATCCTTTTGTGAGATATATTAAATATGAGTCTCATAAAAGGGCCTCTTATGAGATTTAATGCTTTAAATCAGGGAAAGACAAGAACACAGCAAGAGTAAGTCGATTATTAAGGAACAATGATTAAAAATTTTTAAACAAGTCCTGTCAAAAAAGATTACAATAATTTATTCAAGAAATAATTCATCATGATCAAATGGGATTTATACCAAGGATTCGAAAATAGTTCAACATTAGGAAAAAAAATCAACATAATTAATCTATTAAAAATCAAAACACGCAAAACCACATCATCGTTTTAATAAATGCAGAAAAAGTCTTTGACAAAATGCAACATTTTTAATGCTAAAAACCCTGCAAAGGACTTTTAAAAAATACCATAAAAAGGATACGAAAGACACAGCAGCCAATGACTATAGTAATCTACTGTTTGATAAAAACAAAGACCCCAATTTTGGGGATAAGAACACACTATTTGACAAAAACTGCTGGGAAAACTAGAACACAGGTTGGTAAAAATTGGGCATAGACCAATATCTAACACCGTACACCAAAATAAAGTCGAAATGGGTGCATGATCTAGGTATACGTAAGCAATCTGGGAGAGCAAGAGATAGTTTACCTGTCAGATTTATGGAGAGGGAAAGATGACTTCATGACGAAACAAGAGTTAGAGAGCATTACAAAATGCAAAATGGATCATTTTGATTACATTAAATTGAAAAGCTTCTGTACAAATAAACCAATGTTACCAAGACTAAGAGGGAAGTGGAAAACTGGGAGAAAAATTTTTACAACCAATGGCTCTGATAAAGGCCTCATTTCCAAAATAAACAAAGAACGGAGTCAAATCTATAAGGATACAAGCCACTCCCCAACTGATAAATGGTCAATGGATATGAACTGGTAGTTCTCAGAAGATGAAATTAAAGTTATCTATAAGCATATGAAAAATGTTCTAAATCACTAGTGATTACAGAAATGCAAATCAAAACAACTCCGAGGTACCACATCTCACTGGCCAGATTAGCTAAGATGACAAAAAAAGAAAATCATAAATGCTGGAGAAGATGTGGAAAAATTGGAACACTAATACATTGTTGGTGGAGTTGTGAACTGATCAAGCCATTCTGGAATAATTTGGGACTATGCCCAAAGGGCTATAAATAAATGCTTACTCTTTGACTCAGCAATACCACTTTTAGGGTTGTATCCCAAAGAGATCAAAGAAGTGGGAGGAGGACCCATATGTACAAAAATATTTATAGCGGCTCTTTTTGGGGTGGCAAAGAATTGGAAATCAAGGGGATGCCCATCAATCGGGGAATGACTAAACAAGTTGTGGTATATGAATATAATGGAATACTATTGTGCTATAAGAAATGAGGAGCAGATGGACTTCATAATAACCTGGAGAGACTTATATAAACTGACGCTGAGTGAGAAGAGCAGAACCAGGAAAAATTTGTACACAATCACAAACACAAAGTATGTGCGATGACTAAGTTAAATAGACTAGGCTCTTCTCAGCAATGTAAGGTTTTTTGTTGTTGTTGTTTTTGTTTTGTTTTTGCTTTTTTGGAGGGCAACTGGGGTTAAGTAATTTGCCCAAGGTCACACGGCTAGGTTTTTGTTTGTGTGTGTGTTAAGTGTCTGAGGCAGGATCCGAACTCAGGTCCTTCTGACTCCAAGCCCAGCCCTCTACTCACTGCGCCACCTAGCCGCCCCATCAATGTAAGATTTTAAGACAACTCCAAAAGACTTATGATCGAAAGACATATCCACATCCACAGAAAGAGATGCATTGAAACAAATTACTTGCTATGTTTCTTTTTCTTGTTTTGTTTCCTCTTTCCCACTGATCATTCCATCAGTTATAATCCTTCCTTACAACCTGACTAATGATTAATGTGAAGATATCTGTAGATCCTATATTTGAGTGCATGCTGCCATGAGAGGGGCAGGGGAAGGAGAGGGAGGGGGAGAAAATTTGAAACTCAAGGGATTGTGGAACTGAATGTTGCAAACTAAAAGTAAATGAACAAACCAATTTTTTAAAAATACCATAAAAGGGGGGCAGAGCCAAGATGGCGGAGTAGAAACAGCACTTTCATGGCGCTCCAGCCCACACCACTTCAAAATCACGTAAAAGAGGGACTCTGAACAACCTCTTGAGCTCCAGCACCCAGAGAACGACACAGAGAAGCTAACCTCGTTCTGAGGACAGCCTGGCAGGGAGCTAACAGCACAGCACTCTGGGAGCCGAGTTGGAGGTTTTAGCCCCAGGGCAGCCAGACCAGCACCTGTCTGGAGGAACCCCAGAACACCAGCAGCTGTGGTGATTCCAGAATTATCAACAATGCCTAGGACAAAGTGAAAGGTTAGTGCCCTACTGACTTAGGGACCAGTATTTGGGAACATGTCCACTACTTCCCGAGGGTGAGAAGTGGCTGAGGAGATGCAACACAGCCACCATTTTGCAGCTTCAGCTCCTGGCCTGTGAACTGCAGGGGGATCCGGAGATCAGTTCTGGGGGGTAATTGCTCTTGCTTTAACCTCCCTGGATCTGGATTGTGGTTTGGGGTGGAGGTCTTGGGGTGTGTGTCCATCTTGCCAGAGCTGTGGAGGCTTTAGAGAGGCCACACAACCAATACCTCCAACAGTTGAGAAGACCCCAATGTTTGGGATGGAAGCTCCCCTGTCTGGTGGCAGAGTGCTACTGTGGCAACAAGCCCAAAAGTCAAGTAATTAAGTGGCAACATGCCTAGGCAAAGGAAAAATAAACAGAAAAATGCAATATTAGATTCCTATTTGGGGGGCAAAGAGGATCGAAGCATGGAACAGGAGGAGGACTGGGAGGTCAGAAATCCTGCTCCAAAAGCCCCAGGGGAAAACATGAGCGGGTTGCAGGTCATAGAGGACCTTAAGAAGGATTTTAAAAACCAAATATGAGAAGTGGAGGAAAAATTGGGAAGGGAAATGAGAAGGATGCAGGAAAAGTATGAAATGAGAGTCAACAGCCTGACTGAGGAAAATAACACCTTAAAAAATAGACTAACTCAAATGGCAAAGGAGGCTCAGAAGGGCAATGAGGAGAAGAATGCCTTAAAAAGACAAATTTGCCAGATGGAAAAAGAATCTCAAAAGCTCACTGAGGAGATTCATTCCTTCAGAGTTAGACTGGAGCAAATGGAAGCTAGTGACTTTATGAGAAATCAAGATACTATTAAACAGATCCAAACAAATGAAAGAATAGAAGGCAATGTGAAATATCTCATGGGAAAAACCACTGACCTGGAAAATAGATCCAGGAGAGATAATTTTAAAATTATTGGACTACCTGAAAGCCATGATCAAAGAAAAAACCTAGAAATCATCCTTCAAGAAATTCTCAAGGAAAATTGCCCTGATGTTTTAGACCCAGAGGGCAAAACAGAGGTTGAAAGAATCCAGAGACCACCTCCTGAAAAAGATCCCAAAAAGAAAACTCCTAGGAATACTGTAGCCAGGTTCCAGAATTCCCAGATCAAGGAGAAAATACTACAAACAGCCAGGAAGAAACAATTTCAATATTGTAGAAACACAATCAGAATAGCACAGGACCTGGCAGCTTCTACACTGAGGGGTCGAAGGGCATGGAATAAGATATTCCAGAGGGCAAAGGAACCGGGATTAAAACCAAGAATCACCTACCCAGCAAAACTGAGTATTTTGTTTCAGGGGAAAATATGGTCATTCAGTGGAATAGAGGACTTTCAAGAATTCTTGAGGAAAAAAACCAGAGTTGAATAGAAAATTTGACATTCAGGCACATTCATAAGCAAGAGATACTTGAGAAGGTAATCAGGGAAAAGAAATCAAAAGGAACTTATCAAAGTTGAACTATTTACATTCCTACATGGAAAAACAACAACTGTGACTGATGAAACCTTTCTCAATATGAAAATAATTGAAGAAGGGTATATGGGCATATGAATACATATGTGAATGTGTGTATGTATATATGTTTACAGGTATACATGGATAGAGGGCACAGGTTGAATTTGGTGGGAAGGGATGATACTTAAGGGGTGAAGTTAAGAGGTGAGAGAGGAATGTGGCAAGAGGAGATGAGGAGAGACAGGGTGAGGTAAACTATCTCATATAGAAGAGGCAAGGGGAAGTGGTTGCAGGGGAGGGTAAGAACAGGAAGGCAAAAAGGCAAAAACCATATTCTCATTAAATTTGGCTCAGAGAGAGAATGACATACATACTAAATGGGATATCTCACCCTGCAGGAGAGTATGGGGAAGGGGGATGAGAGGGAGGATGATGGAGGGGAGGGCATTCTGGGGTGAGGGGAGGTTGGAGGTACCCACTTTCAAAGAGGGACAGGATCAAAGTAGGGAATGGACCAGGTTGGGGTGGGATGGATGGGAGGGAAATATAAGCAGTCTTTTACAATATATCTACTATGGTAATGTTTTGCATAGCTTTATATGTACAACACATACTGAATTGTTTATCTTCCCAGAGGGAGTGAGTAATATAAATACTATTATTAATACTTTTTTGCATGTAATTGGTAGATAAGATGTGCAGGCATTGGGGCACAGAGATTCACCTTGCCCTAATGGTAAAGCTGAAGGGGGTATGGGAGAAGATATGGGAGAGAGCAGATTGAATGAGGGGATATCTTGTGGGGCTGCTATTCTGGGGTGGTAGGTAGGGAAAAAATTGTAACTCAAAATCTGGAGGAAATGAATGATGTAAACCAGAAGTTAATAAAGCATTTGTTAAAAAAAAAATTACCATAAAAGCTGTCTAAAATCAAAAGCAAGTATCATATGCAATGAGGATACACCAGAACCTTTCCTAATAATTGTATGACAGTGAAGCAAGGATGTACACTCTTTCCACTATTATTTGATATAGTTCTGTAATTGCTAGCAACAGTAATAGGGCAAGAGAAAGAAATTAAAAGGCATAAACAAGTACAGTAGAACCTTGGTTTACAAATGCTTTTCTGGATAAGGAAAAGTTTTTTGCAAAATGTGTCTTGCAGGATGAAAAAAAATTCACAGTATGAACATCATATTTGGACTTGAACAGCTTGTGAAGGGATGATGCTCAACTAGGGCAATGGAGTTGGTTTTTTTCTTTGCTTTCACATGTCAAACAAAGGAAGCTCAGCATGGTATACTGCCTAATTGGCCTCATTTGGCTTTGACCCTTGGTGAAGGCAGCATCATTTGCTCTTAACAATACCATTAAAAGTGTGTTTATGTGTGTTTGCATATTTGTGGTAGTATTTTGCATAAAAGTGTTTGGTAGTGTCTGTGATCTACAACAATATTTGTAACAATGGAGGAGCATAGCCAGCAGCTGACAACAGACAAACTGATGGATCTACATGAGGAGCATGCAAGAGACTGCGGAGGATATCTCATCTGAGGAGGAGGTTGAAAGGTCAGAGGAATCCCTCACGTCAAGTGAGATTAGGGAGATTTACCAGATTCGGAAAAAGGTACAGAATTTTGTTGAAAAACATGACCTAAATAAGGCTATAGCAATGAGAGCCATGAATATTTTTAATGATAAAGCAATGTCATATTTCTGTGACATTCTGAAAAAATGTCAAAATAAGTGTCATTAGATTCCTAGTCAGAATCAAATGTAAAGAAAAAAAATCAGTGAGTTAAAAGATGAAAGATTCTAAAAAATGAAAAATAAGTGAAGGCAGTAGTGTTAGTCTTAATTTTTCGTGAAAACAGCATAAAGGAGAACACCCCCAACATTGAAATCCCCAATGTTCTCATGGAAGGAGATTCTCCTTCCAAGCAATAACCCTTCCTCTTTCTCCTCCCTCATCTCCCTCATGCCAGTCACAACTCTTCTCAAAGGTAAAAGTAGAGGTTAATTTGTTTTATTTTTGATTTATTGTGTACTAATCATTGCTATTGTATTTCATGTGCGTTAGGGACAAAAAAAGTACTTAAAATTATAAATTATTTTTATATGAATATTTTTGGGTATGTGGTACTGATCATCTGACTTTACCTCATTTCCTAAGGGAAAATTCACTTTGCAATACGAACAAATACCATGATGAACAGAATCTTGAAACAAATTAAATTAATAAACTGAGGTTCTATTGTAGGTAAATAGGAGATTAAAGTATCCCTATTTGCTGATGATATCTGATAATACGATACTTGGAAAAAACTAAAGATCTAGAATATCAAGAGAAATGATGAAAGTAAGTAGGGAGGAATAGGAAATAGTACTTCCATACCTCAAACTATATTATAAAGCACCAGTCATTAAAGCCATCTGGTATTAGTTAAAAAATAGAAATACAGATCAATGGAACACATTACACAAGGGAGAATCAGAAATAAAAGAATTCAATAACCCAATGTTGGATAAAGTGGAAAACATAAATTACCTAGGTAAACAAACTCCTTATTTGATTAAACAAAAAAAACTGGGAAAAACAAAAAGCAGTTTGGCAGAAATTAGGCTAAGACCAACAACACCTTAATCCATATTTCACAATACATTCTAAACAGATACATAACCTTAATATTAAAGACCAGACTCTAAAAAGTTAAAAGAGAAAGAAACATATCTCTCAAAGCTATGAATAAGAGATATATTCTTCACTGAACAAGAGATAAAGACAATTACAGAAAATAAAACAGATACATTTAATTACTTGAAATGGAAAAGCTTCTGAAAAGACAAAATTAACAAACTTAGGATAAAAGAAGTGGTTGTGTAGGAAAAAAATCTTAGTATCAAATTTTCCTGTTAAGGGTTGGTATCTAAGATATATAAACCATAAACATATTTAAGACTAACCTTCATTCCCCAATAGGTAAGTGGTCAAAGGATATGAAAAAATAGTTCTCAAAACAAGAATTTACATGTTTTAAAAATCACATGAAACAATGTTCCAAATCACTAATAAGACAAATGTGAGTCAAAACAATCCTGAGATTTTTGCCTCATATCCTATAAATTGACAAAAAATGTCAAGAATCAATAATGGAAGGTTTTGTAGAAGAAAGACAACAGTAAGACATTACTAGTGGGCTCTTCACTTCCTGACATATACTCTTCAATCCAGTGACACTGGTGCCCTAGCAGCTCCGTGAACAAGAAACTCCATCTCTTCCTACCAGGCATTCAGTCTGGCTTTCCCCCATGCGTGGAATGCCCTTCCTCTCTGGCCTCCTTTAAGTCTCAACTAAAATTCCACCTTTTACTGAAAGCCTTCCCAACCCCCCCTTAATTCCAGTGCCTTCTCTCTGTTAATTATTTCTTATCTGTCCTATATATAGCTTGCTTTGTATATAGTTGTTTGCATATTGTCTCTGCGGTTGGACTGGAAGCACTTTGAATCTTTTGCCACTTTTTTATATCCCTGGTACCTGGCACATAACAGATTCTTAAAAAATGTTTACTAAATGACTAGTAGAGCTGTGAAATAGTAGAATCATTTTGGAAAGCAATTTGGAATTATGTAAACCAACTGACCAAAATGTCTATATCCCTTGAACCTGAGATTCCATTATTGGGCTTATATTCCAAGGAAGTCATTGGTCATTGATAAGAAGAAAGCCTCAGCTTACTCCAAAATATTTATAGCAGTGTTTTTGTGATAGCTAAGAATTGGAAATAAAGTCAATCCTACTCAACTGGGAAATGGCCAAACTGTGGAACATAAATGTAATGGAATATTACTGTGCTGTAAGAAATGATGAATGTGATGAAAACAGAAAAAGCATGGAAAAGATCATCATGAACTAATACAAAGTGAACTAAGTAGAGTCAAGAAAATATATACAGTAACTACAACAATATAAATGGAAATAACAACTACACAATAAAAAAATCAAAAGTAAATTTAACAAAATCACAAAGATGAAGCAGGACTTGAATGAAGAGATATGACAAGACATCTCCAAACCCTGGTTCACCAGCCCCCTCCCTGCCATGGATGTTACATATTGCAGATATTTTCCACACTTTTTCAATGTACTGATCAGCTGTATTAATTTTTTCTTCTTCTCTAAAAATACTATTTATTATTATATGGAATGGCTCTTTGGGAGGGAGAAAGAAAGGATACTTAGGATAACTATGATGATGTAAGAAACAGAAAACAGCAATAAAAATAAAAGGACTGATTCAATTGCCTTCTAAAAGGGCATAAGTAAGCAGAAAGGCTCCTTACTCCACTATATCAGTCTCAGCTGTGGGTTTTCTTTTTAACTCAAGATAACAAGGGAGAAATTAAAATTCTCACTAGAGACTGTATTTCACTAAATTTAAAGCAATTTGAAGTATAAAATGAAGGAAATAAAGGAGTTTGGCAACTCTTATCAAGATAAAATATTATATTCTGGGACATGCAATCCCTGTAGGATGCTCCTCTATATTTTGCGGTGAGGGTAACTAAATCCTGTTCCATTTTATGCAAAATTAGATTTAGCCTGCAGCAAGTGGAAAGTTGCCAATGCACTCCTAGGCAAAGCTGTCATGCCCTTGAACAATGGCAGCATTTAGATGACTTTTAAGACAGGAATTTAACATTTTAAAGAAGTTATTCAAAAGAATTAGAATCTTCCTTACCCAGGTGATGCAAGTTGACGTCCCTGTCCCAGACGCAGCGCTTCTCCAAGAGGAGAATTTTCAAGCTGTTTAAACTTCTCTTGGCAAGTTTTCACATAGGAAATTTTTCCAGCAAAGTATCCCATTACACAAGCAACTTAATTACAAAGAAACAAAATTGACTCACAATGTGCCTATTTGCCAAAAACTTAAAAAAAAATACACGTTTTTAAAACAATCTGTAGCCCTAATTATGCTTTTAGTTCAAAGAGGAATATGAAGACCTAAGAAATAATTCTGCAGACATTGCAAGGAATAAGTTTGACATGATTTTTGTGTTTCAGACCCATAGATGTGATCAAAGAAAATGAACATAACTGAGATTAAAAAAAAATAAATAAAGCTATTACTTAAAATGAATAAGTCAAACTTCATTAAAGTGAAATCAATCAACACTGATTTTATGAATGTACCAGAAAACAAGATACAATGGAAAGAGCACTGAAATAAGTCCGAAGACTAGGGATTTGGTCTTAGTTCTACCGTCTCTAATAGTTCCACTACTATAAGATCTTGGAGAAGACATTTAAGTCACCCATCTCACTTTTTTATTCACTTATAAAATGGGAAGGTGGACGATGATGATAGCAATACCAAACCAAACTATCTCAATTGTTATTGTGAGGATCAGTAAGAATGATATATGTAAAAGAAGTTTAAGAAAAACAAAACTGTAAAGTACTACATGAAAGCTAAATATATTCTTTCCACATTTTTATTATTATAAAGTCTACTTAGTACATCTATATAAAATACCTGAGTCTTTAAGCGTAATGAGATTAATTCTTATAAGCAGTTACTAAAAAGCAACATATTGCACCACAGGTATGTTGTTGTCCCTTTTTATTACATTTTAAGATTTGGTGCTAATTGAATAGTTTTGGTTCATACTATGTAAGTAGACCAAATTTTCTAATAGGAGAAAATTTCATGAGAAGAATGTTTTATGGATTAAAATTATAACAAATTTGATAATGTTTAAAATTTCACTCAAAAGAAAATGCTGCATACTCTCAGAGCCGAACAAAATTAACACAAATGATTGCTTTATACTCACATACAAGCTTAGGGACAGAACCATATTTAGGGTGACTGGAAAGAAATCCTAAAAACAAAAGAAAAGTAACTTCTCAATAACTAACACCCATTTTTGGAGGGGTTGTAGGGAAGAAACACATTTACATAAATGATACGATGTTTAAAAGGTTTTATTATAACTGTTAGGATTTAAACCAGAATCATATAGTAGAATGCATTATGTAGGAAAATTTAATAATAAGTTATAAAATTTTACCAAAACTGAAAAAGAGCTCTTTAAGTAACTCATATGGCTTTCTATGCAAGAACTTCAAGCAGCAAAAAAAATTGGTGAAATAGTGAAAAAATTATAGGAAATTTATCTTTAGGGAGTTTTTAGGAAAATAATGAAGATGAAAGTTTAACAGTCAAGAGACAGAAAAACAAAATTAAATATATAACATTACATATTAGTAAAAAGTAAGAAATTGTCTGGAGCAGTATAAAGCACTGTAAGAAACCGGCATTAATAAAAATTTAAGCAAATTAGACTTGTTTTGTACATGAAGAATTTTTAAAAGGTAAAATATAAAGTTTAAAAGGCATTCATCTCCCTCAACATACTTTAAAGACTAGAAAAAGTCCAAGGGGAAAAAACCTCTAAAAGTTCTAAATTGGTCACTGAGAGACCAGCATTGGGACCACAGCAACTGCCTTTCAATGTACCTGTAGGCTCTCAATCTCTTCCTGAAAATGCATTCCTCCTACTTACTCCTAGTCCAAATCTAACCAAAGACTTTCTTTATGCCAGAAACACATTCCAGATCCCAAATAAATTATTGGTTTCTGTTTTCACCAAACTATACCCCAACAGCCTTCCTACTTTCTAGTACTTCTAAATGCTCCTTCAAATATCATAGCTCAATCAATCAATCACACCCATAGCTACTGAAGAACAGGCAACATCAACACAGCTCTCCACTTCCTAGCCCTGATGTCATCACTGGATGCTCTCTAGCTATGAGTGCTGGATCTTCCAGGTGAAAGATATTTATTGTTAATGACAATTATGATGATTATGGGGAGCGCCTTAAAGCAGAAACCCTGAGTTCTAGTTCTAGTTTTGCCACTAACCTTGAAGTTATTAAACTCAATTCAACCAACAATTATTAACCACTTACTATTTGTCAGAATCTATGCTAGGCAATGTAGATACCAAGAAATATGAAAGCTGTAATCTTATTGTTCTGAGAATATACAACACATACACAAATAAACACACACACATACACTAACAACTAAAAGGATAAAGAAAAGCCCTGCCTAGGCAGTAGTACCTAAGTTGAGCCCCCATATTTTATACCCAACAGGTCCACAGAGGCAAAATGACTTATGTCAAAAAGCTAAAAGTGGCAGGGGCTGCCCTAGAGAGACTAGACCTAGAGCCTCTCAATCCATGGCTCTTTCCACTATATCACTTTACCTCTCTCCAATTAGTTGTGTGCATTTTGAAGAAGAGGCTTGTTAACCGAAATGAATTTGTAATTGGTGGGATAGGAGATATTCCTGAACAAAGAGGACTTCTAAGTGTTTTCTGCTCCTTCTTTTCAAGCAATAAACAATTCAACAAGCAGTGATTAAACACTTATGTGTCAGATACTGTGCTAGTCACTGAAAATAAAATTCCTTTTCTCAAGAAGCTTATCTACTGGACAGAATTATGTACATATATAAGTACATACAGGATAAATACAAAATAAAAACAGGTTAGCTAAGGAGGATGGGTACCAACAGCTGGGATAATGAAAAACCATGTTCAGAAGGTGGTGCTTGAGCTGGCAAAGGTGGAAAAGGACTACATTACAGATATGAGTAATGATACAAAGGCATGGATTTGAAGGGGCCCATCTGCAGAACAGAGATAATGCCAATTTTGCTGGAATGCAAAGTGTGAGAAAAAGAGTAATGAGGTTGGAACTAGGTTGTAAAAGGCTTTAAAAACCAAACACAGTCCCCAGCATACTGTAGCATTCTTAATTAGCACTCAAGAGTCAGGAAGACATGATTTCAATCTTGCCTGGCAAGTCACAATAAATAATGTTGTGGTGAAGATCAAATATAGTTATGCATTTATATAGAACCTACTATGTGACAGGTGCTGTGCTAAGTGCTTTTAAAAACATTCTCTCATTTGATCCTCACAACAATTCTGTGAAGTATGTGCTGTTAGTAGGTTATGTGACTTGCCTATACAGAATATTGCAAACATTATATCAATATATAAATACTAGCTTTTATCATGAGGAGGAGGAGAAAGGAGTAGTATTTCAGAAACCCAGAGAGAAAAAAAGTGGTCAAGATTATTTAAACCAGTGCTTAACACAGTGCATGGCACACAGTCAGCACTTTATCTAACAGAATTAAATGCAACAGAGGGTTAAGAAGGATGAGAACTGATAAAAGATTGTGAGGTTTAGCCATCATAGTTCACTAGTAATTTTAGAAAGAATAGTTTCAGTTAAACAACAAAATTGTTAAGCCAGATTCCAAAGTGCTGAGAAGTAGTGGAGAAAAGACAGAGGAAAACAGCTTGATGGGACATCAGGCTCAGTGAAAGAGCAAAGCTGAAAGAAAGTGAGAGAATAAAAGGCACGAGGAGATGGGTTAGCTTTGGTAACCAGGTACCTTTCCCTTGCCAAGTGGGCCTGGGAATAAAATGAAGTGAATCATAACAGCAAGTAGCAAACCACAAAAATTCAAACAATTATCTCACTCTTCAGAAAAGTCTTTTGCCATCATCTGTAAAACAAGGCTACTATTTTCACTCATAGGACCACCATGAGGAAAATGCTTTGCAAATCTTAGACTTGGAAAATTTAGAGGTAGAAAGGACAATAGGAAAGCATGTAAAAAGTCATGCAATTCAACTCTACCTTTTTTAGCTGAGGATACTAGGGTCTAGTGGGAAGTGACTTATCCAAGGTCACACAGCTAAGAAAAGCAGTATAAATTTGAGGTATGATTTACAACTGCCCTTCTATATTCTATATCTGTATTAAATGCCAATGTTAAATGTTAATTTGCTCACTCAAGTTCCAGAGCTTATTTAGGGCCTCAGTGAGCAAAATAAATTTCTTTTACCTTATATTTTTAGACTAGATAATACTACCAGGTCTAGCATATATTAACAGTTTCTTGCCTTTGAAAATAGTTTTCTTGCAGAAGGAAGACCACAGATAAGCACAAAAAGAGTAGCTTTGAAAGTGTGAACTTCAATTATAGCTTCTAAAAGGGCAACAGTACATAACAAAGACCTTAAGTTTTCTGTATAATCCCCTTTTTCTATTCTATTATGTGCATGAAAATACTAATTTTATTTTGTTTATGGTCAGAATAAAAATAAACCAAAAAGAAGGATGAGGAGGATGAGAAGAAGAAAACACTTCTGTTGTTACTGTATAAATGGAAATCACAATGTAAGTCTTTTACTATGTTGGAATTTATCAAGAACTTAATCAATCTCTTTGCATTTAAAAATTAAGCAAGTATTCAATATGGGCAACTCTCTCTACTAATATCCAAAAGAGAAGGGTGAGTCAATAACTAAAATTGACTTAATGATATTTTTTTAAAGGAAGGGAATTTATATAGTGCCTATCACATGCCAAGCACTGAGCACAGTGCTTTTTACAAATATTATCTCATTTCATTCTCACTACCCTGTGAAGTAGGGTTATTATCCCCAATTTATAGTTGAGAAAACTAAGGCAAAGATTAAATGATTTACCCAGGGTCACACAGCTGGTAAATTTCTGAGGCCAGGTTTGAACTCAGATCTTCCCAGTTGCAGGCACAGAGCTTTATCCACTGTGCCACTTAGCTACCGTATTTCAATATCATGAACAAAAATGCTGCCAATTTTGCAGTGATAAAATTAAGAGTATTACAGAAAAAGTATTAGGGCCATATAATAACAAAGGCAAATAATATATATTAAAAATTAAAATTCATCTTAATTATTGACTTGTTCATATTAATCTTAACAGAAATAAATCTAAATTTTATGTTATCAGATGTACCCACTGTACTGAATGTTCAATCTAATACAGGGCTGGGAAAAGAGAGGAAGGTCTTTGCGTAAATGAATGATGCAAAACCAAAAAGGCATCCATAAATTTTTAAAAAATTAATAACAAGTCTAAATATTCAATATTTACCTTTAGCAATTAATCCCTGAGTAACCAACACACTTGCTGCAGAAAAGGGAACAGCTGTAGAGAAGGAAATAACAATTTGTTAACACAAAAGAACATGCAAGGATTTTTACTCTTAGGAAGGTTAGTTTAAAAAGTTAGTATACATTAAAATTATTAACTTTTAGACTTTTTGAAAAAGAGTGAAGTGAGCAGAACTAGAATTCAATAACAACCAGTGAAGACAAACAACTCTGAAAGACTTTACAACCTTTCCCCTTTACTTAACAGTGTTTTGTTTCTTTCTGATTACACGCAGTTTTCAACATTCATTTTTCTTTTCTGAGGTTCAAATTTTTCTCTCTCCCTCCATCCCCCTCCTTTCCCCAAGACAGCAAGCAATGTGATATAGGTTAAATATGTGTAATCATGTTAAACATATTTGCACATTAGTCATGTTGTAAAAGAAGAATGAGAACAAAAAAGAAAAACTACAAGAAAGAAAATGGAAAACAAAACCAAAAAAAAAAAGGTGAAAATAGTATGCTTCAATTTGCATTCAGATTCTATAGTTCTTCTCTGGATGGGGAGAGCATTTTCCATTCTGAGTCTTTTGAAATTGTCTTGCATCATTGTATTGCTGAGAAGAGCTAAGTCTATCACAATTGATCATCAAACAATGTTGCCGTTATTGTGTTCTGCTCACTTCACTTAGTATCAGTTCATCTAAGTCTTTCCAGGTTTTTTTGAAATCCACCTGCTCATCATTTCAATAATATTCATTATATTCATATACCACAACTGGCTCAGCCATTCAACTGATATGCATACCCTCAATTTCCAATTCTTTGCCACCACAAATGAAGCTGCTATAAATATTTTTGTACATGTAGGTTCTTTTCCTTTTTTTTATGAACTCTTTGGGATACAGACCTAGTAGTGGTATTGCTGAATCAAAGTTTGGGCATAGCTCCAAATTGCTCTACAGAATGGGTGGATCAACTCACAACTCCAACAACAATGCATTAGTGTTCCAATTTTCCCACATCTCCAGCATTTATCATTTTCCTTTTTTGTTCGTATTAGCCAGTCTGATAGGTATAAGGTGGTACCTCAGAGCTGTGCTAATTAACAATGCTTTAGAGCATTTTTTATATGACTATAGGTAGCTTTAATTCCTTTATCTGAAAACTCTGTTAATATCCTTTGACCATTTATCAATTAGGGAATGACTTGTATAAATTTAACTCAGTTCTCTACATATTTGAGAAATGTGGCCTTTATCAGAGACACTGGCTATAAAAATTGTTTCCCAGCTTTCTGCTTTCCTTCTAATGTTGGTTGGTTGCATTGGTTTTGTTTGTGCAAAAACTTTTTTTAATTTCATGCAATCAAAATTATCCATCTTGCATTTCATAATATTCTCTATCTCTTGTTTGGTCATAAATTCTTCCCTTCTCCATAGATCCAACAGGCAAACTATTCCTTGATCTCCTAATTTGCTTATGATATCACCTTTTATAGCTAAAGCATGTACCGATTTTGATCTTATCTTGGTATAGGGTGTGAGATGTTGGTTTATGCCTATTTTCTGCCATACTATATTCCAGTTTTCCTAGCAGTTTTTGTCAAATAGTGAGTTCTTATCTCAGAAACTGTAGTCTTTGGGTTTATCAAACGGTAGATTACTAGAGTCACTACCATGTATTATGTACTTGACCTATTTCACTGATCCGACACTCTATTTCTTAGCCAGTACCAAGTAGTTTTGATAACTGCTGCTTTATTAATAGTTTTAGATCTGGTAATGGCTAGGTCACCTTCCTTTGCATTTCTTCTCATTAATTCCCTTGATATTTTTTGACCTTTTGTTTTTTCAGATAAAATTTCATTATTTTTCTTCTAGCTCTATAATTTTTTGATAGTTTGGTGTGGCATTGAATAAGCAAATTAATTTAGGTAGAATTGTTATTTTTATTATATTAGCTCTGCCTACCCATAAATAATTGATATTTTTCCAGTTGTTTAGATCTGACTTTATTTGCGTGAAGTATTTTGTAATTGCATTCATATAATTCCTGGATTTGTCTTGGCAGCTAGACTCCCAAATATTTTATATTGTCTACAGTTATTTTAAATGGAATTTCTCTATCTTATAAACTTTAATCAATATGATGACCAACCATGATTCTAGAGATAATGAACAGAACAATCCCCACCTCCTGGAAGAGGTAACATGAATGAAAACACAGAATGTGAGATACACAATTTTGGACATGGATAACATGGAAATTTCTTTGCTTAGTTACATATATTAATAATGATCAGCACCTCTTCGAATTATAGATTTAGCACGCACTACCAACTGTGGGAGTGTGTGGAGGAAGGAAGTGTAAATCAGGAAAAGCTTCATGAAGAAGTTGGTGAAGAGTTGCATCTTGAAGGAAACCAGGGATTCCAAGATGTGGTTGAGGGGGGTGTGCATTCTAGGGATGGGGGAGACTAGTTTAAAGGAGTGGAGAAGTATTCGTGGAAGGTCAGAATTGCTAGACTCTAGAGGGTACTGAGTGCAGTTATGTGTAAAATGACTGGAAGAGTAGGAAGGGGATAGGTTATGAAGAAATCTTTTTATCCATGCATTTCTTTTGATGATATCCTTTGTACCACTTCTCAAAGGACTTGATTTTAAAGTGATATAACCTTCTCACGTCACTCTCCATTAGCTTTTAGTTGATCCTCAGTTTCAATACTGAGCATTTGTTCCATGACTCACACAACACTAGAAGAACATTGGTATTTTTAAAATGGATCTTTCATAAAAGGTTCTTTTAAAAATATGATTTTAAAATGTAATGTATCTAAAACCAAAAGCTACCACTATATGCAATGGGGACAACATGAGAAGCATTCCCAATAAATACAGTAGTAAAGCAAAGGTCAATCTTTTTAGCTGATGCTATTTGACATAGCATGAAGAGACAGAAATTACAGCAAGATGGGCATAAAGGACACAAAAACTATTCCTATTTGCTGACATGACATATTACTTAGAAAACCCAAAAGAATCAGTGAAGAAACTAATGGAGACTTTTCAATAGCTTCAGTAATTTAATAGGAAACAAGCCCACAAAAATCAATAGCATTTCTATAGAACAGTAGCAAAATGCAGGAAGAAAGAGTAAAAAGAGAAGCTGCATTCAAAATAAATTAAATATGAACAAAATATCTAAGTTAGTCCACTAAGGCATTGTCAAGACCAGTATAGACAAAATTATGAATTATTTACTAAAGAAATAAAGGATGGGGGCGGCTAGGTGGCGCAGTGAGTAGAGAGCTGGCCCTGGAGTCAGAAGGACCTGAGTTCGTATCCAGCCTCAGACACAACACACATACAAACAAAAACCTAGCCATGTGACCTTGGGCAAGTGACTTAACCCCAACTGCCCTCCAAAAAGCAAAAAAACAAAAAAACAAAAAACAAGAAATAAAGGATAATAAATAACTAGAAGAATTTTCAGTGCTCATGGTTGGGCCATACCAATATAAGCATGATTATATACCAGATTAACCAGATTTAGTGTTTACCAGTTTAGATTTAGTGTTATACCAAACTATCAAGGGAATATTTCATCAAGCTAGTAAAACAAAGTTTATTAGGAGGGACAGAAGATCTATAGCTTCAAGGGAAATAATGAAGGGAAAAAAAGTAGAAATGAACAGAGAATAGCACGTCTAATTCAAATAATACTATAAAGTAGTAATAATTAAAACTATTTGATACGGGTTAAAAGAAAAAGGTAGATTAGCAGAATAGATTAGATCGGAAGACTCAGAAACAATGAAACAGTGACCCAGAGTTCACTGAATCAAAGAATGTAAATTACCTGTGGAAGAATTCCCTATTTGACAAAACTTCTTGGGAAAACTGGAAAGCAAATTGGCAGAAATTAGGATTAGAACAAGATCCTACACCATATATCATCAAAAGCTCAAAATGGAAAGTGACCTGAATATTAAAAAAGAGTACATCTTGAAATGAAAAGTCAGGGAACCAGATCAGATACCTTTTTATAGCTGTAAAAAAAGAGATATTTAGATAACCAAAGAAGGGATGAAGGTGATCACAAAAAACAGATAATTAAATTGTAAAGCTTTTATGTATACAAAAGAATACCAACTAATACAAGAAGGGAAGGATTGGGGAGAAAAATCTCTTCACCAAGTACCTCTGATAAAGATTTGTTAGCCAAGTCATATAGGGAACTAATACAAATGTTTAATATTTTCTACAATAGATACATGGTCAAAAGATATGACCAAACAATTCTCAAAAGAATTGTTAGCAAATTCAAAAACAACAACAAAAACCAAACTAGTAACAACTATAAGAAAGAATGCTCCAAAGCACTAATAGAAGAAATATAAATCAAAGTATCTTTGAGGTTTTACCATATACCTAACAAATTGGCAAAGATGACAAAGATGGGAATATTAAAAGGGTTGTAGGAAACAGAGCATTTTAAAGACTGTTGGTAGAGCTGTGAACTGGAATAACCATTCAAGAAAACAATATGTTATTTTGTGGAAAAGGTGACAGAAAAACTGACTAAAATTAAAGAGGGAGAAAGGGGAAGGAAGAAAGAAAGGGGTGGGAGGAGGAAGAGAACGCCATATTGGTGTCTGTGGTGATGGCAGTAAAGGATAAAAAATTCAACCATAGATAGCTACTATGAGGGTAGAGAAGATCTGGGTTCATACAAAGAAGACAGTGAAGCTATAAAAACCACTCTTACATTGAAGAAAAATACCAAATAGTCAAAAAGCCCCCAAATAATTCTTGGAAAAGTTTTTAATTTAAAAATCAAATAAGAGACTGAATAAAACTTAGGAAAAAAAGAGCCTTCAAGAAAATGAACAGGGGAATGACTAAACAAGTTGTGGGATATGACTGATGGAATACTACTATGCTGTAAGAAATAATGAGCTGATTGATTATGGAAAAAGATGGAAGGATTTGCATGATATAATGAAGAGCAAAATGAGCAGAAGTCAGAGCACATTGTGCACAGTAATAGCAATACTGGTCTAAGAACAACTTTGAATGACTAAGTCATTTTGAGTATTATAAAATACTAAAATCAACTACAAAAGACCTATGAAGGAAGATACTATCCACATCCAGAGAAAAACCTGGTAAATAGAAGTATGTATAGTATAGTCTTACATTTTTGTGTCGAATGGTAGCCTTATCTCAGGCAGTATGGGGAAGGAGAGAGAGAAAAAAAGTATACAGTGGAGAAAACTTAGAAGGAAGCACAGAAAATCAAGGTAGCTTTGAAAATGATGTGCAGTAGAGTTTTATACTGAATTCTCTTTTTATGTTATGTATGTGAAAATGTTCTTTTTTAAGAAGTATAGTAAGAGGGCTAGGTAGCTGATCCACGTCTTAAGAGTCTTATGGCAAATCTCTTATTGGATTCAAAAGTGACTCTATACACATGGGCAGCAAGAAGAAAGTTAAAAGATAAATTCCTTATTTCTGTTTATGTTTATATAATACTTCTGTTGAAAATTATGTTGACTCAGTTACCAATTGTTCCCAGTACTGCTTATCAAACAGTGCTGGGCAGAGGTCCTGGTGAGAAAGAAAACACCCATTCTAGTTTTTATAGTTTTAGCACTTTGTCATGGCTCCCCCCGCCCCCCCACCTGCAAACTGACATGTTCATGCTACCTTGGGGAGGAACTGAGATGTTGGAACTTCTTTTGTTGAGGTGGACCTATCTGAATTGTCTTAAAGTTACCTATAAAAGCTCTCCCCACCTTGAAGCCATTCTTGATCTTCAACGATCAGTCTGACAATGTACTCCTATCTTGATGTATTTATAACAAAATCCTTTTAATTCTCTTTTAAAAATGTGCTTTTTTTGGTCTTTTTGTAATTAAGTTCAAAAGCAGAAAGTCTGTTGTCAGGGCTAGTCAACATTTGCAGAACAATAACATTCCTATTATTCCCACTCAACATAGTCTCTGTTCCAGTCAGGACATCTTCAGTGAATGTGACATTCTCATTGTCTTTTCTTACCTCCCCTCCACTTCCAACTTCATCTATATGTTGTCTTCCCCTATTAGAACTTAAGCTCCTTGAGGGCAGGAACTATTTTGTTGCCTGGTATTTGTATAATCAGTGTTTAGCACAGTCGTGGCACATAGTACATAAATGGTCATTCATTCCTTTGGTGTGAAATTGTCTTTTCTCTATTCTGTAGATCTAAAGGCCACTCAAGTGCCACCTCTTCAATGAGGTCTTCTCCATATACTTCAGACCAAACTAATCCATCCCTTTTCTAAAGGCCCAATCCAATGCACTTCCTAGAGTAGCTAAACAAGCAGAGTTGAGCACTTAACCATACTGTTCATCTTTTCATGTGTGTTGTCTTTATGTTCACAACTCACATTACATACTCCTTAAAAGAATAATTATTACGTAGCTTTTTTATGACACTCTAACAACTAATAATACAGTGCCTTGTCTAATTCCTCATATTGCTATTTTGTATTTTTGCCTAACTTTTCACGTAATTTTGCTTTTCAAAAGATAGTATCTGTAGGTCAGAGGTAATAATCACATAATAATTAACAGGATCTTTTGTAAAATAGATTTCTGCCAACTGTTTTCCTCTCTCTTCCCTGATTATTCCAGTATTTGTACAACCCACAGGATCCTTGCTTTCTGGCATTCTCTCCTGAAAACATTGTCATTATAACAAATAAGCATAGTCTAACTAGACAAACTCAGGACTTATGTGAATAACATTATATAAAATACTCCACAGAAATAAAGACTTAAATAACTGGAAAGACACTATTTATGAGTGAACTGTAAAAATATAATAAAAATGACAGTCCTACACAACTGATTTACAGATTATTGCCTACTAGGACAATTAGCATAGAGTTATTTTATTATTATCAATAAAATGAGACATCTAAAAGTGCTTAACACAGTGCCTGGAATACAGTAGGTGCTACAGAAATGTTTACTCCTTTCCTAATAATAATAATTAGCATTTATATGATATTTTAAGGTTTGCAAAGCACTTTAACAACATTATCTCATTTGATCCTAACAGAACCCTGTGAGGTTAAGTGATATTATTATCTCCATTTTACAGATGGGGAAATTGACAAAAATACTGTCTGAGGTGGAATTTGAAGTTTTTCCTCCTGACTCAAGGTCCAGTTTTCTAACCCATGTACCATCTACCTGCCTTTTAGAACTATATAAAATAATGAAATTTGTTTGGAGGAACAAAAAGATAAAAAATTTCAACAGAAATACTGGGAAAAAGAAAAATGAAAGGGGCCTTAAATTGTAATATAAAGCAGTAATGATAAAAATTATTTGTACAGGTTAACAAATAGGTAAGATGATCAAGGAACTGACTAGATAAGTAAGACCCAGAAGTCATCCAACCTAGTAGCACAGTATGTGATAAATCAAAAGATACAACTGGATAAAGACTTTCTAATCCTGAAAAAACAAAACCTTTATAAAGTAGTCTGGCAGAAATTAGGTTTACATCCTCTTACCTCTCTATATCAATTTCCCCTCAAAAATATAAAGTTTTTGCATATAAACATCACTATTATTTTAAATACTAAATATTAAATGAAAAATAACTTCTAAAATTATAACAAGACTTATTATTAACCAGGTATAAGAAAGTGATAGTTAATTAATTTTATTATATTTATCAATATAACATTAGTCGAAATTACTAAGTCTTGAAATATCAGCAGGAAATAATTATGCTAATTAAAGTATAAACAATTTACCTCTTCACTAGTTATTCAGCAAGAACTGCACAAAACTGTAAGAAACTTTGTTTTGATAACATTGTGATCGTTCTGGACACTATAATAATTACTTAAAATGTAACAGATAATTTGACTTACATCTGTACCAGAAGCTCTCTTGATTACATTCTGCAAAGACTCTTCTTTCCTCTTCTGTCGGAATGTAACCCATTCCTATATCTATTTATCAAAGTAAAAAAAAAAACAACAATAAAAAAACCTACAAGAAAAAACCCCTCTAACTTTTAACAGTATTCATTCTTCAATGACACAACTAAAATATATAGGCAGTACTTTTTCAACTTTGGACAAATTTCTATTTCAAATATGTCTTAACCTTAGTATCACTCAAGACAAAGAAAAGTTAACTACGGAAAGTTTCAGCATTTACAAATGTCCAATAAATATTTACTAGGGAGTGGTGGTGAGACTTCTGCATTCTGCTCTGTCCCAAAATCGGTCCTTCCACTCATCTTTCCTGTTGTAAAAGAATTGTATTAGAAGGTTAAGGAATTATCACAAAATGATCTAAAAAGATACTGATATCGATTCATAAACATACGACATCACAAAAACAACTATAGTTTTGTCAAGTAGGGTGAAGTTATTCCCTTATTAAAATATTATGTTTATAAAATGGTACCAAGGATGAAATCTTGCAACTTCACAAATACTTGTCATCTGTGTTGCCTTTGCAATTGTGCAAAACCAAAGAGAATGTTTACCTAACTAAGGCTGATTTACTTCACATAACTTTATAGAAATTTCAAATTCATTCCAATTCCTCACAAAATATTGGTACTAGAAGCAATCTTAGGGGCTGTTAGATGGTTCAGTGGATAGAGTGCAGGGCCTAGAGTCAGGGAGACTAGAATTCAAATCCAGCC
Source organism: Gymnobelideus leadbeateri (assembly GCA_011680675.1). Taxonomy (NCBI): domain Eukaryota; kingdom Metazoa; phylum Chordata; class Mammalia; order Diprotodontia; family Petauridae; genus Gymnobelideus; species Gymnobelideus leadbeateri. The sequence goes on from WOXC01006697.1 coordinate 182,870, forward strand.
TCAGATAATTTACTAGCTGTGTGACCCTGAGCGAATAATTTAACCTCTGTTTGCCTTAATCCACTGGAGAAGGAAATGGTAAACCACTCTAGTATTTTTGCCAAGATAACCCCAGACAGCATTGGCATGCTATGGTTACAGGGGTCACAAAGAGGACACAATCAAATAACAAAGAAGCAATCTTAAACATCACATACTTTAACCTCTTCATTTTACAGATGAAGAAATTGAGGTGGAGGTACAGAGTTACTTGCCCAAGGTCACACAAAGGAAAAATTAAAGGGTCCTTAAACTGTTCTATAAAGCAATACAATATAAAAGAAAATGAAAAAACCAAAATTACGTGGTACTGGTTAATAGAAAAGATGACCAGTGGAACAGATTATATAATGAAGACCCAGAAGCCATCCAAAATAACAGTACAGTATTTGGTAAACTCAAGGACACAACTCCTAAGATATGGACGCTCCATTTCTGGAAAAAAAATGTAAAACAGTCTGACAGGAATTAGGTTTAGATCACCTTACCCCTCTATATCAAATTTTAAAATCGTTTTCACATGCAAAAATACTAAATATCGTGTGATGGGACTTCTAAAATTATGCCAAGGTTTATTACTTATATTTATACCAATTGTAATTGATGGAACTCGGTCTTAACTCCAGATCCTTTATTTCTAAATCTAAAGTCCTTTACACAAAAAGCAGGTGTGAGCATAAAATACTAGTGGTCTTCTTGCCTCCCGCCCCCCCAAGAAAAAAGGCATTCCTTGGAAAAAATGCAACGGCACAGATTCTATTCTATTCAAAGTCATCATCAAATTCAAATATATCATCAAATCCTATGTCCTACATTAAGTCCTTGCTTTTCTACATGAAGATGTTGAAGAAACCCTCCTACATTATATAATTTTAAAAAAGTTAAATTAAAAAAAGGTCAGCAACAAGAGGACACACAAGGCAGAGCCGGGAGCCTGACACAGATGGGTTCTATGAGCCTAGGTAAAGCATTTGAACTTCCTGGCGCCCTAGAGCTAGGAGCAAGGTGCAGCCCGTATTGATACAGAGTTTTCTTTTTTGGAGTTCCCTACAGAAATAAAATCATAAATCTGAGTTAAAAACACAACCAAACAAACTTAAGGGCCTCAAACGTTTCCTCCGAATTTTACAGTCTAGCTAGCGCTCCGGAGGCGTGAGTCGCAGTCCCCTCCCCCCACCAAAGGAAGACAATACGGAGGTAGCCGAGCCCATCTACAAAGAGACGAGTCATTCATCCTTTAAAAGGCAGGTGGCACAAAAGGTTAAAAGACATAAGATGTCCTGAAGGACACAGAGAATAAAAAAGCAGGAAACCCTCCCCACCCCACCCCCAAAGGGGGTTCCCATGGCCTGGGGCACAGACGGCACCCCCAAACTCCTGGACCACCCGCTCACACACCACCCCAGGCAGGAACCAGGGCCGGACCCCGGCCAGCCGCCCAGTTCGTCGGAATGGGGGGCGGGGTGGGAGGCCACAGCTTCTCGGCCCCGGAGGCCCTGGGTTCCCTCGGGGTTCCCCAGCAAGAGGTGCCCTCCCTTCTGGGGCAGGAAAGCCCCTCACCCACCTCCCGGCAGCGGCGGCGGCTGCAGCAAGGGCACACGCGAGCCCTCCCCCACCCCCAAAATGAGGGAGGGAGGGAAGTAGGGAGTGGACGAGGGTAAGGACTGGGGGCGGGGCTGGCGCGCTACAAGGTAGCGAGGCCGGAGGAAAACCCTGGAGGCTGGTCGAGGGGGCGGAGCGGGCACTCAACGTTTACACAAAAGGACCCGGATGCTAGCGAGTTCAGGGAGCAGGAAATTACCTCAAGATTTCTCTACCAACCACCGCCTCCCTCTACCACTCACGCGCAAACACACGCCGGCTTTGGTTGGGAATCCACTTTAATCCCGCCTCTTTCCCCTCCCTCTTCCTCTTCTCTGGGCCTCCCCTCACTGCACTTGCGCACGGCGCAACGCGTCTGGCGTCTCGAGTTCTAGAGAGAGACTACTCCCTCTCTAACTCTAGGTTGGGAATTGACCTTTTGCCTTTTGTGACCCATCTTTTCTTAAACCCAACTGAAAAACTGGGCGGGCAAAGCACGAGAATTATGGAACCTTCCTGAGCCCTTTGCACCTCGCATTCTTGCGGTGGGACTCGTAGGAGCCCACCAGAATCCAAAGGGGCGGGGGGGGGGGGGGGGAGAAAAGGGACTCTTTACTTTAAAAGGAACCCCTCTGTTGCCCTGCGCACTGTCCCGAAGCCCATACTTTTTCGTTTGCACTGCCCGCAGCCTCATCCAGGTTCCATTGAACAGTATGTCCTCTGCATGCACCGCCTTAGACCCTAGTGACACATGGGGCGGAGGCATGCAGCAGGGTAATAGGCTATGGGATTTGGAGTCAGAGGCCGTGGGAGCCAGAGCCCAGTAGCTGATGAGACATTAAGCCAGTCACCATCTCTCTGGGAAGTTAGTTGCCTTATCAGTAAGTATGAGGATTGGACCAGTGTGACCTCCAAGGCCCCTTCTGTTTCTTAATTATATGATGAGACTCACTAATTCATTCAGTGAGCATTTATTAAAATACCTACAATGTGCTTAGTAATGTGCACTGTAGCCAAACCATACCTGGGGAAGCAAAAGTGTGGACCTTGCAACACCCTCACAAATGAAAAGAAGTAAGTCCTGAGGTTATTGTTCCGTAATATTTTTTTCATTGTATTAGTTTTACTCCATTTTGTTATTTCTTCACAGCAGGATGCATAGATATGTGTGTGTTCATGTGTGTTGTCTTGTAGGTTGTCTAAAGTGGCTTGTCAGGAGGGATAAGTAGATCCCCCTGGAATATTTCTCAGCCTTCAAAGGAGACTGACTTCTACTTGGAGAGGAACAGGAGATTGGCCACCAAGCTTTCTTGTTCTGCTCTGCTCAGAGATGGGATACCAGACTAAAATTCATCTATCTGATCGATCCCTTTACCCAAGTTTTGCTAGTCTAGAGGAGAATTTTTAGGTTCAAGCTCTCATTTAGCAGGGAAGGCAGTCCCCAAGCTATATCTGAAGGCTTAACTCTTCCCACCAAAAGATAGTTTTGAAAAAACCATTACAAATTGTGAATGAAACCCATTTATCCAAGGCAATGGGAAACAGAAATCAGAGAAGTTGTACAGATTATAGTATACCAGACAATACACAGAGTGAGTGAGCTTTTCCACTGGAAACAAGATAGCTCAGCCAAGACAGTCCCTGCAATGTCACCCAGGAAGAAATACATCAAAGTCCCTAATGTAGCATGCTTGGAAATCAGGGACTTCCTGAGTTGCTGGCTCTTCCATATATTGGCTTTTTTCCAGAGTCTTTCTTTCCCTCCAGAGGCCTCTCCCTGAATAGAGCCTGGAATGGTATGTGTCCTCTCTTAAAGCCAGGTGCTGAAGACAAAGGATCTCTCCTGTCCCAAACTCACCAGCTCTGCCCCTCACAGAGGTCTAAAGCATCAGGAAATTATTCTCTCCACCAATAAAGAGAGTTTTATGAAAATCCATCAAACTTGAATAGACCATGTCAAAATTAATCTGTGCCAGTTTCTTTTTTGTGGATATTTCCTTGTTGGATTTGTTTCTCTTCGGTGTGCTGTTATTTTCTTTTTAGTTTGGTGAATTTCTAGCTGTTTTGAGGTCCTTAATAATCTGTTTAGGTTTATGCAAAACCATTCACTTGGGCTTCCTTCCTGGAGTTCCTTCTTTTATTCTAAATAGCATAAAAAATCCTGGTATTGCTGAATCCCTCTCTGCAGTTTTGTCTCTATTCTCTCTTTCCCAGATCCCTAGTCTTGGAAAATCCATACATTTCTACCTGCTAGGAGGTGGAGTCCAGTTGAATCATACTGAGGAAAAGAATCTAAGAGGCATATAGGGTTGACCAGTAGATGCCATTGGTGGAGATTTGCCTGGAATTGTGGATATTTCCAGTTGCTTTCTCTCTCTGTAGCCAGGCTGTCATGTGGAACTTGGAACTGGGAGTGGGTAGCTCACATATTGGCTTTTTTTCATCTGGGCTATCAGACATACCTAACACACATTTGCACCAGCAAGTTGGGGTTTAAGAGGTAGCCACACTGCCACAGTTCACTCTCTCAGTCTTAGGGGTAATCCTAGTTGTAGAAGATATTCATAAACTTTGTTTCTGAGCCCCACTGGTGTACTCTCCACTTCAGCAAATCAGTCAAGATGATGCCCTTAACTTTGAATCATGAAACAATTAGAATGCAGAATACAAAGCAATATTAATTGTAACAGCAATCCATCTATAAATTCAAATAACATCCCCACTAGTTCATACAGTTTGCATGGGAAAAGTGGACAGATAAAAACTCACCAGAATTCTAGCAAAGGGGCCTATTAGTAAGGAAGTGTAGCAGGAACAACCAAGAAATACAGGAATTGATGCTGTTGACTCCTTAGGGAATGCACCTAAGGAGGTTTTCACCATGAGGCACTAACTAAACAGGATTGCTTCTGGTTGCTCCATTGGAACTGATCCAAGACTGGTTTCTAAGGCAATCAGAATCATTTCCTATAAGCCTTGGATTTGTAGAGCTATTCAGGTCTGTTTTTTTGGCTGGGCTCTGAGGAGGGGGTGGGGGGGGCAGAGCAGAGATTTCCTCCTTCTCAAGCTGAAAGTGTTAGTAAAGGACAAGGTAGACAAGCTTTATCTTTCCCCATCAGCTAGAAGCAAGAGTATGCTGGCATCAGGTACTAGCTTGTGAAAGCTGATTGTTAAATTTTTAGGATGAGCGCTTTTTTTTTTATTCCTTGGAAAAATTGGCAAGCCCTACAAATCATGACTTGATTTATCATTCTGTTGATTGTCTAAACTTAATAAAGTGATTGAGAAAATGTTAGTAATGCAAATTAAACTTAAAAGTATATCTTGCATAATGTCTTTTGGAGAACTGGTTATTGAACATTTATCAGTACACCCCTGGTTAAGCTGCAAAGAATTCTTTCTCCACTAAGTTGCCAGCAGCAATCATTTTCCTCCAGTCATTTCAGCTCTTAGGAACTTAAAAAACACCAAATACAATGAGCATTTCTATAAACAATGTAGACTAGGAGGGGAGAGGACTCTATATGTAACTGTAAATCTCTTTATATAGAGCTTGTTTTTCTTTAGTTGTTCAGTCATTTTCAGCCCTGTCTTACTCTGTGACCCTGTTTGGAGTTTTCTTGGCAGAGATACTAGAGTGGTTTGCTATTTCCTTCCCCAATTCATTTTACAAATGAGAAAACTTAGTAACTTTTAAAGCTTTCCTGCTTATCTTCCTTTTGTTGTTGTTGTTTTTTTTTTTTTTGGTGGGGGGTGAGTAGGAACTCTATCCCTCACTCTTCTCCCTCCAAAAAATATTGAAGAAGAAAAACAAAACCTAGGGAAAAAATTGCATAATTTTTTTTAAAAATTCCCATATTGACCATACATGAAAATATGTATCTTTTTTTATCTTAAATCTATCACCTCCCTGTCCAAAGGTGGGTAGCATGCTTCAGCATTTGTCCTCTGGAATTGTAGTTTGAGATTATATTGATCGAAATATTTGAGTCTTTCAAAATTGTTTGTATTTACATTATTGTTGTTATTGTACATATTGTTCTCCTGGTTGTGTACACTTTGCTCTGAATCCATTCTTTTTTTAATTTATTTTTTATATTTTTAATCAAATGCTTTATTAACTTCTAGTTTATATCATTCATTTCTTCAAGATTTTGAGTTACAAATTTTCTCCCCATTTTTCCCCTACCCCCCACCACAAAATATCCCTTCCTCCAATCTGCTCTCTCCCATATCTTCTCCCATATCCCCCTCTGACTTTCCTATAGGGCACAGTGGATCTCTATGCCTCAGTGCCTGTATGTCTTATTTCCCAGTTACATGTAAACATGATATATATATATATATAAAACATTTGATTTTAAAACGTTGAATTCCAGATTCATTCCCTTCCTCCCTTGTCACCCACCCTTACTGGGAAGATAAGCAATTCAGTATAGGTTGTATATGTGTAGCTATGCAAAACATTTCCATAGTGGATATATTGCAAAAGACTAACTATATTTCCCTCCCTCCTATCCCACCTCCCACTTGTTTTATTCTCTACTTTGATCCTGTCCCTTTTCAAAAGTGTGTTCTTCCAACTTCCCTCCCCTCCAGCCTGCCCTCCCTTCCATCATCCCCGCCTCTCATCCCCTTCCCCCCCTACTCTCCTGTAGGGTGAGATACCCTATTTAGTGTGTATGACATTCCCTCCCTAAGCCAAATTCAATGAGAATAAGGTTGACCCATTCCCTTTTGCCTTCCTATACTTCCCCTCCATTGTAACCATTTTCCCTTGTCTCTTCTATATGAGATAGTTTACCCTTTTCTGTCTTTCCCCATCTCCTCTCATTATATTCCTCTCTCACCTCTTAATATCACCTTTTAAGTATCATCCCTTCCTATTAAATTGGTCCTGTGCCCTCTATCTATGTATACCTGTACACATATATACACACATTCACGTATGTATTCATATGCCTATATAGACATGTGTGTATATATGTGTGTGTGTATACATACATGTACATAGTTGATAGTTGATTTCTTTTTTGAAAACCCTCTGTTAAAATATTAAGGAGCATTCCTCAATAACAATATTTTTGTGCATATTGTATTCTATGTGACTCTCTATTGTGGCAGGATCTCAGAGCTGGAAGGAGTTTCAGAGGCATCTGGCTCAACCAGTGTCTGAGCAGGAATCTCCTCTACAGCGCTGCTGACAAATTATCGTCTAGACTCTGCCTGAATACTACCTACCTCTATTTATATTGGGCACTTTTAGCTTTTTGTTTCAATGGACCCTTTTGGCAGTCTTAGACTAATGGTTTTAAGTAATTATGGGAAATTTCTAATTTCATTTAGAGGTTAGTTAAAATAAAATTGTGAAATTTTTTCAAATTTATGTTCATGGATCTCCGAAATCCATCCATGGACCTTCATTTAAGAACCTGTGAGTTAAAGGAACCTGTTACCTCTTGAGGAAGCCTGTTCCATTCTTGGAACAGTTATTGGAAAGTTTTCTGAGTATAATATCCCAGCAACCCTTTTATGTGGGGCATCTTCTGCTTCACACTGGTTTTACAAAGTAAGAGTTTCTTCCCTTAACTCCTTCTCAGAGGAAAGAGCTCACCTGGAAAACAATAGATAATGGCAACAGTGCAAAACTATCCAGAGGCCCAGAGGAACCCTATTTTGAGTCCTTATGTCAAACTTTTCCAGAAATGGGTCAAGCTGGGGACACCTAATACAGAAGAAGGAGCATTCCAGAGACTGGTAGCACCATGTGGGCATTTATGCAGTGAGGGTCTATTGGTGAGGCTAGTTTTGGGATCTCCCATATTCTCTTGTGTAACAGAAACCCTCTGCCTTATCTACTTCTTGCCTTTTGCCTGTCCTAATAGAGAATGGGGGGCAGGAACAGGGGGAAGGGAAAATCCCTTGCCAGCTGCAGATTGAGTAGCTAGCATTACGCTTGTAATCTCTTTAAGTGATATTTTTGGGTTTCTCTATTATATGTTTAAAACTATACTAAAATCAGATAGATATATGCCAGTTCCATTTATTAATATGCAAACAGGGAGATTGCAAAGGAAGGGGAACAAACTGAAAGGGTTGAAATGTGATTATTAAAGTTTTTATAAATACAATGTAGATTTGAGGGGGTCAGGGCAAATTGGGTCAGGGTTTGAGCCACATGTTTAATAGAGATGAGAGTTTGAGGGCAGCATAATCCCATCCTAAACCACACTTTTCTTGAAGGGGAGAGCATATAGCATTGGTCCTACCAAATTCATGCCCAAAACTGGCATCACCAACTTAAGCTAGCTTGGAGTCCCAGGACACTGCTGCTTCTCACCACTAGGGTAGGTACAACATCTAGTTTAGGTTCCTTGACTCTTCAGATCTCTTTGCATGTTGGGCTTTTGGGTCAGATTGGAGACTCTATTTCCTGCCTAAGAATGGAAGAACAAACAAAAAGACCAATGACTCAGGTCCCTTTTTTGTTGCCACATGACTTCAGGAGGGGAAAGAGTCCTCAGACTCTATGAGTGAAAGAGTAAATTTCTCCCTAAAACGGGAATACAGCAGAAACTGTGTGAAGGCAATGATCCCAACGATTTTGACTGTGTAGGCAATAGAAAAATGCCTACTTTCTACCATTAGTAGGTCAGCACAGAACATTGATATGTGTTCTAGTCCTCTAGTCTCTCTGAAGTAGCTTCTTATTTCATGGGGATGACATCATCTTAGGTTTTCTGGACATGCACCAAACCCCCATTATACCTTTAGATATTGCCCAGAATCATGGAATTTGAGAGTTGTAAGGGATATCAGTCGCTATATAGTCCAAGCAGGTAGGAACTCAACAAATCTTGAGACGGTCCATTCAACTTTTAAGATAAATGAAGATAGCTATATGCTGCACCCATCCACTGACTCACCTTGATCTCTTCTTCTGTTGGTTAAATATTCCCAGTTCCTTCATGTGATTCTTATATGGCACTACTGTCTCCAATCTCATCTCTAGATGCTTTCCAGTTTGGTAGTTTTTTTTTTTTAGAGGGCAATTGGGGTTAAGTGACTTGCCCAAAGTCACACAGCTAGTAAGTGTGTCAAGTGGCTGAAGCGAAATTTGAACTCAAGTCCTCCTGATTTTAGGGCTGATGCTCTAGTCACTACTGTGCCACCTAGCCACCCCAAGTTTGTTAGTTCTAAAAGGTGTTAGCCAGAAGGCATCACAGTATTTCAGACACAGTTTGACAAAAGTAAAAAATGCTCAAAGTCAAACCTCCTTTTTCTCAGAACCTAAGATTAATTATTAATTAATTATTATTAACCTAAGATACCCCAGTATCACCTCAGTTCTTTTGGCTGCTATGTAACACTTACTGAGTCATATTAATTTTACAGCCCATGAAAAGACCCCATATTTGCCTAACTCTCTAGTCCCATTATGCTTAGGAGCCCCTGACTATTTCTTCTCCCTTCTTCACACCTAATAACTGATACAGATAGGCCTTTAAACTTTACAAACCTTTTGCATATATCATCTCATTTAATCATTACAACAACTTTGTGAGGTATGTATTAGAAATATTATTTTATCCATGTTCTACATATGAGGAAACTGGTACTCAGAGACATTAAATGCCTTGCCTACACTCACAATAGGAGACCAGGGTTCTGGTCCCTATTCTCAGTCCAAGTCCAGATACTTTTCCATTGTGTCATGCTGCCTGTCAAATTTTGTCAAGCCTATTTTCATACTCTCCCTTTGAAACATTAGAATTTTGTGCTACAGATAGGGTCTACTCGATATAATGGAGTTTGGTAAAAACAAACAAAAAACCAAACTCAAAACCTCACATTGTATAGGAGCCTCTCCTAGGTGTGTAAGACACCCCTACACCCTTTTCTCTGAGTTTGTCTCATTCACTCTGACCTGATTTCTAAATTCCCAAAGATTGTCCACTATCTTATGGCTTCTTTCACTCTTAGGGCCCTAGGGGTGACCCATTTGATGTGAAATATACTTACTCTGGCTACCACTCTAAATTTTGGGTTCTCGTCCAATGTAATTTTTATTTACACAACCAGCCACTCTTGCTTTTATACTTTTAGTTTTTAAACATAATCATTTACTAAAAAAAGAAACAATTCTATTATAGGTATTAATGCAAATACATAAATACAAAATATATTCTAATACATATATAAACCCAGATCACATTCTTCCACAAATGAATTCAGTGTTGAAGAATGACCACATAATTTACAGCAATCTGTCAGAGACACACATGAGGAAGGAGAACATATGTGTTTAAGATAACTCACAACTCTATTCTTTAGGCTTCACTACTGTATTGGTCCATTCAGAAATATTTGTACCACACCAATTGACATATATGTTCATTGCTTGACTGTTGATCTTTGTCATTGCTCAGCTGGGGAAAATCCTCTTCTATACTCAAACATAACGTTTATAAACTTTCATTTAACCATCACCCTTAAAAGGTTTTTAGAAAGTTATAACTTTTTTTTTCAAATGCTTTATTAACTTCTGATTTACTTCATTCATTTTCACCAGTTTTTGTGTTATAAATTTTGTCCCTGTTTTCCCCTACCCACCTCCCCAAAATAGCTGTCCCCCAGGATATCCCCTCCTCTTATTTCCCAATTACATGTAAAATAGTATTAATAATAGTATATAAATATATATTAAAACATTTGGTTTTAAAACTTTGAATTCCAAATTCATTCTCTTCCTCCCTTGTCACTCACCATTACTGGGAAGATAAGCACTTCAATATAGGTTGTACATGTGTAGCTAAAGCAAAACATTACCATAGTAGATATATTGTAGAAGACTGATTATATTTCCCTCCCTCCTATCCCACCTCTCCCTTGTTCTGTTCTCTATTTTGGTACTGTCCCTTTTCAAAAGTGTGTGCTTCCAACTTCTCTTCACCCCACTAGCCTGCCCTCCCTTCCATCATCCCCCCTCTCATCCCCTTCCTCCCTACTCTCCTGTAGGGTGAGATACCCTATTTAGTGTGTATGTCATTCCCTCCCTAAGCCAAATTTAATTATTATAAGGTTGACCCATTGCCTTTTGCCTTCCTGTTCTTTCCCTCCATTATAACCATTTTCCCTTGCCTCTTCTATATGAGATAGTTTACCCCATTCTGTCTCTTCCCATCTCCTCTCATTATATTCCTCTCTCACCTCTTAATATCACCTTTTAAGTATCATCCCTTCCTATTAAATTGGTCCTGTGACCTCTATCTATGTATACCTGTACACATATATACACACATTCACATATGTATTCATATGCCTATATACCCTCCAATAAAGGCTATATATATTTCTATTCCCTTCCACTATTTTCATACTGAGAAAAGTTTCATCAGTTATAATTATTGTTTCTCCATGTAGGAATGTAGCTAGTTCAACTTTGATAAGTTCCTTATGATTGCTTTTCCCTGTTTACCTTCTCATGCTTCTCTTGCTTCTTGTATCTGAATGTCAGATTTTCTATTCAACTCTGGTTTTTTCTTCAAGAATGCTTGAAAGTCCTCTATTCCACTGAATGATCATATTTTCCCCTGAAACATGATTCTCAGTTTTGCGGGGTAGCTGATTCTGGGTTTTAATCCCAGCTCCTTTGACCTCTGGAATATCATATTCCAGGCCCTTCAGTCCCTTAGTGTAGAATCTGTGAGATCCTGTGTTATCCTGATTGTGTTTCCACAATATTTAAATTGTTTCTTCCAGGCTGCTTGTAATATTCTCTCTGTGATCTGGGAATTACAGAACCTGGCTGTAATATTCCTGGGAATTTTCTTTTTGGGATCTTTTTTAGGAGGTAATTGGTGGATTCTTTCAACCTCTATTTTGTCTTCTGGCTCTAAAAGATCAGGGCAGTTTTCCTTGAGAATTTCTTGAAGGATGATTTCTAGGTTCTTTTTTTGATCATGGCTTTCAGGTAGTCCAATAATTTAAAAATTCTCTCTCCTGGATCTGTTTTCCAGGTCAGTGGTTTTTCCCATGAGATATTCACATTGCCTTCTATTCTTTCATTTGTCTGGATCTGTTTAACAGCCTCTTGATTTCTCAAAAAGTCACTAGCTTCCCTTTGCTCCATTTTAAATCCAAAGGAAAGATTCTACTCAATGAGCTTTTGAGATTCTTTTTTTCAACTGGCAAATTTGGCTTTTTAAGGCATTCCTCTCCTCATTGCCTTTTTGAGCCTCTTTTGCCATTTGAGTTAGTCTATTTTTTAAGGTGTTATTTTCCTCAGTCAGACTGTTGACTCTCCTTTCATAATTTTCTTGTATCATTTTCATTTCTCTTCCTAATTTTTCCTCCATTTCTCTTATCTGCTTCTTAAGGTCCACTATGGCCTGTAACCAGCTCATATTTTCTTTTGAAGCTTTTGGTGCAGGAGTTCTGACTTTACTCTCTTCCTCCTGTTCCATGCTTTGCTCCTTTTTGTCCCCAAAATAGAAGTCTAATGTTGGATTCTTCTGTTTGTTTTGCTTCCTTTGCCTGGACATTTTGCCACTCTTACTTGACTTTGGGGCTTTTTGCTACAGTAGGATTCTGCCACCAGATGGGAGCTTCCATCCCAAATGCTGGGGTTTTCTCAGCTGTTGGAGGTATTAGTTGGGTGCCCTCTCTGAAGCCTCCACACACTCTGGCAAGCTGGTCATATACCCCAGGACCTTAACCCCAGACTGCAATCCAGATCCAAGCAGGTTAAAGCAAGAGCAATTACCCCTCATAATGGTGACCTGGTCCCCCCACAGTTTGCAGGCCAGGAGCTGAAGCTGCAACCTGGTGGAGGCACAGGCTCCTTTGAGGCTTCTTGCCCTGCGGGCAAAAGCTGATGCTCTCCCCACTACTGGTCCCAAAGTCCACAGTGTACTGACCTCTCACTTTGTCCTTGGCATCTATGTGTTGATAATTCTGGAAATGGCCACAGCTGCTGGTGTTCTGGAGTCCCTCCAGCCAATGTTTGGTCAGGCCCACCCTGGGGCTAAAGCCTCCAGCCAGGATGGGGTCGGCTCCCTGCTGGGCTGCTGGGCTGTCCTCAGCAGAAGGTTAGCTTCTTTGTGTCATTTTGTGGGTTCTGTAGCTCCAAAGTTTGTTCAGAGTCCCCTTTTACATGGCTTGGTGAAGGTGGAAGCTGGAGCTGGGGCCAAGTCCTACTTCTACTCTGCCACCTTGACTTCGCCACTCCCCCCAAAAGTGATAACTCTTAATGTGAGTAAAAATCCTCTTTAAGAGCCTGGCAAAACTTATCAAAAGGGTTATCCAGCCCAGGCAGTCATTCATTCATGATAATGTACTGCCCAGTCAGAAGGTTGTTCAAAGCAATATGACTACAGCTTACTAGATAGTAAAGGAAATGGAAACCATCAGCTCTGAAACCATCATCTGTCTTCCACACACTTCTCCCCTCTCCCAGAACCAATGCCTTTTCCTTTTCAAACCCCAGGGAGCCTTTATGAAAAACTTCACTTTTGTCTAGCTGTGACTCCCTGAAGGCAATAGCTGTCCTTGGAGCTGTTGGTCAGTGAAATCAATTCATTCTCCAGCCACTCAGGAATCACAGGACTGAAGCCTTCTTTCAGCTGATGGCTTCTGCCAGGATTTCAGAGCATCTTTTCAGCCGCCTTGTTACATCTTGAATTCATATTAGGTTCCTGTAATCGCAACCACACTGGCATACCCAGGATGGCTGCTAGCACAGGTTCTTAGATCTGCTTTACTAGGAAAGACAGCTGTTTAAGGGGTCAACAGTCTTTTTTAATTGCATTCACTAGTTCAGGGGAAAACTTAGCACCCTGAATGTCAAAGAAAATACAAACAGAGAAAATATAAGCAGATAAATAAAGACCAACAGACAGGGATTCTAACTGTCTGAGAAATTAGCACAGATCAACAGACAGATCCAACTGTCTGACCAAGGCAATACATACATAGTTACCAGAGAGAGAAGTAACAATATCTGGGTTTTTTAAAGCTGGGGGCTTCCTTAACAGCTACCCAGAGTCTCACCTGGTTAAATAATAAGAACACTCTTCCAATGAGTGAACCCCAAAGTAAAATGATAACTTCAGAGTATATATACCCTTTTTATAGCCAGAAGGCATCACAACCCTCCTGACTTAGTGCCTAATTAACAAAAGGTGTGAAAGCCTTCCTACAAGCAAGCCTCCCCTAAGCAAGCTTCCCTTAAAAGGCTCCACTTGAGGCCTGTTAATGGGTGGAGAAGATCTTAAATCCCATTAACATTACAGCTCCTCCTCCCCTTTCTCTGCTGCTGTGTTGAGTGACTTGAATGAAAGACCCATAATTTCTAGTGAGTCACCACTGATTTAAAAAGTCACAACTCCCTAAATTTCCTCAGATTAATAGCCTTATTTAATGATACCTCTATCTCCAAATGCTTTTGTTTTGTTTTGTTTTGTTTTTTGCCTTTTTTGGGGAGTGGGGAAGGCAGAGCAATTGGGATTAAGTGACTTGCCCAAGGTCACACAGCTAGTAAGTGTTAAGTGTTTGAGCCCAGATTTGAACTCAGGTCTTTCTGACTCCAGGGCTGGTGCTCTATTCACTGCACCACCTAACTGCCCCACTTCTGATTCTTACTATGTTTTATCCCTTCTTTATCAATATAATTATGTTTAAATGTATGTATGCATGTTTATATTCTATAGCAAGCAGTATTAAATCATTTACATCAGAATGAATATGGATAGCACTTGTAGTTTAAAAATTATACAAAGCAAAACTGTGTCCTTAAACATGTAAAAAGGATCATAGAAACCACAAATCAGACTTTAGGTACAGTTTAACAGACTCTACAACAATGAGTTTATATGCTGCTAACATCATGTCACTGAGTGTCTGTGCCCAAAGAATAAAGTCCATACTCCTTAGTCTGATTCCATCTACCTTTTTAGTCACATCCCACAGTCTTCCCCTCACATTCTATATACTCCAACTAAACTGGATTATTTAGCATGCTATAATATATACTATGATTTCCATTCCTTTGCTCCTGCCATTTTCCACACTTGAAATGATCTGTTTACATCTCTATAAATAGCTAAATGGGTCAATGGATAGAATGTGAGATATGACATCAGGAAGACTCAAGTTCAAAGTCTTGCTTTGAAGGACCCTCACTAGGAGTGTGACTCTGGCCAAGTCACTTAATCTCAGTCTACCTAAGTTTCCTCATCTGTAAAACAGAGACAAAATAGCACTTACCTCCTAGGGCTGTTGTGAGGATAAAATGAACTATTGTTTGCAAGCACTGTGCAAGCCTTAAACCACTATATAAATGCCAGTTTTAATTATCATCATTATTATATCTGCCCATTGAAAGCCTTTGATCCATTCTTGAAAGTCTGGCTAAAATGCTGTCTCTCCTTCAGGAAATTTTGCTTCATTCCCAAAAAAAGAGGTGTTCTTCTGAGCTCTTAAAACACTTTGTACTTTTCTTATGTACTTATGCTTTTCTAGTTTACATTATAGTTATTTTGTACTTTTCTGATCTTCCCTGTTAGATTGTAAGATGTTTGAAGGCAAGGACCATGTCTTTTTTTTCCTTATTTATACCTCCTGTAGTGACTAGCATAGTTCTTTACATTTATTTTTTTTAATTCAGTTTCCATTTATTTTCAGCTTCATTATGTTTAAATCAGTTTGGATTTTTTTTTCTTTTTGGAGGGCAATTGGGGTTAAGTAACTTGCCCAAGGTCACATGGCTAGGTTTTTGTTTGTGTGTGCCTTAAGTGTCTGAGGCTGGATCAGAACTCAGGTCCTTCTGACTCCAGGGCCGACGCTCTACTCACTGCGCCACCTAGCTGCCCCTTGGAATTGTTTTATTCATATATCTTCTTATTGTTATTCTTTCTTCAAGCAAACAACAAGCACTTATTAATTACTTGCTATGTATCATTCTTCTCTCTGCCCATCTTTGCAACTGAAGCCTCCGAGCACTAAAGTATATGTTGATTTAATTTGGAGGATCTTCATTTGGAGTTCCTCATTGAATTTTTCTAATTCCTCATTCTCTGCAACAGATGCTGATGTATAGATAAGCTACATTTTCATGGTGGCCATTTGCAAATGTTTATTATGAATACTGAATGCAAAACAGCCAATGTCCCATGCAATTTTTTTCTTATTACTATCCTTGGATAATTAAACCAATTCTTCCTACTTCTTTATTTGCCACTCTAAGGAAAACCTGTGAGCCTTCCTTCTATTTGGATGCACTTCCTTTTGCCTTCTGCTTTCATTTACAATAAAAATGTTAAGATTGATATAATTTGGATCCTAAAAGACACACACTGCTCATTCAACAAATAGGCTAATTGTGTTCAAAAGCAAAGAATATGATCCAGTTTCTCTAAAGTTATTATTTGAAAAGTTTTCATTAAATGGGCTTTTTTCTGAACACTGATGTGTGGATCTAGAATGTGCCAAAAGACTATGCCAACTATGTTCTACATGGTCCATGAAGAGTTTTCCATAGCATTTGCTTTTCATCATAATACTCTGTTTTGAGTAGCTATTTAAAAAAATTCTTCTGATGCTTCCATATCATAACTAATATTAGGTAGTCCTGCTTATAGCCTTTTCAGACTTCTCTTCTGTCTGTGTTGACTAGTTTAAATGTGGCAAACTCACTGCAAGTCTGATTTTCTACATTCTAACATAGTTCAAAGATATGTAATTTCATCTATGTAGGTCCTCTAAAGTGTAGAACTCAAGCTTTCCATTGTGTGACTAATGACTAAATGTTTCTTTAGTAATTAAAAAAAAAAATCATTACCTCTTCTCCAACCTTCTGATACTAAGATTCTTTGAACTTAGCTGGATGTGGTCCTCAGACATGCAATATAGCACCGGGTTTGTGGGAAAACTGGTGGCTCAGAAGAGCCTGAGTCTGGGCCTAAGCCTGAACTAAATGTGCATGGAGAAGAATGTCTCTCAGTCTCCTTCATTAGTGGTTTGAGTAAGGAGAAATGTTTTTAGCTATCAAATGGAGCGGGGTGGGGGGGGGGGGCGGGGAACAATTTTTGTATTCCCTTACCTAGCTACTGTGTATCTGTGAGCACATATCTGTTTCTCTCATGTTCATTCTTTCTCAGTTTTAGTGAATGAATATTCTGAAACAGATGTGCCCAGGTGACTTGGTGCGTTGAAAAGATCTAGAAGTCATATATGAAGTCCCAGTGATAAACAGAGATGGCAGCTGAAGTCACTGGAGTGAGAGTGGACAATAATGTTGGAAGTACCTGCAGAGAACTGAGGAAATACAGTCACTGAAGGATGGTAACAGCTTCAGGAAGCATGACCCTTAAAGAAAAAATGCCGGATATGAACTCTAAAAGGACATCAACTCGGAGCCCAGCAGAAAGCTGTACCTAAGGCAAGCTTTATGAGGACTCTTCAATGTGAAAAAAAGGACTTATTAGACCAGGAGTCAGGAGATGTCTTCTCTACACATGTGCCTCACTACCATGATATTTTAGTTCTTTCCCACTCTTTCCAGGCACTTTGTTCATGCAAGGGAAGAGTGTGCCCCACTTTGGGAGAAATGTTTTGTACCATATGTTCTTACTGTGTTGTTCAGTCATTTTCAGTTGTGTCAGACTTTTTTTTTTTTAAAGCAATTGGGGTTAAGTAACTTGCTCAAGGTTACACAGCTAGTCATTATTTATGTGTGGGTGCTCATTTTCAGAGGCCGGATTTGATCTCGGGTCATCCCAACTCCGAGGCCGGCACTCTTACTCACTGCGCCACCTAGCTGCCCCAGTGTCAGACTCTTTATGACCCCATATGGGGTTTTCTTGTCAGAGACTGGTTTGCCATTTCCTTCTCCAGCTTTTCTTACAGATGAGGAAACCAAAGCAAATAGGGTTAAATGAGTTGCCCAGAGTTACACAGCTAGTGTCTGAAGCCAGATTTGAACTCATGAGATGAGTCTTCCTGACTCTAGGCCTGGCACTCTATCTGCTGCACCACAACCAGCCCTTTCTAAAAGCTAATGGGATTTATCCGGTTGATTATTAATGGCAAGCATCTGATAGAGGCTAAGGGTCTATAATACTAGAAACTCAAGCCCCTCTGTGTTACCTTTAGAACTTTGAAATGAGTAATTATCAACCATGCCTCTGGCGATACCAACATATGAAATGAGTGCTAATTGGGGGAGTGAGGCCAGAGGTGGGTTATGTATGTAATAAGTTATGGTGTTATTATTGGTCAATTATATACTATACAAGTGTACTTCATACTGTCTATATTTTTTTAAAGTTCAGAATTACAGGAAGATTATGTATGCATATAGAGGGGAAACCCTAAACTGTTCCCTGCTCCCCATAGCCAGCACTCCACTCATTTTCTCCATTTTTCATATAAATTCTGCAGCTATTTTCCTAGAATAGAGGTTCTTTACTTGGGTTCCCTAAGCTATTTTGAAAAAAAAATGATAACTACATTTTAATACAATGCATTTTCTTTGTAATCCAGTGCATTTTATTGTATACATTTAAAAAATGCTTTTCTAAGAGGAGCTTCATAGGATTCATCATACTATCAAAAAGGTCTATGGCACAGAAAAGGGTAAGAACCTCTGTCTAATAAAGTGGAAATGAATAATTCTCTGTGTGTGTATGTGTATGTGTGTGTATGTATTCCTGAAGGCAGTGTTTGCAGGAGAGAGTGCCACAAAGCAAAGATCTGGGGTTTGTAAAAATGCTGGAATAATCAGAGAAGAGGGAGGTGAACAGTTAGCAGGGATCTGCCCAGTACCCACATCCTTAGGAGCTGGTTTAGTTCCAAGTTCACTTTTATTGAACTCTGGGTCCCTACAATATTTACTTGTTTGTTGTAAGAAGAGGCTTCTCAAACAATAAGGAACCCACATTTTGGGGCTTATATGAATTTGAGAAGTGGCTCAAAAAGTTTTGAGGAGACCCCATTTTTAATCAGGGAAGTTTGTCAGAGGTAATGCCATCAGAGGAAAACTTTGAAAAAAAGAAAAAAGAGGTAACCATGCAGATAATGTGGCCTAGAATTTCAATTTAGAGCTAGTGTTGGTCACACATAACAAATAGTTTGTCCAAATTCCTCGTTAAGATTCAGAACTGAAGTTTTAATGACTGCTTTCTAATGGAGTCTCTTAAGGAATTTCTAATGGATTTCCAGGGATTAAATAAACCAATTCTGAGTCCTTGATGAACTCAGCTATATAATTTTTTTTAAATCTTCAAAAATCTCTGCTCCATCTCCTGTTCCCAAATGCTGGATTGCTAAATCAGTCTAGGATCAGTCTGGTTACTGCCAAATCAACATAATCAATTATTTGATTGATCATTTCCTCATTTCTAGGTGATTTCTTTGTTTTGGTGAGAACTCTCTCACTGCACTTTTTATTTTTTTATTTTTTTGCTTTTTGGAGGGCAATTGGGGTTAAGTAACTTGCCCAAGGTCACACGGCTAGGTTTTTGTTTGTGTGTGTTAAGTGTCTGAGGCCAGATCGGAACTCAGGTCCTTCTGACTCCAGGGCCAGCACTCTACTCACTGTACCACCTAGCCGCCCCCTCACTGCACTTTTTATGGAGAGAATTTCTAATAACCTCTGCTTTTTTTTTCTTCTGACAGTTTAATTTTCAGGACAGAGGTGAAAAATAATTCCATATGGGGTGACCCTTGTTTTAGTTCCCCACTTCCCTACTGCCAGTCAACCAGAGAACCATCTGCTCCATTCTACATATCAAATGAGATCCTGTACATCAGCTGTGCCTTTTCTAGTATCAGTTACAGAATCCGCTTAAGTTGGTAGAATGGATTAGGGGAGTTGAAATGTAGCTGCTTTTAGAAGCTATGCCCTACATGTCAGCCTATGCTTTTTCAGAACCAAGTCCTTAAAGTGAAAAATAAATTCCCTCAGAATGACTCCTAAGGTCTTAGGACTTTTTTTTTTCCTTTGGAAATAAAACAATACAAATATGGACATGATTTTTCAATCCATACTGGTTAAAAAATTCACGTCACTATTAATATCTGTTTAGAATTTTGTCCCTTCCCTTCTCATAACAATGCAAAAATAAGGAAAAATCACATCAGTCGTGTTTTGTCTGATGCGGAAATGAGTTTTGGTGTCTGCAAAAGAAGTTTAGAAGCCTGTATTAATAGAACAATGTGAATTATTTATGGCTCCAAGCCAGCATCCCCCCCATTGACCTCAAATTGGCAAAACAAATATGTCCTGAGTCACTTTGGGGGAAATGAATTCACACATTTATAAAAGCACATTTTTTTTACCAACCTCAGATGTTAAGTTAGTGCATATTTAGCAAACATACTTCAGCATTTTGATGGATCTTTGATCTCAATTGATGTGGTACCCCCTCATAATTCAAGCACACATTATCACCTCTGTCCTTCCAGTGGGTCAGGGGCCTTCCTTGTAGTCCCTTGACATTATATAGGAACAAGTGTAGCATGGAAGCTGTCCATTAATTATTCTTCACTGTTCCTATATGGGCAGCCCATCTCTTTGATCATATCTTTCATCATTTCTTTTGAACAGTGCCTCTCTGATAATATGCTACTCATGCTGACCATGAGTCTCTACATCACTCTTTGAGTGACTGGGAATGTTTTTTAAAATATATTTTATTTTCCCCCCCAATTACATGTTAAAACAATTTTTTAAACATTTTTAAAGTTTTGAGTTTCAAATTCTATACCTCCCTCTGTTCTTCCCTTTCCCCTCTGCCTCAAGACAGTAAACAATCAGATATAGATTATATATGTGCAATCATGTAAAACATTTCCATATTAGTTATTTTGTACAGGAAGATGAATAAAAGAAAAATAATGAAAGAAAGAAAGTGAAAAGTAGCATGCTTCAATCTAT
Source organism: Gymnobelideus leadbeateri (assembly GCA_011680675.1). NCBI lineage: Eukaryota > Metazoa > Chordata > Mammalia > Diprotodontia > Petauridae > Gymnobelideus > Gymnobelideus leadbeateri. The sequence goes on from WOXC01006697.1 coordinate 203,427, forward strand.
ATTCAAACATTATTAGTTCTTTTCTGGAGGCAGGTAGCATTATGCTTCATGATTAGTCCTTTGGGATTTTCTTGGATCATTGTGTTGCTGAGAATAAATAAGTCATTCACAGTTATTCATCAAACAATATTGCTTTTACTATCTATAATGTTCTCCTGGTTCTGTTCACTTCACCTTGCATCAGTTCATGTTAAGTATTTCAAAGTTTTTCTGAAGTCATCCCACTTGTCATTTTTTATATAACACAATCATGTTCCATTACACAGCTTGTTTAGCCATTTACTAATTAATTGATGGATATTTCTTTGATTTCTAATCCTTAACCACCACAAAAAGAGCTGCTGTAAATAATTTTGCATTTTGATCCTTCCCCCCCCTTTTTTTTGATGTCTCTGGGATGTAGACCTAGTAGTGGTATTTCTGGATCAAAGGGTTTTTATAATTTTACAGTTGTATAGCCCTTTAGGCACAGTTCCAAATTGTTCTCCAGATTGACTGGATCAATTCACAACTCCACCAACAGTGCTTTAGTGAGTGACTGAGAATTTTGATTTCTTAGAGATTTTCATATGCCATAATTTGCAACATAGAGCAATTATTGTATTAGGAGAATATTGTATTAAAAAAGACTTTTTTTTTCAAGGAGGCAGTGTTAAGAAATATTCCCAACTTCTGCCTAGTGTGTTTTCCTCTCCACTTCTTGACCCAGTTTCTTGTCCATCTGCATTATCTTTCCTAGGTATGTGTACTAAAAGACCAGTTCTATGGCCCATCATCTCAGAGTCTTGACAAAAGTATTCTTCATTTGCTAGGTCTTTCCTGTGTGGATAATTAACCTGAACTCTTTGGAATGATTGATTATAGCTTTCATTTAGGTGTCTCTGAAGTGTTCCATGGCTTGATTTAATTAGTAAAATGCCATTTACAGAGAGGAGCAAATGGAGGACTTCTCCCTGATGATATACACATGGAGATATTGTTGGTGAAGAGACTTTAAAACAGCATTTTAGTTTACTGCACAAAATTTTTTGTTTTAGCTTTTTATGTTCTACAAACAATTGGCATAGTAGGGTCTTTTACTTTTTGCACATTTCTGACGGCTTTGAGACTGTAAAGATGTGGTCTGCAATAGAATATAATTTTCCAAGCCTCCCCATTGCTTTCTCATACCTTTATCATGGATGCACGTGATACATGCATAAATTATTCTCATAAATATTTTATAGTGATGAGAAAGTAGATATATCATCCCTTTGGTAGAGACTAAAGATGTAGTAATAGTAGATGTATTAGATAATGTAATTAGATAATTAGACAAAAAGATGTAGTAGATAATGAAACAGTCATTGTGTCAGTTTGCCTTATTTAACTGTCCCTTTTTAATTACAAATGAGGACTCTATTGATGGGAGGTAGGGAGGAGGTTTATCAGGAAGTAACAGTGATGTAAAAAATTAAGTATCAATAGACTATCAAAAAAGGATGATGAAAGAATTTGGCATTTCCCTCTGTTACAAAAGTAACCAGGTTTTTTTTTTCAGTATACTAGTGTATACATCTGTCTATGTCTGTGTCTGTGTCTATGTGTGTGTTGTTATTTAGTCCTTTTAGTCATGTCTTACTCTTTGTGATCCCATTTGGGGTTTTCTTGGCAAAGATAATGGAGTGGTACTCTATCCACTGTACCACCTAGTGCTCCTCCCCTTCCCCCCTTTCTTCCTCTTTTCCTCTCCGTCCTCCCTCTCTCACTCTCCCATTCTGTTCCCCCTTCTTTTCTCTTCTCCTCCCTCTCCTTTCTCTCTCTCTCTCTTTTTTTTTTTTGGAGGGCAATTGGGATTAAGTAACTTGCCCAAGGTCACACGGCTAGGTTTTTGTTTGTGTGTGCATTAAGTGTCTGAGGTTGGATCCGAACTCAGGTCCTTCTGACTCCAGGGCCAACGCTCTACTCACTTTGCCACCTAGCCACCCCTCCTTTCTCTTTTTCTCTCTGAGTGAGAGAAGTGAAAACTTATCACACTATACTCTAAAATCTAGTAAGGCTTTTTGTGGGAAACAGGCCCAAGTTCCCTTTCACCGGAAATCACATGATTTACAAGGACTCAAAACTCAGAGCAGTAGGGAGTCACCCCTCTTCCCAGGGCCACCTCAGCATAAGATATGCCAGATAAGGACAGAAGTGCTTTCTCAAATGTACATTGGGTGGTCTACTGTCTCCTTGTTACATTATGTGAGGTAGATAGCCACACTTAGATTGTACACCTAACTTCCAGCCAATGGAAGAAAAGGGTCAGGAAGGGGGTGGGGGAGAATTCTGTGTTAGGGCTTTATAACTTCACCATTTCCTTTTGTAAATCGTTTCTCCTCCCTGACCATTTGTCAGGAGGGTGGCCCTTTCTCGAGATTGTAATAAACCATTCTTTTCTGCTTCCTACCTTGAGAAATATCCAACTATTATTTGGATAAGGATTTCTCTTGCACACAGTTTTTGGGGTTCACACATCTCAGTCCGTCTCTTTCTCCCTTTTTTTCTCTCCTTTCTCTCCTCTCTCTCTCTCTCTCTCTCTCTCTCTCTCTCTCTCTCTCTCTCCTCTCTCTACCTCCCTCTCTTCTTCTCTCTCTTTCTCTTTTTCTCTCTTTTCCCCCCTCTCCTTCTCCCCTTCCTTTCTTACTCCTCCTTTTCTCTCTCCTTGTATATATGGACACACACAATATAGATATATAATTTTATTGGTTTGTTCTCTATCTCCTTTTTATAGTAGTAATAACAACTATGATTTTTTTTTCTAATAGTTTGTTGCCTTCCTTGTTTCAGAAATCTTAAAAACAAACCCTTTGGTGACCTCAAAATTGTATCATCTCCAACATATATTCCCTCTCTATATATACTTCGTTTTTGGTTCAGCTGCTCTTTTAATTTTTTTTTATAGTGATATTTCTACTTCCTCATGCAGGATACTGAGAATTCCTGATAAAGCCAACTGTTTACATCTTTTGGTTTAATTCACAGCAAGAAGGTCAATATGTCAAATTGGTGATAGATTTACTTATTTACTTAACTGTGTACAGACCTCATCTTCCTCAGGGAAAGAATGGGCCAGTGGCCATCCTACTGATAGTAATGAACCTCTTCTAACTTAACTAGGCCAACCATCTAAAAACAGATATAGTCTGTTTCTAGCTCTAGACTCAAAACCTTTCCAGCATTGCAGTACCCGTTAGAGCTTCTGCCCCACTGACAGTCTTTTTTTTTAATCAAATGCTTTATTAACTTCTAGTTTACATCATTCATTTCTTCAAGATTGTGAGTTACAAATTTTCTCCCCATTTTTCCCCACCCACCACCACAAAATATCCCCTCTTCCAATTTGCTCTCTCCCATATCTTCTCTCATACCCCCCTCCAACTTTCCAGTAGGGCACAGTGGATCTCTATGCCTCAGTGCCTGTATGTCTTATTTCCCAGTTGCATGTAAAATAATATTAATAATATTATATATTATAAACATTTGATTTTAAAACTTTGAATTCGAGATTCATTCCCTTCCTCCCTTGTTACCCACCCTTACTGGGGAGATAAACAATTCAGTATAGGTTGTATATGCATAGCTATGCAAGACATTTCCATAGTGGATATATTACAAAAGACTAATTATATTTCCCTCCCTCCTATCCCACCTTCCACTTGTTCTATTCTCTACTTTGATCCTGTCCCTTTTCAAAAGTGGATGCTTCCAACTTCCCTCCCCCACCAGCCTGCCCTCCCTTCCATCATACCTCCTCTCATACCCCTCCTCCCTACTCTCCTGTAGGGTGAGATACCCAATTTAGTGTGTATGTCATTCCCTCCCTAAGCCAAATTCAATAAGAATAAGGTTGATCCATTCCCTTTTGCCTTCCTGTTTTTCTCCTCCATTGTAACCATTTTCCCTTGCCTCTTCTAAATGAGATAGTTTGCCCCATTCTGTCTCTCCCCATCTCCTCTCATTATATTCCTCTCTCACCTCTTCATTTCACCTTTTAAGTATCATCCTTTCCTATTCAATTGTTCCTGTGCCCTCTATCTGTGTATACCTGTACACATATATACACACGTTCACATATGTATTCGTATGCCTATAAAGACATATATGTATGTGTGTACATATATATACATACATACATATATATATATATGTATATATATATATATATATACATGCACACACATTTCTATTCCCTTCAACTATTCTTATACTGAGAAAAGTTTCATAAGTTACAATTACCGTTTTCCATGTAGGGATGTAAATAAGTTTTATGTAAATAAGTTCATAAGTTTTGATAAGTTCCTTATGATTGCTTTTCCTTGTTTACCTTCTCATGCTTCTCTTGCTTCTTGTATCTGAATGTCAACTTTTCTATTCAACTCTGGTTTTCTCATCAAGAATGCATGGAAGTCCTCTATTCCACTGAATGACCATATTTTCCCCTGAAACATGATACTCAGTTTTGCTGGGTAGGCGATTCTGGGTTTTAATCCCAGCTCCTTTGACCTCTGGAATATCATATTCCAAGCCCTTCAATCCCTCACTATAGAAGCTGTGAGATCCTGTGTTATCCTGATTGTGTTTCCACAGTATTCAAATTGTTTCTTCCTGGCTTCTTGTAATATTTTCTCCTTGATCTGGGAATTCTGGAATCTGCCTATAATATTCCTAGGAGTTTTCTTTTTGGGATATTTTTCAGAAGGTGATGGGTGATTCTTTCAACCTCTATTTTGCCCTCTGGTTCTAAAACATCAGGGCAATTTTCCTTGAGAATTTCTTAAAGGATGATTTCTAGGTTCTTTTTTTGATCATGGCTTTGAGGTAGTCCAATAATTTTTAAATTTTCTCTCTTGGATCTATTTTCCAGGTCAGTGGTTTTCCCAGTGATATATTTCACATTGCCTTTTATTTTTTCATTTATATGGATCTGTTTAACAGCATCTTGATTTCTCATAAAGTCACTAGCTTCCATTTGCCCCAGTCTAATTCTGAAGGAATGATTCTCTTCAGTGAGCTTTTGAGATTCTTTTTCCATCTGGCAAATTAGGCTCCCACTGAAATAGTCTTAAAGAACCTAGCATCCCTTCAATACTATGTTTAGGCATCAGAATGGGACCTTTATAGAGGGTTCCATGTTTATATATTTAGAAAATGCTTTGTGTTAATTGCTTTCTTCTGTACTAACTAATGAATTGTATAAGCACATACCATGTTCTGGGTAGATTTGTAAAAGAAATGTATTACATACAAGTGCATTTTATAGAAACTTTTTGAAATAGATTGACTTTTTGAAAATATCTACTTCATAATCCTGATGGTGCTCAGTGATTGTCCCTGAGAAATTAGTGATATTGAGCTCTTTGAATCCTTCTATTTTTTAAATTAAATTTTAATTGTTTAATTAACAATAATCTGTTTTCTTACCTTTTCCCTCTAATGAAACTAAACAAAACAGTACTTTTGTACCAAATATGCATAGCACCTAATCTAGGACACTATCCTAGGCATGACCTGCTTATACCATTTTGTTGCAAAACTTGACCCAAGCACAGTTCACCCCATGAACAAACCAAGGAAAACTATGAACACTATGAGGAAATACCTTGATTTTAGAGACATCCAGGGAGCAAACCCTAAAGATAATAATAATCCCACTCATAGAAAAGGAAAGACTCATAGAAAAAAATGCCCTGACTACCAGAACTTCAGGAGCACCTGGAGGATGTGAAAAGAGATATAGAAGATATAAGGAGGAAAAGAATGACAAGAAAAATTATACCTTAAAATAGATGACAGGAAATCTTATTCAAAAGAACTGAATGCCCTGAAAATTAGAATAAACCAGATGGGAAACAATAACTCAACAATATAAAAGAAATATCAAAACAAAACAAATTTTAATGGACAGAACAAAATCTGAGAAATATAGCATCAAAATTATCTGTCCTGGAAAATGGGTCAAGAAGAGATGGTCAAAGAAATATGGAACTCCCTGAAAATTAGAGGAATCCACCAGTCACCTCCTGAAGGAAAACCTCAAATGAAAACTCCTAAGAATGTCATAAGCAAAATCTAGAGTTTCCAGATCAAATGAAAATGTTTCAACTGCCAAAAGTGGAGTTCAAATGCCTGTGGATCACAATAAGGATTACACAGCACTTAGTAGCTGCCTCTACAAAGAAGAGAAGAGCTAAGATTGTGTTATTCCAAAAAGCAAGAGATAAAGAATACAACCAAGAATAACATAGCTGACAAAACTATAGTGGAAAAATGTCATAAAGGATATCCAAGCATTCCTGATGGAAAGACCTGAACTGAGTAGACACATTTGGAAATAGAATTATAGGTGCCAAGAGAAACAGAGAAAGGTACAAGTATTTGTATAATCTAAAGGCAGTAGGTGAGGATGAATTGTTTGTATGTTAATGGGGGATAAAAAAACAAATATTTTTTTGTTTTGTATTTTTAAGGGTCAGAGATAAAAGTTAAATGATAGGGAAACTTTGGATGATTTTGTTCTGTTTTAATGGTCTTAGGAGAAGGCAAAATAGGAGTAACAGGGGACAGTATTGGGGAGGAAAAGAAGAAGAGGAGGAAGATTTCTATTCTGTATAGAGATGTATAAGATAAAGAGTGCATAACCATGAAGAAAGGTGTGGGGACAACAAAGCATCCTATGAACCTCACTTTCATCTCAATCTGAGGAAGATTGAATACAATTATACCTACTCCCCACAAAAACATACCTAGAGATCTCGGTATAGAAATACATTAAACTCAGAAAAGGAAAATGATATGAAATGGGCTAGAGAAGGGTAGACAGGGGTCTAAGAGAGAGGGCAAGATAGAGAAGGGAAAAGTTGTAAGCAAAGACAATTTTATTGTTGAAGGAAAGAATCTGAAAGAAGGATTGAAAGGAAAAGAAAAAAAGAATAAAAAAAATCTGGAATGAGGAGCAGGATAAGAAGAATTGAGCTGTAATATCAAACAAGTTGTTTCCATTATAAGATCACAATATCAAGCAAATTCCCTTTTATTGACTTTTGTTTATAAAAAGGGATGTGAGAAAGAAAAGGAAATGGACAAGAGGACAGGACTGAGGAAAATACAAAATTAATAGTTGTAATTGAATATGAATGGAACAAACTCTCCTATAAAATAAAGGATAGGAGAATGGATTAGAAAACAGAATCTGATAATAAGTTGATTACAAGAAACACACTTGGAACACAAAAGTTCACATAGAATTAATATGAGAGACTGGAAGAAAACCTGTTAGGCTTCAGCTGAACTAAAAAAAAAAAAAACAAAAAATGGGTAACAATCATAATTTCAAATAAGGCTACAGTAAGAATAGAAAAAAAATGATAATAGGGAAATTACATTATGCTAGAAGGTTCTATAATGAATAAGTATCAAGACTTAACATGCATCTGATTACATAATATTTAAATACTTAAAGTAAAAAGTTAATCAAATTGGAGGGTAAAATAGATAGTAAATCTGTAACAGTAAGGGGCTTAAAATGCTACTTTCAAATGTAGACAGATCTAACCAAACAATAAACCAAAACAAAGTTAAAAACCTGAGGAGAATTTTAGAAAAATTAGAGATGATCAGTCTTTGGTCATTACTGAATGGGAATAAAAAGGAATTCAAATGATTCCCAGCTAAATATGCCACCTTTACAAAAATTGACCATATATTATGACATAAAGACTTCACCAAAAATGTGGTAAAGCAAAAATACTAACCACATTAATTACTGATCATAATAGAATGAAAATTGTATTCAATAACAGAATCTTTAAGAAAGAATTTAAAATAAATTGGAAACTAACAACTCCAACAAGTTTGGGTTGTTGGAGTCAGAGAACAAATTATGGAAAAAATAGGAAATTTCATTATGGAAAATGACAAAAATAACAAAAATGATAAAACTTATAGGATATAGCTAAACCATTTCTGAAAAGAAAGTTCATATTTCTAAATGTTTTCATCAACAAAAGAATGAACAAATCAATGAATGGGACATGCAATTCTTGAAAAGTTGAATAACAACAAATAAAACATTCACACTTAATTTGAAAGCAGAAATCCTGAAAATTAAAGAAACTAGTAAAATCACAACAAGAACACTTTTAAAATTTGCTCAGTGGTGGTTGGAGGAATAGTAAGAGGAAGAAAGTAATTTTAAAAATATTTTTACTTGAAAAATTTATAAAATTTAAAAAACCAAATATATATAATGAAACAACACAAGTCCCCATATGAGAAGGCCACCATTTGATGCAGATTTATAAATATATGTAAAACCATACTGCACATACTTCTTTTATCAGTTCTTTCTCTGGACATGAATAACATCTTCCTTCAAAGGACCTTTATAGTTTATTTGAGTATTTATAGTACTCAGAATAACTTGGTTGTTCAGAAATTATCCTTCAAACAATATTGCTTTTACTATATACAACATCCTCTTGGTTCCGCTAACTTCACTTTTCATTATTTTATGCAAGTCTTCCCGTGTTTTTCTAAAACCAATCAGCCCATCATTTTTTACAGTGCAGTAGTATTCCATCACAATCATGTACCACAATTTGTTTAGGCATTCCCCAATTGATAGGCACCTCCTCATTTCCAGTTATTTGTCACCACAAAGAGAGCTAGTATGTATATTTTAGAACATATAGGTTCTTTTCCTTTTTCCTTAATAAACTTGGAAAATATACCGAATAGTGGTATATATATATGGTATGTGTGTGTATATATGTGTGTGTGTGTGTGTAGTATATAGTATATGTAAAACACAGTTTTATAATTCTTTGGGCATAATTCCAAATTGCTCTCCAAAATGGTTGAATTATTTCATTCCACCAATAGTATATTAATGACCCTTTCACCACTCTTTCAGAAAATGAGTACCTCATTGGTACTTTGGAATCATTATTGCTCATTATGTTAATCAGAGTTCTTAAGTCTCAAAATTAATTTTTGTACTCTTGTTATATAAATTGTTCTGGTTTTGTACATATTTCTTTGTATCAGTTCATAAATGCTTTCCCAGATTTCTCTGAAACCATCCTTTTTATTATCTCTTAGTAGTTCATTTTTAGCATTCCATTACATCCATATACCATAATTTTTTTCAGTTATTCCTTTATTATTGGATATTTTGTTAATTTTTAGTTCTTTGCCACTACAAAAAATGACTGCTCTAGTTAATAATTTTATGCATTTGGATCTTTTCCCTCTCCCTTTCATCTCTGGGTTTTAAGCCTAGTAGTGGTTTTGCTGAGTCAAATATTATGCACAATTTGGAACTTTCTGGTTATAGTTGTTTCAGTTGCTTTCCAGAATGGCAAAACTAATTCATAGCTCCACCAGTAGTGTGCTAGTATAACTTTTTTCCTCTAGTCCCTCCAACAATTGTTATTTCCTTTTTTGGTCAACTTCATCAATATGATCAGTGTGAGGTAGAACCTCAGAGTTATTTTAATTTGTATTTCTCTGACTTTTAGTGATTTGGAGCATTTTTACATAGCTATTTAAAACTTGAATTTTTTTTCTTTTGAATACTGCCTCTTCAGGTAAGTTGACCATTTATTAGCTGGGGAGTGACTATTATTCTTATAAATTTGAACATGTTCCCTATATATATTGGGTATGAGACTTTTTTCAGAGAAATTTGTTGCAAAGATTCTTCCCCCACCCTCCCCTTTGCCTGTTTGCTTCTAATTTTAACTGCATTGGCTTTGTGTAAAACCTTTTTAAATCTGTAGAGTGAAAATTGTTGATTTTAGTGTCTGTTATCCTGTCTATCTTTATAGATCATGAACTTTTCCTATATCTATACAATGGAAAGGTAATTTCTTCCTTGCTCTTCCAGTTTACTTTTGATGTAAACTTTTATTTCAAAGTCATGTATCCATCTGGAGTTCCTTTTGGTATAAAGTGTGAGGTGTTGGTCCATATTTAATTTCTGCCATGCTGTTGTCCAGTTTTCCCAATAGTTTTTGTCAAATAGTGATTCCTTACACCAGCAACTTTGGTCTTTGGGATTATGAAACCCTACAGCATTGCATTCATTTGCACAAAGTTTATTGTGTACTTTAAAATAAAGTTAATCATTACAGTTCATCAAATTAAAGGGCCTATAGCAATAATTGCATTATAAAGTTCCTCTAACATTGTGGTGGGTAGGTGGCGCAGTGAATAGAGCACTGGCCCTGGAGTCAGGAGAACCTGAGTTCAAATCCGTCCTCATATACTTAACACTTACTAGCTGTGTGACCTTGGGCAAGTCACTTAACCCCAATTGCCCTGCCTTCCCCCCTCCAAAAAGCAAAAACAAAAAAGTTCTTCTAACAGAAGAGGCAAAGTTTTAAGAAATATTAACCCTAGTAGTAATAATATAAATGATGTATGTGTCACTTTTATTTTGCCACAAATGGGGTATAATAGCATTGGACTTGGTGGCAAAAAAGTTTTGTTTTTTTTTTTAGTCCCAATTCCATTGTTTACTTTAGGTGACCTTGGGTAAATTCCCTAATCTCTTTCAGGTTCAGTTACCTCATTTACAAAATGGAGACAATAATACCTGCCCTGTCTATCTCACATGATTGTTGTGAAGATAAATGAGATAATGTGGGTAAAAAATACTTTCTTTGTAAACTATTCAGGGACTTCATTGTTTGCAGGAAAGTAGGACAGGGGTCATCAGACCTACTCTGTCTTATAGTTTTTCTATGTGAAACTACCTAGGTGATTTTGATGAGCCATAAAGGGCATGTTCAGAATTGAAAGGAATTTTTTTTTTTAACCTCAGGGAGTGGCAAGCAGAAGCAAAAGAGTTGTTTAGGATACAGATGATTCCTAGGACCTCCTTTCACTGGCTGACTGTATATTAATCACAAATAAATTAAAATAGTTCCTGGAGCTATGATCTGATAGAACCTTCCCTTTATGTGTGGGGAAGAAACTGCACTATAGGTATAATTCAGTAGAAAACCAACAGAAAATAACAGAGAACAGCATCAGATTTGTAGGGCACAGCTCAAGTGAGACATCAGTAGAGGGTAGTGGGGGGGAAGATCACCAGAGATCTGCAGAAGGAGTAGTCCAACAGTGGACAGGAACAGCTTGCAGCCTCAGTAATCGCTTCAGACCACTAGTAGTTGACTTTTTATATTAATAAGCTGCAAAACAGCCAACGGGGAAGACATTCTTCAGATATGAACTGCTCTGGCCATACATATATGTCCTCTCCATGTTCCCTCCACATATCCCCACTACCATATATGTTCTTTGGTCATGTGTGTTTCCATATATACATATATATATATGTGTGTATATATATATATGTTCCTTCTCCTTTATGTGATAATATGTGGGCAATTGGGTTATGGGGTGGAGAGGAGTCAGAATCTTCCTTGTTACTAATTTTGCTCTGTGCATTTATCTTTGAATTTCTGCTTTCATGAGGTCTCATATATCTTTCCTTTCCACTCACAGAGCCACTATCCTAGTATAAGCCCCTATTACCCCTCCCCTGAACTATTACAATAACTTCTTAATCCATTTCCTTTCCTCAAGTCTCTCTCCAATCCAATCCATCCTTCATCATCTGCCAAAGAGATACAGCTGTATGAACATGTGCAAGTCACTTAACCTCTGTCTCAGTTTCCTCAATTATGAAATAGGGATAATGCTAGCCTCTATCTCACAGGATTGTTGTTAGGATCAAATGAGAAAATATTTGTTTAAAAAAACAAAAACAAAAGCACTTAGCACAGTGCCTAACACTTTATAAGCTTTTATTCCCCTTTCCTTTCTGTCTCATCTTATATGGACTCAGTTATAAGTATTTTGTCTCACCCGTTAGAAAGTGAGTTTCTTGGGGCAGGTAGAGTATTTTTGCCTCTTTTTGTTTTCCCTAGTGCTTAGCACATTATCTGGTACATAGTGAGCCCTTAATAGATGCTTATTCACTGACTGACTGAAATAATGTGTATTGTGTTTGGTTGGGTAAAAGAAGCTTCAGTGCGAGGTCTTCAGCCATGAGCCTTGTACCTGGGTAGCTTTCAGAAGCATTGTGCAAATATGTTTTATTATTTTTATGAGTACTATTATTTAAAACATGATTATCACTGAAGAATACAAAAGATGAGTAAAGATATTATATTCTCTGGTTATAATTAGATAGATAACTTGACCATAAAATATACTTGTAAGTTTGATTCCTTAAACTAGCTCTACAATTTAGGAATGAATCTACCTTAAAACTGCTATCAATTTTATAGACACTAACTGGAAGGTTCAGCCAAGGGCATCTTTGAGGTGGCTGGATTTGTGGTGTCCTGTACTGCAAATTTATTTTTTAACTATGTTGCTCTGGAATTTTTACTCTTGTGGTTGTTTTGGATAAAAGGCTTGAATTTTTTTTTCCTCTGGAATTTCCAGAAAAATTAATGATTCCCATAGGGAATTTCTACAATGTAATACTGATCTTTTAGAAATATTTTAAATATGTTTACAATTTATTTTTATTGGATTGGATATTTCAGTGTGATTCATCACTTTTGATTTTCTAAGACATACATGTCAGGAAGAATTTAAAGGAGGTAATACATTTGCCATAGAGGTAGTGATGAAGACACTTAACTCCAATTGCCCTGTCTTCTCCCCTCCAAAAAGCAAAAAAAAGGGTAGTGGTGGCACGTTTTACCTATATCAGATTGCTTGCCATCTTGGGGAGAAGGGATGCGGGGAGGGAGGGAGAAAAAAATTTGAAACCCAAAATCTTATTTAAAAAAATGAATGTTGAAAACTACCTTTACTTGTAATTGGAAAAAATAAAATACCATTTACAAAAAGAATAGGTAGTGGGAGACAGTATTTGTTTTAGGGCAGTATGGAAAACTGTGAGCAACAATTGAGAACATAGTATCTAAGAAACAGGCAGGTAATTAGCCCAAACAATGGCAATATATAGAATGAAGAGGAAGTAAAAACTGAAAAATAGGTAAGAGCAAAGTGCAGGGTACCAAAGGTAAGGGAAAAATTGGAATCCTACAGAGAGACTAGTAAAGGCTATTAGGTGAGATGTAAGGAAGGGAGTGACATTGTCAGAATGGCAGGACAGGAAGTTGATTTTGGCAGTAGCTTTGGGAAAGGACTTGAGGGGAAGGAGGTGGAAAGCTGGGAGATTGGAAAGGACGTTGTTTTGAAGGAGAGTAATGACTGGATATGAACTTAGAGGTAGAGTTCTCAGTGTGGGAAGCACTAAACATAAAAATGTTAGGGTCTGTTTTAAATGTGTTTTTAAAATCTGGGTAAAAGCTTTTTTAATTGAACATTCTAGGTCTTGCTTTCAGACATCTTTCATACTTATAAATTTGGCTCTTCTTAATGTTTACTCAAATACACTAAAATGACAACTTACTTAAAAATTCACTGCCAATGTTAACCATCTGTATGCTACAAAGTCAGTGTTGCTTCTTGTCTATAAACTCTCAGGCATGTTCAATCAGTAGCTTACCTATCCAGACATTCCAAACTCTAGTGGAAAGCAAGAGCAGTCTGGAAAGTGTGGCTGTGCCTATAAAAGGACTTAGTTTTTTAAGACAATACCACCATTGTTTGAAACAATTGAAATATCATTCTGTGTCATGAATTAATGTTGAGGATTGGGGGAAGGGAAGCTGTTCTACTGATGCAGTACCTTTTAGCTTGTTAGAACATGAATTGGATTACTTTGAACTATAATCCTCCTACTATCTGACTTCATTTCCTCCTAAGCATAATGCAGCTTAGTGTTTTGGAATCATTCACTGTTTTGTGTACACCTAACAGCCAGTAAAGTCTTACCTGCTTTCAAAATATCTGCTATTTTATATTGTAATAAGCAACTTTTTAAAAGTTTTAAATGATGAGAATGTTTATTTTTAGCAAGAACATCAAGGGGGAAAAGCCTGTAACTACCTGAATGAATTAATAGCAATAATTAAGATGAAGTTACTATTTTCATATCTGTGTCTTTGGGTATCACAATGAGTTTTTATTTAGATGATGCTTCAAGTTAATAAAGTACTTCTTTTACAACCCTTTGAAATAGACAGTACATATATTTTATCACCATTTTGCAGATTAACTTCAAAGAAGTTATTTGCTCAAAATAATCAGAGGCTCATAGGATCATAATTAGAGCTGTAAGCAACCTTAAAGAGTATCCAGTTCAACTCCCTCATTTTATTTTTAAATTTTTAATGAATAAAATTATTTTTTTCTCTCTTATCCCACCCCACTCCCAACACTGGGGAGAGAAAAAAACAGAACCCTTGTATCAGATATGCACAGTTAAACAAAACAAATTCCTGCATTGTCCATGTCCAAAAATATATATCTCATTCTGCTCCTGAGTCAGTCATCTCTATCTGACCGTGCAGCTTCCTCATTTTACATCCGCACTTGTAGGTGAACAAACAAAAATGCAAAAAACAAGAGAGGATGTGCTTCTATAACTGTGATTTTAAGTAGGAGTTCTTAACCTTTGGTCCATCTACAGACCCAAGCTGGGGTCTCTGGATAGGTTTCAATAGGTCCGTTGCCTATACAAGGACTTAGTTTTTTTTTTAAAGCAAAACCACCATTGTTTGAAACAATTGAAATATGGGGGGGGGGAATTACATCTTTATTCTAACCTCTAACTGAAATGTACCATTTCCTTTGCTTAAAAACGTTATTCTGAGAAAGGGTCCATAGGTTTTACTGGACTACCAAAGGAGTCCATAACTCAAAAAAAGTTTATGGGAAGATAGTGGGAAGGAAGATTATAAACTTCCCACTCAAAAAAAGTTTAAACAACTTGTTTAAAGTTGTCTGAAACCTCACTGTCTACATTGTATTGTATGGCGTTATGCTTTATCATTTTCATTGATGTAATTTAGGGATGGCAACTATATTTCTAGCAGTAGAGTGGTGATCATAGATTATTCTGGTGAGTAGGATATGAGTTGTGAAGCCATTGCATTTACAGAGTATAACTGGGGCATTCAGGGGAGGGAATTCTTCAAATGATGATTTCCTTACTAACTGGAAACCACTTGCAGAGTGATCAAACAGAGGGTCTATGGAGAAGCAATAACTGATACACCAGTGGCTTCACTAAGGTCATCCTGTTCAAGGACTATCCAAAATCACCTTCAGGATGTTGCACTCAACTCAAAATAGTATATGACCTAAATCCAAGGGAGCCCCAACTCAACATAGTGTTTCTCTCCTTTTGTCTCCCACCTTCCACCTCCCTACCACCTAGTTTTTTTTGTAGGGTCAGGGAAGGAAGGGAAGAGAAGATTGTGAATAGTAAAGCCAATGATAGTAATTCTAGTGAGTCAAGTGAGGTCTCCTGGGAAGCTCTTTTTTCCTTAGCAGCTGTAGAGTTAAACATTGATTTTCTCTGTGCCAACCCATATTTTATTACCTTATGAATCTCACACAGAGAGAGATCAAAACTTGACTCAAGCCAAGATATATATACATATAATCTTGGGGAAGAAAGGGAAAAAAAAGATGTTACCTTGATCTATTTTTCTTAGATCACATTTATAATGAGTAATCTGAAGTTTATAATCTTCCTTCCCACTATCTTGTGGCATTACTCTCCCAGACCCCATATTTTCCATATAGCTTCTTAGAGATGAAAATCCTCTAGAGTTCTCTTTATATTGATTTTATCTCCTATGCATAAAATGTCTCCCTGAGATCACTGTTCTCCCTTACTCCCCCCCCCTTACTTTTTTTCCTAATCTACCTGTGATCAAGACTTACTCCCTAGAGTTGCCTTGGTACCCAGTTCTGACCTTCTCTCTGGCAAGACTTCTGGCAGGTGGCTACCTTTCTCTTAAGTCAACAGGGGCGAAGAGAACACAACAGAGATCCCAAACTTGACTGTGTTTCTCACCCCATTCCTTGTCAAAATTATATAAAATCTACAAATGGCAATATACATATGAGTCAAAAGAAAAAAAAGTATTCCTCCCAAAATCTAGGCCCCATGAAATTGCCTGATACATATTTAGACATATCTATATTATCCCACATTTAATTATTCTGCTTGAAAATACTTTTGGCTATAAACCCAAACTACTTTCATAGAAGGTCTAAGATGCCTGAGCTTCCCACCAAAAGAAAGTTTTGTGGCACCTAATTTTCCTGTTAGGACAGAAACACACATTTTGATTTAGCATTTTGGGGATTCAGTTTTGAAATTTAGACTGAATCAAGTTGCTTTCCATGTAGCATCCAGAGATCTTGTTAAGATAAGATGCTCTCTGGATAGAGAAAATAATCATATCATATTTTTGTGGTGTCAGCAACCTATTATTTCCAGTTAATCTAGATTATTATTTGAGTTATTTGTATTGGTGTTCTAATTTTTTGTCATAGTGTACTCCTCCCCCCTCCAAGATCTGAATGTGAGAGAGATAGCATTGCTCTTCTTATTCTTTTTTTTAAAGTATTATTTTCTTCAGTCAGGTTGTCAACTCTCTTTTCAGGATTTTCTTGCATCATTCTCATTTCTCTCCCCAGTTTTTCCTCCACTTCTCTTACTTGAGTTTCGAAATCCGTCTTGAGCTCCTCCATGGCCTGTAACCAATTCATATTTTTCTTGGAAACTTTTGATGCAGGAGTTCTGACTTCGTTGTCTTCCTCCTGTTCCATGCTTTGATCCTTTTTGTCCCCCAAAAAGAATTCTGTGGTCTGTTTGTGCTTCTTCTGTTTGATCATATTGCCAGTCAATTACTTGACTTTTGAGCCTTTGCCACAGTAGAACTCTGCTTCCAGACAGGAGAGCTTTGCAGAACTTTGCCCCAAATCACTGGGGTTTTTGCAAATATTGTCAGAGGTCTGAGGAGGGTGCCCTCTCTACAGACACACACTGGCAAACTGGCATTTCTCACCCAGGACCACCAGTGGCCCAAGAAAGCAACCCAGACCCAAGCAGGTCAAAGCAAGAGTGATTATCGTTAGAATGGTTGCTTGGTCCCTCATACAATTTGTAGGCCAGGAGCTCTTGAGGCAGCCACATGGCAGACACTTCAGCCACTGTGCCTGTGCCTGCACCACCTCTTGCACTGGGGGTAGGGGCCAGACCACCCCTTCCTTTCCAATAGAGTTCCTACTGACCTTTTATTTTCTTTTTGGCATTTATGGGTTGAAAAGTCTAGAAACTGCCACAGCTGCTGTTGATTCAAATTGCCAAAGTCTGCTCTGGCCTCTGTTGCCTCCCTGGGGCCAAAACCGTGTGGCTCACATGGGACAGTGCTCTGTTTCCAGCATGCTGCAATGAACCCTTTCTGTTTGCCTTCCAGGCTGCCTTCACTGAGAAATCTGTTTTTTGTGTCACTTTGTGGGTTCTGTAGCTCTAAAACTTTTTTAAAGTTGTATTTTATAGGTATTTGAGGTGGTTGTGGGGGGAGGTCATGGAATTCCCTCTTTCTACTCCACCATCTTGGCTTTGCCCCCACCCTTCTTATTCTTTTTTTTTTTTTTTAAAGCAATTGGGGTTAAGTAACTTGCTCAAGGTTACACGGCTAGTCATTATTTATGTGTGGGTGCTCATTTTCTGAGGCCGGATCTGATCTCGGGTCATCCCAACTCCGAGGCTGGCGCTCTCACTGTGCCACCTAGCTGCCCCTTTAGGGCAATTGGGGTTAAGTAACTTGCCCAAGGTTACATGGCTAGGTTTTTGTTTGTGTGGATTAAGTGTCAGAGGCTGGCTCTGAACTCAGGTCCTTCTGACTCCAGGGCCGGCGCTCTATTCACTGTGCCACCTAGCCACCCCTGCCCTTCTTATTCTTAATGAATTATATTCTTTACTAAATGTTAAAGGTTTCTTTTGCAGCCTCATTCCAATAATTATCAGCCAACATCTGGAGTCTTTTTCTCTGATTCCTTTTTTCCCTCCCTTTTGTGAAAACAGTCTTATAGCTGGCTTTTCTAGTGACGGTTCCTTTTACCTTTTCTTTATTTTCCCTCTTCCCCTAAACATGCTCTGAAAAATTCTGCTTGTCTAACTTGTATAAGCATACTGGAAAATGGGATCTCCTGGAATCATTAAATATGGTCCATTTTACTCTCTTGTTAAGGATAAGTAGAGCCAAAACTTACTAGCCACAACTCTCTTTTGTGATTTTAACCATTCCTGCTCCCAATTCTACCCTGTTGAATTTACTATGACCTACTATTCCCTAATTATACTCCCTTGAATTCTTATGACCATACTTATCCTGAGACCCTTCTGTGTATCATTTCTCCTTTCAGGGAGCCTATTCTAATAATTGCAACCCATGGCCCAGGGTCCCCCCCAGGAAATCTGGGCTTACAGAGACTAGAACAGGACCATAATGGAGGTCTAGTTGACTATCTCCTTCACCAGACCTCTCTAACCATTGATACCCTTGCCAGAACTCTTTCCTCAATATTTAGTATGTTCCTACCCTGTCACATTCTCCCCATCCCAGTGATTCTGAACCCACAGCTATTGTTGTATAAACTCTCTTCCTCATCCCCTACCGCCTGCTTTCCCCTCAGCCCTATGTTCCCAAAATGTTTCAATCTAAATCTGCTTGTCCCTTCCACTGTATTCTCTGGAATGCCTGGTTCATAATTAACAAACTTTTTTCATCTTGAAACTTTTCTGTTCCAGACTCTCTCCATTTTTTACTGAGAACTAACTTCTTCCTGATGGCATGACATTACTATCTTTTCAAGTACTGTTAGTATTCTCACTTATACTTCACAATTCACTGGTCATGGTAGGAGAGTCAGAGTACTCTTGCTTTCCATTGGCACTTGCAAACTCTCCCTTTCTCACCATCACTCACTATCCCTCAGTAATCTCTCTTCCATCTCTGGAAAGTTTCCCTCCCATTTCTACTTCCTGGCTTCTCTGACTTCTTTTAAGACTCAGCTCAGATCGTATCTTAAGGCAAGGCATGTCCCAGCCCCCTAATTGTTAGAGCCTTCCCTCTGAAATTATTTCCAGTTTACTCTGTATATATCTTGTATGTACATAGTTATTAACATGTTGTATCCTCCATTAGACTAGGAATTCCTTGGGGGCTGGGGCATAATCTCTGGCACTTAGTAACTACTTAATGAATGTTTGTTGACTTGACTTAATGTCTTCCTGTAGACATCCTAAAAGCAACATGCTCCTAACAGAATTCATTGTCTCTCCCCTCTGTCCCCAACCCTTCCCTCTTCCTAACTTCAATATTACTACTGAGGACACCGCCATCCTTCTAGGGTGACCTTGGTGTCACCGTTTACTCTTGGTTTTTACTCACTGCTATTCAAATTGTTGCCAGGTCCTGTTTCTACCTTTATTTACATCCCATTCTCTCTACTCACTCTAAGTTTTTGAGCCTGGGCAATAGGGAGAATTGTAGTACCATTATAAGAAACAGGAAAATTCAGCAGGGAGAAGTTAGTGAATAAAGGTGAAAGGATGATCAGACAGAAATATGCAAATTTTCTTGATAATTGCATCAGAAAACTACATGACAATTTTAGACTTTACCAGAATACAATACAGGTATGCCTTATTTAATATAATAAATCTGGGGGTAGCTAGGTGGCGCAGTGAATAGAGCACCAGTCCTGGAGTAAGGAGGACCTGAGTTCAAATGCGGCCTCAAGATACTTAACATAAAAAACTAGCTGGTGACTATGCACAGCACTATCTCACTTAAATCTAGTTCACTGCAAGTCATGACATCACCTCTCTGATGTCATGGTCCTCTTTGAAAAAGAAGGACAAACAAGAAGAAGTCATTTAATACAGGTTCTCACCTAGTGCAAGAATCCCCTCTGTATGACTTGCAACAGTTACAAAAGCCAGATGGCAAAATTGAAATGTAAAAACATAAAGTAGGTTGAAACCAGCTTTTTCTTAGAGTGAAGCCTCATAGACAGTAATTTGACTGGCTTCATTAATAGGAGTGAGGCAAAAATAATTCTCTTGGGGAAAATGATCTCTTTGGAAGACATTTCAGTTATTGTGGGCTTTTTCTTATACTATAGTTGGTAGTACAATGAAAGAGAATTTTTAATTACTTTTTTGTTAATAAAAATATTTACTATAGGGACAGAGATTTTTTTCACATTTAATGAGTACAAATAGTGACTTATGTGTTAAATATTCTGAATCACTGCTAAAACAATTACATGTTAGTTTGGCCCTTAAATGTGAACCTGTTAATACTTCTTTATTATCACATTAAATCTTTCCACTGTACTACTGGAGATAGTTTGGAGATAGTTTGTGATCATTTACATATTTGATAAATGGAAAGTATATTAACATGTATCTCCAGTTTTAGTTATTAGCACAATAAATTCAGACTACCAGAGTTACACTAGCAAAGTAAATATAGAATTAAAACAATTATTGAATAATTAGCATCTCTGTTAATCTAAAATTTCTAACTAATTGGGACAAACTTTTTGAATTATCCAAACAGGTGCCCTAACTTTTCACTTTCATTTGCCAGTGTTGACTTGATCAAGGTTTTGATATTGTACCAATAGTTCAAGAGGATTACTGTGAGTAGGTGTTTGCATTTATAGAAGAGCTTTAAGATCCAAGGTAATAGTATCTAGCATCTGAAAGAATATTGGCTAGGTAAAGCTGAATTTCTTCTCTGTACTCTTTAGTTAGAATATTGCTTTTCATTTTCACCAAGAAAAAAGTATTTCTTCCCCAGTGATGATGAGCTGTTTATTTACTAATTCTTTCTGTAGCAATTGCTCTGTGCTTATTCTGTGTGACTGAGGAAGGCTACAGCTTCCCTTCAGAGTCCCAAGGTATCCCTGAGGAGTTGAGGGTGTTTTTCTGTAACACCTAGTCCTCATTCTAGTTTGTTCTCTCAGCTAGTAGATGCTAGTAATTAACACTCTAGTTCCCCTATTAACATTAATTAGCTTTTATAAAGGGATATTTACTTTGAAGATAAAGAGCAGAAATTCAGAAAATAATCACCCAAATATTTCACAGAATTTCACCCAATACCTGTTGGGGCCAGGAGGACACTTTCCCCCTTTATCTCCTCAGTACCAGGTAGGGAATGGGCTTTAAGTTAACAAAGTTTCTACATAACATTGGTTCTACTAAGTTGATGTTCAAAGGTGGCATCAATATTGGCTTAACTCAGCTACCAATGAATGCCTTTCCAGACCCCTATGAGTTTCAGTTTATTTTTTCAATGTGGATAACCTTAGAGGTTGTTGGGAGGCTTAATTTATGCAAAACACTCTGCAAACCTTAATGTGTAGTATAAAAGTGTCAATTATTATTATCATATAGTGATGGCAGGTATGTTGTTTACAGTTTTGTGATCTGAAGAGCCAGGCCTTTCTTAGGCACAATTAATAGAGAGATGTTAGAATGCTTTTCTGCCTAGCCATCCTTAATTTTTTTTAACTGCTTAAACCCCAAATTTTAAAATAGCTAAGAATAGACATTTATTCACTGTGCTTTATTATGGTGTGAAGGTTATCCTGAGTCTTCAAAAGTTATGACAGCAGCACACAAAGGTATACTAGCATGGGTAGATTTTGAGTCCAATCCTGGGACAGATTTTGTTTGATTCCTGAGGACCACCTTGCTAAATTCAGAGCAGCTCATCTGGTGATGAATTCAGTGGATTTGGTGACCCATGAAAGAAAACTACAAAATAGGCCTGTCTTCCACTGCTCTTGTACTATTAGTGTCAGAGTGGCAGAAAAGAGTGCTAAAATGATAGAATTTTTAGAACTTCTATAAATATTATCTTAATTATTGATACCCTAAAGGTGAGATTCCTGTCCATTGACCAACAAGTGGACATACTCCTGGTGGAAGGAGTCACATAAATATTGACAAATAAAATAAAATGATGGAAGGACCTTGAAGCTAAATGGGAGAATGGATCATGGATTTTCCTTAAAGACACAAATAAATGACTAAGGTGTATTAGTTTTATTGTTAGTTCAAAAGCAAAAGGTGACATCATTTTATGAGAGACTTGGTCATCTAATATTGTTGTGTTGGTGTTTATGAGGAGCATTTGTAAAAAGTATACATAATGAAAGTAATTATAGCTTGTGTGTGAACATCTGTTGCCAAGGATGAGGAGGTGGGGAAATTCTACATAGAACTTGATTAAGAGCCCCCAATTTAAATCAACATATACTTCAATACTCTATGACATCAGTGAGCATAGGGAAGACTGTGAAGAATCCTTAAACCTATCTCCTATGATTCCTTTCTTTAAGAATAGAGTTGTGAGACATTAGATGTGACAAGGATGAAAAAGTAACAGGGAATAGACCTGTGATTTCACTGGTTTAGAGAATACTTGGTAAAGAACTTCTTCTACAAATGTGGGTTGGCACCTTGTTTGCAACTTAAAGAGCTGCCTAGAGCACCAAGAGGTCAAGAGTCTCACTAGGGTAACATATTTGATATGTGTCAGAGATATGATTTACATCCAAAGCCTCTCTAGTTTCCAGGCCAGCTCTTGATCTAGTAAGTCACATTGCCTCTCACAAACAACATAAAATGAAATTGACGGTACCTTGAAAAGAAATGCTTGGTAACCAGCATGTGAGTACATAGACTCAGGTATCTATATATAGGAGGCAGCATGTTATGGTAAAAAGAATATTATTTCTAGAATCAGAGGACCTGCATTCAACTCCTGGCTCTGTTAATCACTACTTATATATGTTTAATCAAGTCATTTAACCTCCCTGGGCTTTAGTTTCTTCAGCTATAAAATGGGGGCAGAGTCAAGATGGTGGACTAGAAAAAGGACTTCCTCGGTGCTCTGGCTTCCACCTCCCCCAATTCATGTAAAAGGGGACACTGAACAAACTTTGGAGCTACAGAACCCACAAAATGGCACAGAGAAACTAACCTCCCACTGAGGACAGCCTGCAAGGCCTGCAGCAACCCATTCTGGGAGCCGACCCTGTCCCTGCATAAGCCCGAGGTTTTAGCCCCAGGGCAGGCCTGACCAACCACCAGCTGGAGGCACTTCAGATCACCAGGAGCTGTGGTGGTTTCCAGAATTATCGACACATAGATGTGGCAGACAAAGTAAAAGGTCAGTGCAGTGTGGACTTTGGGATGCAGTATTTGGGAGTGTGGTCAGCCTTTGCCCCCAGGGTGAGAAGCTGCTGACGTGCCATGCCATGCAGCTGCCTTGCCACCTTGTGAAAGCTTCAGCTCCTGGCCTGCAGAGGGTAGGGGACCAAGTGATCAGTCTGAGGGGTAATTGCTGTTGCTTTAACCTGTTTGGATATGGATTGTGGTCTAGGGTGGAGGTCCTGGGGTATGTGACCAGCTGGCCAGAGTGTGTGGAGGCTTCAGAGAGGGCACCCAACTAATACCTTCGGCAGCTGAGAAAACCCCAGCGTTTGGGACAGAAGCTCCCCTGTCTGGTGGCAGAGTCCTACTGTGGCAAAAAGCCCCAAAGTCAAGAAATTAAGTGGCAACATGAGCAAACGAGGGAAGCAAAGTAAACAGAGCAACCCATCTTTACACTCCTATTTTGGGGACAAAAAGGATCAAAGCATGGAATAGGAGGAAGACAGTGAAGTCAGAACTCTTACACCAAAAGATTCAAAGGAAAATATGAGCTGGTTACAGGCCATAGAGGACCTTAAGAAGCAAATAAGAGAATTGGAGGAAAACTGGAAAGAGAAATGAGAATGATGCAAGAAAATTATGAAATGAGAGTCAACAGCCTGACTGAGGAAAATAACACCTTAAAAAATAGACTAACTAAAGTGGCAAAAGAGGTTCAAAAAGGCAATGAGGAGAAGAATGCCTTAAAAACCCGAATTTGCCAGATGGAAAAAGAATCTCAAAAGCTCACTGAGAAGATTCATTCCTTCAGAATTAGGCTGGAGCAAATGGAAGCTAGTGACTTTATGAGGAATCAAGATGCTGTTAAACAGATCCAAACAAATGAAAGAATAGAAGGCAATGTGAAATATCTCATGGGAAAAACCACTGACCTGGAAAATAGGTCCAGGAGAGATAATTTAAAAATTATTGGACTACCTAAAAGCCATGATCAAAGAAAGAACCTAGAAATCACCCTTCAAGAAATTCTCAAGGAAAACTGCCCTGATGTTTTAGAACCAGAGGGCAAAATAGAGGTTGAAAGAATCCACCCATCACCTTCTGAAAAATATCCCAAAAAGAAAACACCTAGGAATATTATAGGCAGATTTCAGAATTCCCAGATCAAGGAGAAAATATTACAAGAAGCCAGGAAGAAACAATTTGAATACTGTGGAAACACAATCAGGATAACACAGGATCTCACAGCTTCTATAGTGAGGGATTGAAGGGCTTGGAATATGATATTCCAGAGGTCAAAGGAGCTGGGATTAAAACCCAGAATCATCTACCCAGCAAAACTGAGTATCATGTTTCAGGGAAAAATATGGTCATTCAGTGGAATAGAGGACTTTCAAGTATTCATGATGAAAAAAAACCTAGTTGAATAGAAAAGTTGACATTCAGATACAAGAAGCAAGAGAAGCATGAGAAGGTAAACAAGGAAAAGCAATCATAAGAAACTTATCAAAGTTGAACTATTTACGTTCTTACCTGGAAAAACGATAATTGTAACTGATGAAACTTTTCTCAGTATGAAAATAGTTAAAGAGAATAGGAATATATATACATATATATTGAATACATATACATATATATACATATATATTGAATACGTATGTGAATGTGTATATATGTTTACAGGTATACATAGATAGAGGACACAGGACCAATTGAATAGGAAAGGATGATACTTAAAAGGTGAAATTAAGAGATGAGAGAGGAATATAAAGAAAGGAGATGGGGAGAGACAGAATGGGGTAAACTATCTCATATAGAAGAGGCAAGGGAAAATGGTTACAATGGAGGGGAAGAACAGGAAGGCAAAAGGGAATGTGTCAACCTTATAAAATGAGGGAGTTGGGCTACATGGTCTCAAGTCTCTTCCAATTCTAATTGATGATAATCCAATGTATCATCAACTTGTCTGACCAAAAACCAAATCAAAATAAATTAGAAGAAATAATTATAACAAAAAGAAGATATTATTTGAAATGAAATTTACTCCAACTTGACCTATTTAAATAAGCTATTCATGCACAAAAAAATGGGAAGCAGATAAAAGAACCAACATTAGCATAAACTATGACTATGTCCTAAAACACTTTAATTGATATAAATCAATCACTACAAAAAGGAAACCAAAAGAGCCTTGAAACCTCTTCAGGCCCATTAAAAGTACCTCAAAGTTTATTTCTTTTTCCAAAGAAATATATGGTAGCCAAGGGTAACACTAGTTTAGATTGTATTTGTAAAGTTTTAAAGAATAGTAGAAGATTATGATCAGTATTACCTCAGAAAACAATAAAAAGCTGTAGAGAAAAAAAAACACTCAGTAAATATTTGGAGACAAGCCTATTTAAGACAGAGCATCCCTAGCATTTTTAAGAATGAAACTAGGAGGACAACAATAAAAAGAAATGGAAAACATTTTCTCCAACAAGGGCAGGGCAGTCAGAGCATTTGTATTTTTAACACTATTTCCCCTGATGGGCAACATGAAGCAATAGAAATAGCCCTAAAGAAAACAAAGATGGCAAAAACATTTGAACTAGACAAAGTATACATAAAGAAGGTCCATATTATAAGAAAACAGTTTCTAGAGCAGTGAAGAAACAAATGGTGACATCTGGATGCATGGAGGATATTAAGCATTTGGCAAAAATCCTGGGCATTATTATTGCCAAAGAAAGATCACTAAGGAAATGTCAGTCATGAGCCATCCCTACACTTTCAAAATCTTTATGAAAATTATCTATGCATTTACCATGTGCTTCCTTGAAAGAGACAAGAAAGGAATATGCAGGTTTTTACAAATCCTATTCTATAGTAAACATTATCTTTTTGATTGTGATTGAAAGATGTCAAGACATCAAAGTGCCACTGTGATGACTATTGCTTTGATTTTGTTCCTTAAAAAAATTAATTTAGTAGAACAGGATGACACATTAACAGTTCTTCTCAGAGTTTACTCTGCATATATTAAAATTATGCATCAGTATTTGATAGACCAACAACCACATTAACTTTGATGACCTTCTGATTATTTGTATTAAGTGAATCATAACTAGGAACGTATATGTTTCCCCAGGTTTTTGGCACTGTCATGGAAGATGTATGGTGTAGAGCTCCGATGGAAAAGGGATTCCCTTTAGATGATGGGGCCCTCTAAATGATAATGTTTTTGAGTGGCATTTTGCTGATTGCACCAAACTCTAGAGCTTTGCAGAGCTTCCTAAATGAGATCCATGAAAACTCAAAAGATTTTAGGCTAATCATCTACACAAAATAAAATAGGTGGATGAAGAATGTTGTGCAGACTATGATATATTGTTGGGTTAGGATCCCAAAGAGATTTTTAACAGATGATGTTGGGCCGAATCTAATAAGATGTAATTGAGTAAGAAAAATATTAAATTTGTGTGCAAAAAATTAATTTCACAAGTATGAGGCAGGGAGAAGGCATGGCTAGATATGGTTAGATGCTTGAAAATGATCTAGGAATTTTAGTGATTTGCAAGCTCAGTATGAATCAGGAGTGTGATGTGGCAGCCAGGATCTTGGGCTATATTAACATTGGGATAACTTAAGGAGATGGTAGTCCACTGTACTCTGCCCTCATCAGATCTTATCTGGAGTATTGTGTTCAGTTTTTGGCATCCTTTTATTAAAGACAGTGATAAGTTGAAGTTCATGCAGAGGAGAACAACTAGGATGATAAAGAACTTTTAGTTTATGTCATATGATGATCAATTAGAGGAACTGAGGATGGTTATTCTGTAGAAGAGAGGAGTCAGTAGGGATTCTTCAGGTTTCTGAAAGGCTGTCACAAAGAAGAGGAATCCAACTGGCTCTGTTTGGTCCTGGTAAGCAGAACTGGAAGCAGTGGGTGGAAGATAGAGAAAGGCAGATATGGGTCTGATGTCAAGAAAAACGTCCTAACAGTTGGCACCAAAATCAGAATGGGCTGCCCTGAGAGGTGGTAGGTTCTCTGTCCTTGGAGATCTTAAGCAAAGGCTAGATAATATCTTGCTATGTATCTTATAGTGAGCATTCCTTTTCAGGTAAAGGTTGGACTATTCTGTGATTCTGTGGCTTCTTTTTGTGGAGACTTTCATCAATCATATGTTCCAGTACTACTTGTTATAAAGCTTGTAGGTAACTTCTCTCTGCTACCATAGTCATAAATAATTTATTTACCCTTCTTGACTGTTGGGGCTAATTAAAGGTTCCGTTACTATTTACTTTCTCTAGCTCTGCTCTGCATTGTTCTTCTGTTTTCTATTCATAGAAGCCAAAATAGAGATTGGTCCTTTAGTGGACCTCCATGATGATGATGATAATGTAAACCTTAATGTCCTTCCCTATAATCAATATGTTTGTCAGTCACTTAACTAATTCATTCAAAGAGATTTTCTCTCCTAGTGGAGTTCACTAGCGAAATTTACACCTATTCATTAGTCATTTCCTACAATTTGAACTAACCAAATTGGTTTAGTTACAAAGAACTTTCAAAAATGACCTTCTTTTGAAATGACCAACTCCCTTTTCAAATAAAAGCCTACATTTTCACAACTTCTCAAGTACAATTAAATATCATATGTTTTAAAATAGATTTAAAACAGTTGTACCCAAATCCCAGATAATTATTAAAATAGAAACAGGTGAATTGTTGTTTATTTTTTTCTCTGAAATGGATTTAATTTTCAGTGTATCCCTAGAGTTTAGTGCAGTGCCTGGCACATAGCAAGTAATTATTTTTTATTTTTGTTGACTATTATTAACTTCTGACTATGTATCTTACAGAACTGGAAGCTATTGTATTTGACCCTAATTAAGAAGGTGGCACCTCTAGACATTTGTCATATCACCGAGAGATTTATATATCAAGAGTAGATTATTGAGAGATACTTAGCTCAGATCATTAAAATTATTCATTCATTCATTGATGCTATATAAATACATTGTGTGAATTATTCTGGCTAATTGAGCTGAGTACCTGAATATAAATTAGACATTTTGTTTTGTCTTTATTATAAACCTTTGTAAAATACATTAGACCACTTTTCTGCATTCATAAGTGGAGTATACTGATCATGGCATTTTTCTTTGATGATTATGAATCTTGCAGGGTCTGTATGAGGAAACACATGTAGATATAGTGGGTGCAGGAATTTAGGTTCAATCTGTAGTGAACCTTGATAGGTTTTTTTTTCTTTTAAAAACTATTAGGAGTTTATTTTATTGTGATTTGTTACTTCTTAGAATCAATTATGAGAAGAGGAGATTTTTGATTGAGGCTTTCACTGAATTAGATTTAATTAATTTAGGTTTTGCTGAAGACATTTTGACTAAATGGCATACATTCGAAAGTTTTGAAAGAACTCCAGGATGAAGTTATGCAACTTTTGGCCAAAATGCATAGTCTGTTCTTACAAACAGGCTTTGTTCTGGGGGTGGGTGGGGTGGGGTGAGGTGCTTGGAATATTGCCAATATGACTATCATTAGTCCTGGAACATACAAAACTACTCATTCTTACTCATTAACTGGCAAAATAGTAGAATCTGTAAGAAACAGTAGCATCACAGAACACTTAAGGAAACATATGACATTGGAAGAAAGGCAAGATGGTTTCTGTAAGAGGAAATCTTGCTTGACTAACCCGCAAGGTTAGTTCCCCTCAATTCTTTCAGAGGAAAAATGAGTGTGTAGAAAGGAAGAGCCAGGGGGAAAAAAATCTTTATTTAGAATTTATTCTAAATATATATCTAAATATATTCTAAATCTTTATTTAGAATTTCAAAATTTCTTCAATTTCAAATTTGAAATACTACATGGCAATAGCTATTAAAATTACTGTAAACCTAATAACATTGATTAGGAAAGTAACCAATACAATAAATAGAATGTTACATAAAAATCTTTATAATTTAACAGTATAGAACTAAACAAATTATCAGTAAACAGGCAAGAAATGTATTTTCTCTGTTTCTCTTTTCAAATTGGGTCTGAGGTTAGGTGATTTGGGGCTTTGTTCTCTTTTTTTAAAATGTGTAGTTGTAGTCAGGGCAGACATAGTTTTGCTTCTGATAATCTTGGCTTTCATCATGTTGCATAGGTCTTTCCATAAATCTTTATATTCATATTTTTAAAAATGTTATTAAATCACTTTAAGATGCTATTTATTAAATCATTTTCCAATCACTGGATGTTAGGTTTTTGGTTTTTTGTTATTACAAATAAGTACAGTAATAATTTTGAATAGCTATGAATATTTTTTAATCAATAGGTCATTTTCCCTTTTAAAATATCTTCATAGTAAAGTCCTGGCAAAGGATCAATGGGAATGATTTTTTTTTCACTCTTATTGTATATTTCCAGATTGCTCTCCTAAATAATTTGTACCACTCTATACTCCCACTAACAATGCATTAATAGCCTTGCTTCACCCAAGCCTTGTTATCAGTAAATTTCCTCATTTTCATAATTCTAGTGGGTTATGTTAGTATCTTTATGTTGTCTTGATTTACATTTCTCTTTTTTATTTTTTTGCTTTTTTTTTTTTTTTTGGAGGACAATTGGGGTTAAGTAATTTGTCCAAGGTCACATGGCTGTTTTTGTTTGTGTGTGTGTTAAGTGTCTGAGGCAGGATCTGAACTCAGTTCTTCCTTACTCCAGGGCCTGCACTCTACTCACTGCACCACCTAGCCGCCCCCACATTTCTCTTTTTTAAAAATTGAATTTGAGCTGGGCATGGTGGTGAACATCCAGTAGTCCCTGGTACTAGGGAGTTTAAGGCTGGTGGATTATTTGAGCTCAGGAGTTCTGGGACTAAAGCCAGTTGGACTAAAGCCTATCAAATGTTCATATCAAGGCTGGCAGTAGTATTGAGCTCCCCTGGGACCAGAGGGCCACCAAACTTCCCAAGGAGAGGCCAGTTGCCTCAGGTCAGAAAAATGAAACAGGTTAAAAGCTTTCATGGCTATCATAATTGGGATTGAGCCCAGAAATGGCAGTTGTACTTCTAGCCTATTTAAGAGAGGGGGACCCAATTTTCAAAAAAAGGAAATATAACTTGAGTATGAAGGGTAGGGCAATAAAGGAGTAAATCAAATTACCCTATCTCCACTTGAAGAAATAAAATGCCAAATGCCATGATACTATATACTATGATGCCAAGTGTTCCCAATTCTAATCCATAGTTATGTGATACTCTCTGCCTCTCCCCCTCCTCATATCATTCTCATGCAGTATGCCTTTATGCCTCTTTTCATTGATTGTCCCCTTTTCAACACTGTCTCTGTACTTTGTGTGCTGTTTTTCCTTCCACGTTTTGTGCCTTATTAAAGTGTGACTGCAATATCATGCAGTCCTGCTACCATCATGCTCTTTCCCAGTGAGTATGCAAAGAACTGAGTCTTCCTGCCCCATTTCATAATTTTATGACAATTAATGATTCATTTATAAACAAAGTTTTATTACTTATTGTTAATAATTAGGTATTTTAACTTGGACTTGGAAGTACCTCCACTTCCATTCCTCTCTTCAGTCTGGTTTTACTCACTCTAGTCTGGTTTCTTATCTCATTATTCAACAGAAATTTCTCTCTCCAAAGTTACCAGTCATCTTTTTTTTTTAATTATTTGTTTTTAGTTTTCAGCATTCACTTCTATAAGATTTTGAGTTCTAAATTTTCTCCCTTGCTTCCATTCCCTCCCATCACAAGATGGCATTCAATCTTATTCAATTCTACAAGCTTTTGAGTTCCAAATTTTCTCCCCCTCTCTGTCCTCTCCCCTTCCCCCTCATGGCAGCATGCAATATGATATAGGTTCTACAAATACCTTTACATTAAACATTAGTCAAGTTGTAAAGAAGGATTATAACCAATGAAATGAACAATGAGAAAGAAGGAACAAAACAAAACAAAAAAAGAGAGAGAGCAAATAGTTTGCCTCAATCTGCATTCAGACTTTGTGAATCTCTCTTTGGATGTGGGTAGCCCTTTCCATCATGAGTCTTTTGGAGTTGTCTTATAGCCTTGCATTAAGAGGAGCCCAGTCTATCAGAGTTAGTCATGTGTTTGTAATTCTGTACAATGTTCTCTTCGTTCTGCTCCTCTCACTCAGCATCTGTCATGTACAATCATATTAAACATATTTCCACATTAGTCATGTAAAGAATTAGAACCAATAGGAGGAAGCATGATAAAGAAGAAACAAACAAAAAGAAAGAAAAAAAATATGCTTCAATCTACATTCAGACTCTGTAGTTCTTCTTCTGGATATGGGTAGTATTTTCCATCATGAGTCTTTTGGAATTGCCCTTAGATCCTTGTATTTCGAAGAAGAGTTAAGTCTATCAAAGTTGGTCATCACACAGTACAATGTTCTGTTACTATGTACAATGTTCTTCTGGTTTTGCTCACTTCACTTACCATCAGTTCATGTAAGTCTTTGTAGGTTTTCTGAAATCTACCTGTTTATCAGTTCTTATAGAATGATAGTATGACATTACATTCATATAGTACAACTTGTTAAGCCTTTCCCCAATTGATGGGTCTCCCCTCAATTTCTAGTTCTTGGCCACCACAAAAAGAGCTGCTACAAATATTTTTGTACATGTGGATCCTTTTCCCATTTTAATGATCTTTCTGTGTTACAGACCAAGAAGTGGTATTGTTGGATCAAAGAGTATGCACAGTTTTATAGCTCTTTGGACATAATTCCAAATTGCTCTCTAGAATGGCTGGATCAGTTCACCACTCCAGTGCATTAGTGTTACAGTTTTCCCACATCTTCTCCAACATTCATCATTATAATTTTAATGGGATTTAACATCTTCTCTGCCCATTAATAGGCCACATGTGGAGTCTATTAAGGGAAACTTGCTTAGAAGAGGCTTGCTTGTAGGAAGGCTTTCACACCTTTTGCTAATTTCTTTTATTTCTTTGGCTTTATTTAACAGACATAAAAATTTTAAACAACTCCAACTTTTACAACAATTCTCATTATGAATTTGTTTAGCTGCTACAAAGCAAAGGTAGGGGAGAAGAGAAGAGAAGAGAAAGCCTGTCTGGCAAAAATGAGGCTGTTAGTAATGGGATCTGGAGATAAGAGTTTGGTGGGGAAGTGTTCATACCAACAGCACATTCCTCAAACTGTCTTAAACATTTGTAACATGACATTTAAAAAAAAAAGAAGAAAGTCTTAATACATACTACTAGATTACATCCGTAAAAAAAAAGTTTAACTTATTTTTTCAAAGTACAAAATGTTTCTTAAAATAAACTGTTTAAAATGTATTCAAAAGGAGGTAGGGAATGAGGATTTGCAGAATTCATTTTGGGAGTTCTTCGATGATGATCCTGGACACTGAATTCCATCCAGTTGAGGCATCTCGTTTGGGGTAATCTGCACAGGTGCCAACCCAGACAGCAATATCCACTAACCCAGCACTGATTCCTTCACACAGACCTTCCACTGAAGAAATGTGATGAATGTTAATAGTTGAATTCATTTCTGGGCTTCCTTGATCCAAATAAATTATGGCCTCAGTGGGAAGTAGTCCTGAGCATTCAACCCCATTGAATGTACAGCCCCATTGAGTGTAAAGTACCACCACTGACAGCAGGTGCTTTTGTATTTCAGTCCAAGGGATCCACTAAAAAGCACCCTGAGAGCACTATTTGACCGCATCTTTGTGATTGTGCATTCCTTCTCAAGCATCTCTTGCTTCTTGTGTCTGAATGTCAAATTTTCTATTCAACTCTGGATTTTTCCTCAAGAATGCTTAAAAGTCCTCCATTCCACTGAATGACCATATTTTCCCCTGAAACAAAATACTCAGTTTTGCTGGGTAGGTGATTCTGGGTTTTAATCCCAGCTCCTTTGACCTCTGGAATATCATATTCCAAGCCTTTCAATCCCTCAGTGTAGAAGCTGCCAGGTCCTGTGCTATTCTGATTGGGTTTCCACTGTATTGAAATTGTTTATTCCTGGCTGCTTGTAGTATTTTCTCCTTGATCTGGGAATTCTGGAACCTGGCTATAATATTCCTAGGAGTTTTCTTTTTGGGATCTTTTTCAGGAGGTGATCTCTGGATTCTTTCAACCTCTGTTTTGCCCTCTGGGTCTAAAACATCAGGGCAATTTTCCTTGAGAATTTCTTGAAGGATGATTTCTAGGTTCTTTCTTTGATCATGGCTTTCAGATAGTCCAACAATTTTTAAATTATCTCTCCTGGATCTATTTTCCAGGTCAGTGGTTTTTCCCATGAGGTATTTCACATTGCCTTCTGATCTTTCATTTGTTTGGATCTGCTTAACAGCATCTTGATTTCTCATAAAGTCACTAGCTTCCATTTGCTCCAGTCTAACTCTGAAGGAATGAATCTCCTCATTGAGCTTTTGAGATTCTTTTTCTATCTGGCAAATTTGGCTTTTTAAGGCATTCTTCTCCTCATTGCCTTTCTGAGCCTCTTTTTTTTTTTTTAAAGCTATTGGGGTTAAGTAACTTGCTCAAGGTTACATGGCTAGTCATTATTTATGCATGGGTGCTCATTTTCTGAGGCCGGATCTGATATCGGGTCATCCCAACTCTGAGGCCGGCACTCTTACTCACTGTGCCACCTAGCCGCCCCTTTAGGGCAATTGGGGTTAGGTAACTTGCCCAAGGTTACACGGCTAGGTTTTTGTTTGTGTGGATTAAATGTCGGAGGCCGGCTCCGAACTCAGGTCCTTCTGACTCCAGGTGCGCTCTATTCACTGCACCACCTAGCCGCCCCTTTCTGAGCCTCTTTTGCCATTTGAGTTAGTCTATTTTTTAAGGTGTTATTTTCCTCAGTCAGGCTGTTGACTGTCATTTCATACTTTTCTTGCATCTTTCTCATTTCTCTTCCCAAGTTTTCCCCCACTTCTCTTATCTGCTTCTTAAGGTCCTCTATGGCCTGTAGCCAGCTTGTATTTTCATTTGGGGCTTTTGGTGCAGGAGTTCTGACCTCACAGTCCTCCTCCATGCTTTGAGCCTCTTTTCCCCTAAAATAGGAGTCGAATGTTGAATTTTTCTGTTTATTTTGTTTCTTTTGCCAAAGCATGTTGCCACTTAATTACTTGATTTTGGGGCTTGTTGCCACAGTAGGACTCTGCCACCAGACAGGGGAGCTTCCGCCCAAACGTGGGGTCTTCACAACTTCCGCCAGTTGTGTGGCCTCTGCAAAGCCTCCACCCGCTCTGGCAAGTTGGATACCCACCCCAAACTTCCCCCCAGACCACAATCCAGATCCAGGCAGTTTAAAGCAAGAGCGATTAACCCCCAGACTGATTGCTAGATCTCCCTACAGTTCCCAGACCAGGAGCTAGAGCCACCACTGACACTGCAAAATGGCTTCTGTGCCTTGTTTCTTCAGCAGCTTTTTGCCCCCAGGGGAGGAAGCCAACACGTTCCCCAAGTACTGGTCCCAAAGTCCATAGGGCACTAACCTCTCACTTTGTCCTAGGCATATCTGTGCTGATAATTCTGAAATTGCCACAGCTGCTGATGTTCTGGGGTCCCTCCAGCTAGCTGCTGGCCCAGCCACCCTGGGGCTAAAACCGAGGCTCCCTCAAGCCTGGGCTCAGCTCCCAGAGTGCTGCTCTGTGGGTTCCCAGTGCACTGTGCTGCCTGCTCTCAGAGCACTGTGCTCGCCGCTTCCTGCAGGGCTGCTGGGTTCTCCTCAGTGGGAGGTTAGTTTCTCTGTGTAGTTCTCTGGGTGCTGGGGCTCCAGAAGTTGTTCAGAGTCCTCTTTTACATAGTTTGGAAGTTGTGTGGGGCAGAGAACCTTGGAAGTGCTGTTTCTACACGGCCATCTTGGCTCCGCCCCCCACTAATTTCTAATTAGGCACTGAGTCAGGAAGGTTGTGATGCCTTCTGGCTCTGAGAAGTGTGTATATATTTTCCTTTGGGGGCTCACTTATAGGAAGGATCTTGTGATTTCCCTGGTGGAAATTCTGAGTGGCCATATGTTTAGAGCTCCCCAACTGCTCAGATGTAAAGGCTCTCGATCCCGGGATGCATGTAAAGTGTATAGTTGTTTCAGGGAGAGCTTTGTCTTTTGGTCTTTATTTCTCTGCTTGTATTTTCTCTGTATTTTCTTTGAAGTTCAGGGTGCTGACTTTTCTCCTGAACTAGTGAATGGGATTAAAAAAGATTGTTGAACCCTTAAACAGCTATCTTTTCTAGTAAAACAGATCTAAAAACCTGTACTAGCAGCCATCCTGGGTATGCCAGTGTGGTTGTCGCTATGCCACTACATATGGTGTAGTTGGTAGGATCTGCAAGCTAAAAGGAAAGTATGGGGGCTGCAATAATCATCCATTGTTTCCCAGTAGTGGTGGTTATAGTTTTGTGGAGCCCCAGGAGCAACAGTGGAGGGGAAACAGGCAAGTAGCAGTAACAGGAATGGTTTTCTGGATGTCCAGAGAAGGGCCCCTTAGAGATAACCTCTTCTTCCCTTTCCCTACCCTACTTGCACTCTGGAGGAAACAGGCTGGAGCAGCAGCTGTAGGAGTAAAACAAGCCTGTAGGAAGTGGGAATGGCCAGAGGCAGGGTTCTGGTGGAGTAGCCTGTCTCCAGAATGTGCTGGAGAGGTGAATTCCCTGAAAGTTTATTGTAGTCAGAGCCCAGGCAGGAGCAGCTTGAGAACTTGGAATGGAGCCCTGCCTGTGAGGTGAGAGCAGAAACAGAGAGCTGCCTGCATAGGGACTCAGGCAGAATCCAGGAGGGGCTGGAAGAACCAAGGAGGAACCTTGGAGCTTGGAATTCAGCCTGGGGCAAGATAAAAACTTTGCAGCAAGGTTCTGAGTGTGCTTTCCTGCTGTGTCCCTATGGGATGATTTGAGATCCAAGGTGGAGTTGTCTATGGTGGGTGGGGGAAAGTGCCGTGGACCCCCAAGGACCTACCCTGTTGGCTTTGTTGCCCAGCTGCCCCTCAGGACCTGGAAGCAAGGGCTAGAGCAGTGTTAAGACTGGGACTTGGCTCATTAGAGCATATCTGCACCTGAGAGTGCCAGGAGGAAGTCTACAATAGCAGTGTGGGGAGAAGTTCACACCTCAAAGAGAACTTTATTTGACAAGTTTTGTTTTGGATTGAGGGAGATTTTGACCCCCAAAGAATGATGTTATGATATACATCATTTTGTGTTTGTTTAAGGCCCTGTGATCACTCTGGTAATGAGTTATGTATTTTTCAAATATATGTTTGTTTTGTGTTATCCCTTTTATATTGTCATGGGAATTATGTTGATGCAAGTTACCCCTAAAGCACCCTTTGTCCTACGTAATGGACATGTAAGATATTGCAGTCGAATGTAATGTTCATGGGATATAAAATCTTCCCCACCCATTAATAGGCCTCTTATGGAGCATATATATATATATATATATATATATATATATATATATATATATATATGTAATCTGAGTTGGTATTTTGCTTTGAGGGCTTGCTTATGAGAAGGATCTTGTGATTCCCTGGTTGAGATTCTGAGTGGCCATATGTTCAGAACTCCCCAGCTGCTCAGATGTAAAGGCCTTTGTTTCTCTGCTTCTCTGCTTGGTGTTTATTTCTCTCCTTGTATTTTCCCTGTTTGTATTTTCTCTGAAGTTCAGGGTGCTGATTTTTCTCCTGAGCTAGTGAATGTGATTGAAAAAAGATTGTGGACCCCTTAAACAGCTATCTTTCCTAGTAAAGCAGATCTAAGAACCTATGCTAGCAGCCATCCTGGGTATGCCAGTGTGGTTGCTGCTACAATCCTGTTACTGTTTTGTCATGTTAGCCAATCTCATAGGTGTGAGGTAGTCCCTCAGAGTTATTTTGATTTGCATTTCTCTAATCAATAGTGATTTAGAGCATTTTTTCATATTACTGTAGATAGCTTTAATTTCTTCATCTGAAATGCCTGTTCATATCCTTGGACCATTTATCAGTTGTCGAATGACTTGTATTATAAATTTGACTCACTCGTTTCTTTATGTATTTTAGAAATGAGGCCTTTATCAGAGACACTGATGGTAAAAATTGCTTCCCAGTTTTCTTTCTAATCAAGATTGCATCGACTTTGTGCAAACCCTTTTTAATTTAATGTAATCAAAACTATCCATTTTGCATTCATGATGTTCTCTATTTCTTGGTCATGAATTCTTCCCTTCTCCATAGATTTTAAAGGTAAACTGTTCCTTGCTCTCCTAATTTGCTTATAGTCTCACCCTTTATGTCTAAATTGTGTACCCATTTTGACCTTATCTTGTTATACAGTGTAAGATGTTGGTCTTTGCCTAATTTCTGCCATACTATTTTCCAATTTTCTCAATGGTTTTTGTTAGATAATGAGTTCTGTCCCAGAAGCTGGAGTCTTTGGGTTCCAGTCATCTCTTAATAGACAAATCCAATGGCCTTTTCACAGTCCTCATCCTTCTTGACCTCTCTGCAGTTTTTGCCCCTGTTTATCACTTCTTCTGCATATTCTTTCTTCTTTAGATTTTGATAACACTACTCTTTCCTGGTTCTCTTCCTACATGTCTGACTGTTCCTCAGTCTCCTTTGATGAATCTTCAGTTAGATCATGGGTATCACCCAAGGCTCTGTCCTGGGTCCTCTTCTCCCTCTATACTTTTTTTCTTGGTTATCTTATTAGCTGCCTTATTTTCAATTTTCATCTGTGTGCAGATGATTCTTAAAATCTTTTTATCTAGCCCTAACCTCTCTCCTGACTTCCAGTCATATATTTCCAACTGCTTATTGGACATCTTTCAGAACTTTCTAAGTAACTCCATTTTCCATCAGCTTGGTTTCAGCTCCAGGGAACATCATACCTCTCCCAGAATAAACATCACCTAAAATCTCATCACCATGCAGACTGACTGAGTTTTAATACTCAGCACCTCAACTACCTCAGCTGCCTCATCCCTTTGCTTGGAGAGGTGGAGAGTATAGCAGTAATCTCCTCCCAAAACCTTTCTTAATAGAGGGCTCTGAATTTTCAGAAATTTCTAGGTAACTTTCCATTTTTCAACAGATCACCATTGCCAGGCTGGGTACCTAATGGTCCCTTCTTTTATGTGCTGTCTTCCCCCATTAGATTGTAAATTCCTTGAGGGCAGGGATTTGTCTTTTCCTTGTTTGGATCTCACAGTGCTTGGCACTGAGTAGGTACTTAAAAAGGTTTAATGAACAAAATGAATCTTAGACAAGATGCCCTATAGAAACTTAAACTCAACATGTCCTAGACAGAACTTTACCCTTAAGCCCTCCCCTCTTCCTAAATTTCCTATTACTGTCAAGGGCACCAGTCTCTCAGTAACCCAGGCTCACAATCTCAGTGGTGTCCTTGACACTTTACTCTTACTCATTTCCTATATCCAATCAGCTTTCAAGTCCTGTCAATGCAATCTTATTACCATTTCCTATATACTCCGTTTTCTCCTCTGAAAGCCACTATCCTGGAACAGGGTTTTAATCACTTTACATCTGGATTATTCCAAGAGCCTGTTGTTTTCTACTCATTTTAGTCCATCCTCTGCTCAGCTGTCAAATTGATCCTAAAATACAGGTGTGATGGTGCCATTCCCCCCCCCCCATTCAATAAACTCCAGTGGTTCCCTATTACCTCCAGGATCAACTATAAAGTCCTCTGTCTTTTAAAGCCCTTTATAACCAGACTCCTTCTACCTTTCCAGCCTTTTTACACCTTACTGCTGTCCACAAAGTCTGTGATTGCTGTTCCTTTCGAACAACAAACACTCCATCTCCTGCCTCCATGATTTTTCACTGCCTGTCCCACCCCATACTTAGAATTCTCTCCTCATCTGGCTTCCTTGGCTTCCTTCAAGTTCCAGTCAAAATCCCTCTTTAAAAAGAAGCCATTCCTGATATCCCTTAAAAATAGTGCCTTTCCTCTCTGATTGCCTATTTTTTCTGTATATATTTTGTTGGTACATAATTATTTGCGTCTTGTCTCCTGCTTAGTCTGTGAGTTGAAAGCAGGAGGTTCCCTCCCCGCCCCGCCCTTTTTTTTTTTTTAACACTTGGCATATAGTGCCTGGAATTTAGCAAACACTTAAATGCCTGTTGGCTATTGACTAAACTTTCCTTTTTATTAGAGATTTGAGTTTCTGAGGGGGTGGGGAGTAGGGGTGTGTGTGTGTGTGTGACTCCTTTGTATCATGTACCTCTTTGTCAGTCTGATGAAGACTATATACTCAGGATAAAGTTTTTAAAAGCATAAAATAAAATGCATAGGCATACCAAGGAAACCAATTATATTGAAATATAATTAATGCTGTATTTTAAACAAACCAATTTCATGAATCTGGTTAAAACCCTCTGGTGTAGTACCCTTCATTCCTCTTGGGTTAGCCAACACTCTCCCTACCCCACTATCTCCCCCTCCCTCCTCTCCCATCTCTTTTATTTTTCCCTTAGGAAATGTTGAGTTAGCAAAGTATTACGAAGGCTCTTGAATTGTTAGCCCGATTTAAGGAGTTCCAATTTTCATTTTTTGGCTGAGTGGCTTGTCTTTATAAGACTTAATTGAAATGAATAAACATGTCTTTCTACAATATCATCAGATCATTGTTTTTCAGATGTCTATCTCTTGCCTTGAAACAATATGCTGACTTTTATGAAATTATAAATATTTATGAAATTATAAAATTATGAAGTATAAAAAATTTTATACTTCATAATTTTATATATATTCCAATGTTCCCAGTCATTCCTTGTCTTCATTGAGAAGTCTGCTGTGATCCTGTCTAGTGTTTTTTTTTTTTGTAGGTAATTTCTTTCTTTTTTTTTTTTTTTTTTAAGCAATTGGGGTTAAGTAACTTGCTCAAGGTTACACGGCTAGTCATTTGATTTATGCGTGGGTGCTCATTTTCTGAGGCCGGATCTGATCTCGGGTCATCCAAACTCCGAGGCCGGCGCTCTTACTCACTGCGCCACCTAGCCGCCCCTTTAGGGCAATTGGGGTTAAGTAACTTGCCCAAGGTTACACGGCTAGGTTTTTGTTTGTGCGGATTAGGTGTCGGAGGCCGGCTCCGAACTCAGGTCCTTCTGACTCCAGGGCCGGTGCTCTATTCACTGCGCCACCTAGCCGCCCCTGTAGGTAATTTCTTTATGCAGATTGAAATATTTTCATTAAAATATTGGGTCTTAGCTATATATAATAATCACTGAATCTTGATTTCTTTTTTTTTTTTTTAAAGCAATTGGGGTTAAGTAACTTGCTCAAGGTTAAACGGCTAGTCATTATTTATGTGTGGGTGCTCATTTTCTGAGGCCGGATTTGATCTCGAGTCATCCCAACTCTGAGGCTGGTGCTCTTACTCACTGTGACACCTAGCCGCCCCTAGATATAGAGTCTGGAGATGG
Organism: Gymnobelideus leadbeateri; assembly: GCA_011680675.1. Lineage (NCBI taxonomy): Eukaryota > Metazoa > Chordata > Mammalia > Diprotodontia > Petauridae > Gymnobelideus > Gymnobelideus leadbeateri. The sequence continues at coordinate 244,031 of WOXC01006697.1, forward strand.
AGTGCCTTGTTCTTTTTTTTTTTTTGGAGGGCATTTGGGGTTAAGTAACTTGCCCAAGGTCACACAGCTAGGTTTTTGTTTGTGTCTGAGGCCGGATCCGAACTCAGGTCCTTCTGACTCCAGGGCCAACACTCTACTCACTGCGCCACCTAGCCGCCCCTGAATCTTGATTTCTTTCTGAATTCTGCAGATTTTTTCTGTTAGCATATTTTAGCTTGGTTTTGATTTCTTGGAATATTATGTTCAATTTTTTTTCTCTCCCTAAATTTTCTTGGATATCATTAAATCCTAAGGTTGCTAGAATGTGATCTTTCCTCCAAGTCCATTATTTGATTTTATTTGTTACAGCTGTTTGGCTAATTGTTTTTCTGTGCCTATATCCTTTACTTTATTAATGTTGGTTGAAATTCTGTAGAACACTGTAGTATGTCTTTTGTTGGTTGAGGCTATTGACTTTTTTTGGTTTCTGATGGTTATTTTCATTTTTTTCTTTTGATTTTCTCTTATCAGCTTTATATTTTAGCTTGATTTCCTCCTGTATTATTTTCTCCATACTCTGTTTGGTCTTGTGATTTTCTTATTGGTGTTAATTCTTGCTTAATTCTTTTGAATTTGTGCAAGCCATTTGAGGAGGTCTCTCAGGAGATCTTTCATGATTTATTTTTCCATCTGTATTGCCTCTGCTACTTTAGCTAGTTCAGTTCTTCAGTGGTATTTTAAAGTGTTATTACTGTGGTGGGCATCTTATAAAAATTGGTTGTTTTTAAAAGCAGTTTTTCTTATCATGGTTTTTTTTTTGGAGTTTATGAAGAAGTTGACTCCCTTTAAAACCTTTCATGAGTGGAAAGCCAAGTAAAAGCTATTTTTAAAAACTGAGTCACAGTAGAATTAAAAAAAAAGTTTTATCATAAGGAAACTCATTTTGAGATGGAAAACAAAAGGTGGGAGACATATTGGGTACATTGATAGGAAGATAAAAACTTTGCTTTTTTAAGGGTAAGGGTCAAGTCTTCTTTAACATTAATAAATGGTTAGGAAGAGGGAGTATACAAGTGAAATCTCTAGTTTGTAAATAAGACTAAGCCATTCTGGATAATAAGAGGATGAAACTGAGTGGGAAGAAAAGTGGGAAGATGATCATTGTGGTCAAGAATAGAATATTTTAGGGGAAAATAACACATATTGTACTTATAAAGTTGTGAATTTAGAGCTATCAGGATCTAGTAATAGAATATAGAAGTCATTGTAGACTGCTTCCTGAAGATATCAGTCCAACATGCTTTGGGAATGAAAAAAAGTTTATAAAATGCTGAATGTCTTTAGGAAGGCATTACCAAACCAAACAAAATACTTTTCTTACCCAGGAACCAGACTCTGTTGTGTAATGCTTCCTGCAGTTCTGAGGGCTGCACCTTAAAGAAAGTCAAAAAACTCTTTTAAGAGTTGTGAAGAACCTGACTATGCATCAGGGCATAATTTTTTTAAAATTTCAATTAAATTAAAATATTTTTAAGTTAAAAAGTGAAAAAAAATAAGTGTCTTCAGTATGGTCAGAGAATGGCTAAGAGGAAATATAATCAAAGTCTATTAAATTAAATTCAACATTAAATGTAAAACATTCTATTAAGTGCTCAGATTACAAAGACATTTTCATTGTTGCTACTAGCCTTTTCATAAGTAAATGATACTCAAAATTCCAGAATCTTTACCAGGTGTGGAATTCAATTCAATTCAATAAACACTAAGCACCTATTATACAGAGTTGCTGTATTCTTGGCTCAATTAGAAAGTAGATGAAATTCAGTTTTATGTTGATAGTAACAATCCAAAGTGCTTTTATGATGCCCTGAAGGCTGTTCATGGGCCAAAGACATATGGTGCAACTCAACCACTTAGTGGTGATGGAGCCCCATTGATTAGTGATAGGGACATGATCCTGGAGAGATGGACTGAACACTTCCATGGTGTTCTCAATGGACCATCATCAGTCTATATTATATACTTCTGGTTGAAGTCAGTTCCTCTCTAACCAAACTTCCAACTAAATTAGAGGTTTTGAATTCCATTCATTGCCTCTCATGTGGCAAAACACCTGGTACTGATTCTATTCCAGCTGAGATTTCAAAGACAGGAGGTTCACTGCTCATACACTAGGTGACTGAAATTTTCTGGGTTATACGGCAAGAGAAGTTTATCCTACAGGAGTTCAAGGACGCCTCCATTGTATGTCTCTATAAAGGAAAAGGAAATTGGTTTCCTGTGACAATCACAATGGGGTCTCTCTTTTAGTCCTTGCTGGCAAGATTCTTGTCCAAGTCCTCCTTAATAGACTGATCCTTCACTTGGAGGACAGTCATCTGCCTGAGAGCCAGTGTGGTCAATATGGTGTTTGCTGCCCAACAACTCCAGAAGAAATACCAGGAGCAGAACAGAGATGTGTAGGCAACATCCATTGACCTAACCAAGGCCTTTGATACTGTCAGTCATGGGGGCTTGTGGAAAATTATGACAAAATGTGTTTGCCCAGAGAAGTTCATCAGTATTATATGTCAGTTTCATGCCTGCATAGGTTCTGGATAATAGACTTTTTCCCAGGTCACCAATAAGATGAAGCAGGGCTGTATGCTTGTTCTCATGTTTTTTAGCATGATGTTTTCAGTGATGTTGGACACTTTTAACAAGGACTAAAATGTTATCAAGGTCTGCTATCTTGATGGTAAATGATGGTAAATTATTTAACTTGAAATTACTACAAGCCAAGACTAAAGTGGAGAATTGGTGTATGGTTTTGTTTTGTTTTCTTTTTTTTTGTTGTTGGTTGGTTTGTGCACTCAGTACAGCCTTTGAGGCTGATGCAACAAAGTATGCATTGATTTTCTGCTTCTTGTGCTAATTTTGGCCTAACAATTGACACCAAGAAAATAGAGGTTTTCCTCCAGCCAGCACCATACCATCCATATGTAGAACCATCAGTTACAGCAAAGGGAGCAACTTTGAATGCTGTTAAGTTCACTTACCTTAGCAGTATACTTTGCAGGGATGTACACATAGATGATGAAGTTGACATACGAATTGCTAGAGCTAGCTCGGTGTTTAGGAGGCTCTGAAGGAAAATGTGGGAGAGAAGGCTGCCTACCAAAATGAGAGTCTGAAGAGCTGATGTACTGACCTTATTGTTGTATGCCTGTGAAACATGGACAGTCTGACATGCCATGACAGAAAACTGAAATGCTTGAATTTGAATTGTCTTAGGAAGAATCTGGAGGGAGGGGAGGTTGGGGGGGGGGGCGAGGCTAGGTGTTGTAGTGAATAGAGCACTGGCCCTGGAGTCAGGAGGACCTGAGTTCAAATCTGACCTCAGACATGTAACACAAAAAAATAAAAACCCTAGCAGTGTGACCTTGGGCAAGTCACTTAACCCCAATCACCCTACCTTCCCCCCTCAAAAAGAATCTGAAAATTACCTGGCAAGATAAGGTATCAGATACTGAGGTCCTTTTTTGAGCTGGACTATAAAACATTCAAACTCTACTGTGGAGAACACAGCTCTGATGGGCTGGCCATATTGTTTGAATGCCAAATGTATGTTTGCCTAAAAAAAGCCTATTTTAAGGAGAACTCACAAAAGGCAAGTGCTCACATGAAGGTCAGAAGGAGCCATACAAGGACACTCTCTAAGTCTCTCTGAAAAACTTAGGAATGGATTGTGAGTCATGGGAGAGACTGGCACAGGACTACCTGGCATGGCATACCAGCATGAAAGAAATGTACTCGATGAGCAAAACAGAATTGCAGTAGTTGAAAAGAAACATGAAATGCACAAATTTAGGGACCTCTCCCCTCCAAATGTTCACATGAACTATTTGTATTTGACCTATGGTAGAGCCTTCCAGCTTTGTATTGTTCTGCTCAGCCATATTCAGACACACTATACCTTGACTACAACATGGTGATGTCATTTTGGTCTTCTTCAAGAAAAAAGGACAACCAAATATCAACCAGTTATGTGCCAGGCAGGTGGTTCAGTGGATTGAGTCCTGGTCCCAGAGTCAGAAGGACTGATCCTCTTAAGTTCAAATGGCTTCAGACACTAGCAGTGTGACCCTGGACAAGTCACTTTGCCCTGTTTGCCTCAGTTTCCTCAACTGTAAGATAAGCTGGAACAAGAAATGTCAAATCACTCTAGTATCTTTGCCAAGAAAACCCCAAATGGGTCAGGAAGAGTCAAACATGACTGAAAATGACTTTTACAGTCTAATGGGGGAACACATGAAAGAAAGTTGGAAAGGGGAGGAGGTACAATGGGAGGTGCTCAGTGTGAGGGTATCTTTTTTCTTGGAGACGAAAGCAGGAACAGCCACAGATGGAAAATGGAGTTGTTGGTAAAGTTCAATTTCTGCCCTCTATAAAGGAAAGCTTTGGAAGGAATTTAGTACCCTACCCATTCCAGCCCTCTGATCAGAGGAGAGAAGAGGCCGAGGGAGGTAGCATCCAAGGCATGAGTTAGGAGCATGGTAATTAGATTAGAAGTAATGAATTTATCCCAGAAAGGGCATCTTATCTTCTTCCTTGGAGTTGAAACCTGGCAGAACTGCAGATGAAAAATGGAATGAGTCAATCACATCTCAGCACACCAGTCCTCTCTGCCCCTCATCAACTATATATAAACTATACATAACTATATATATATACTATATATAACTATATATACTAACTATATGTATACTATATATAACTACATATATACACTATATATAACTATATATATACTATATATAACTATATATACTATATATATGTACAACTATATGTAAGCTATCCACTTAACACTCAAAGAGAGCTAAGGACATTTAGGACAAATCAAAAGAAGTGCTACTTTATTCAAAGGGGAATAAATATATAATTATATAAAGATATGTTTTCTTTAATTTTTTTTGAGGGATTCTAGACCTGTGATTTTGTCAGCATAGGGAACTCAAAAGTGGAAACTTTTTTGCTGATACAGATTGAGCAGCCTTCTAGAACTTAAAATGTTAGAGCTAAGTGACCTGTCAGTCAAACTTTGTGTCAGAGGTAAGATTTAAGCCTAGGTCTTCCTGACCTTTCCTCTCTCCATTTATACTCAAATGCTGCCTCACAAAAGTTGGTGCTGGCTAAAAATGCTTTCATACTTCCTGGGTATATCAAACTTATAATTGTGGTACAGATCCCTACCCTTTGGAGCGTAATTCCTGTCATATCATAAATGCCATAAAACATCCCCAGTACTTTCACTACTTAGTGGCTTGTGTAAAGTAGCTGTATACCAAACTTATTTTTCCATGCAATGAATTTGGTAATATGCTGCAACCCTCCAGGAATTTCTGTATTCTTCTGCAAATATAGAGAAATTTAAATAAATTAATAATAGGTGGTATCTACATAACTTTTAAGTAAAACACGCTATACTTATCTCATTTGATCTTCAATACAGTTCTATGAGGTATTACAGTACTACAGGTATCCTGTAAGCTGCAATCTTAAATGATAATCAGGTGGCACAGTGAATTGACCACCCGGCTTGGAATAAGGAAGACTGGAGTTCAAATCCAATCTCGGACACTTACCACCTGCATCACCCTGGGCAAGTCACTTAACCCTGTTGACCTCAGTTTCCTCACTTGTAAAATGAACAGGAGAAAGAAATGGCAAACCGCTCCAGTATCTTTGCCTAGACAACCCCAAGAAGAGCTCATGAAGAGTCGGATGTAACTGAACCACAACCCAAAGATTCTTAAAGATGAGGAAAACAAAGCTCAGAGAGGCTGTGACTTGACCCACTGGTCACACAGCTAGTCAGAGGTGGGGTCCAAACTCAACTGATTTCTGTTAACTCTAAGTCCAGCTATTCGATTCACAATTAGTCAACAAGGGGAAACTATCCTATACATCCATCCCTAACCCGTAGAGGGGAACATTCTGGAGGGTGGAAAGTCATCCATTCAACAAGCAGTTATCAAACACGGGTTTCACATCAAGTTTGTGAGTTCTCTGCCCCGTGAAAACTAAGGAGCAGAAACAAATTAAAGTGACTTGTCTCAAAGTTCGCCGCTGGGGTAGGGACTCCATAAGGACTTGTGGAACAAAGAATGAGGTCGGTAGCCCAGTGGGTACTAGAACACCCCAGGGTCAGATTCGGGAGTACTTTAGGCACCTGGTTGGACTACACCAGACGAAGTCGGGGGTGGGGGTCCGGGTCAGAAGCTGCTGTTCCCAACGCCACTTGTAGTTTTGCTTCTAGGGAATTTTACAGTTTTGGAGAATATCTTGAATATTTTTATCCTCGCTTAAGGCCTTCCTCCAGCAAATTTACGAGTTTCTATACAGACCCGTTTTTGTTGTTTAAAAGAAAAGGCGCTGAAAACATCTCTCTTTTTGAGAAAGCAAACCAACAGCAAGCAGCTATTCTCAAACCGATACTGACTGAGTGATAAAGGCGAGGGGAGTGAGGCTCATTCTCCTCTGGTCCAATCAGATGCACAGGAAGGTGGTCCTTCACCAATAAGAGTAAAGTTCGGCATCCGGAGGTGGGGGTGGATGCGGGTGATTGTCAGCTCACTGGAGCAATGCCAGAGGAGATTTTCTTGAGTGATAGCAGCGAGGACCAACCGATGCAAAAGGGAAGGCTAGAGGTAGGTGGACTTCGGAAGGGCGGCTGGACCATCCATTCAGGGGAAACGAATGTTGTTCCTGTTGGAGCGCCCCGCACCAATCAAAAGGGTGCAGAGGAGAGGATTGAGCCAGCCTTGCTTCCACAGCCGAAAGATCGCCGGGCTTAGTGGGAGAGAAATCGGGGAAAACCGGAGTCGGAGGGAGGTTGAACGACTAAACTGGTTCGGATCGGACGGTTCCTTAAAGGGGACGCGCCATTGTCAGGAGAGTGGCGCCCGGGGCCCGGACGGACTGGCGGCGCCGGGGAGCGAGGGCGCAGCGCTCTTAAGGAGGGGTAGGTGTCGCCGAGGAGAAGGCGCTTCATTTCACTTTCTCTTCTCTCTTCTGCTCGGCTCACTCTCTGGGCTGGCGCCGCTGGGTGCGGGAGGCGCGGGGCAAGGATGGATGCCCGCCTGCGGTGGCCCCAGCCCCGGCTCCGGCCCCGGGTGTCCTACTGGGGAGGGGGCTGAAGGGGGTTAGCGTCCACTCACCACCCACCCCGGCACTGCTGCTGCTGCTAACGGATATCGAACCCCGGCGGTGGCGCGAGGAGCCCCTTCCTCCTCTCCTCTCTACTCCCTCAGCGGCTGGGCCTTTCCTTTCCTCCCCTTCCCCGCCCCCCTCCCTGGGGTCGCGCCGCCGCTTTCTCCGCTGCCAAGCCGGGCCGCGGGTGCCCAAGGAACGGTGTAAGGGGCTGGGGCGGCGGCGGGGCCGGGGGTGGGATCGCTTCGGTCTGGGCTGTGGGGGGCGAGGGGAGGGGGTTTTGGCCTTTGGTGGTGCCAGGCTGCGGCGGCTGGAGGAGGAGAAGAAGGAAGAGGACGAGGAGGAGGAGAAGGGAGTGAAGTTGGGTAGCAGCCCTGGTCTCCGCCCGCCAGCCTCTCTCCTCCTCCTCGGCCCGGCCACTCTACTAGCGTTTATTAAGCGCCCCGCTCTGGACCACGCGCTTCTCTCTGCTCGGGAGATACAAAGGAAAGGCACAAGACCATCCCTGCCCTCCTGGGGCTCACCGTCTAAGGGGAGAGAAGGCATTCCGCCGCTGTGGACTGCCAGACAGAACCAGGCTTAATGGAAGCAATGCCCGGACGCCCATCCAGGGATGGCCCTGGAGCTGGCACCGCCCGCCCTCATCCCCAGGTCTGGCTGTCGGGCCCTTCAAGATGGGCAGAACTTCACCTCGAATCGCCCCCCTCCTCCCTTGTCTCTTTCCCTGCACTCGGAATCTGCCTGCCCCGGACAAGTCTAGCTCCGCCGGCCTCAGCGTCCCGTCGCTAGTGGTCCAGAATTCACGCTGTCGTGGGGTTCCTGAGGCACCCGAGGTTTCTCTGGACAACTTGATTGAGTCTCCTCCTGCCCCTGTTTGTCGGGACCCCGGCTTCCAGGCAGAAGGTTCCCTTGATGCTGTGGGTCTGTACTGCCCTTGGCTTTAGCGGAATCTAGTTTGTGGGGTGAGAGCTTAATCAGTGTCTTGTCTTCCGATGTGAGGAGATAGTATCACTCTTTCCTTGCCACCCTCAGGCCAAAGTAACTGTGGGGACAGGTGAGGAGAGCTCTTCGAGAAGGCACTGTGTTTGCCTCATTTCGATACTGAACTGAGAAAAGAATTTCCAAAATTCATTGACTGAGCTCACTCCCTCTTTGAAGGATAAAACTTCACCAGAATGGAACAAGGGCTTTTCCATTTAAAACAAGTTTTGCTGCAGTAAGCAAAGTTGTTTTCTTAAATACCATAGCCTTCCTTACAGTTTCTACTTGATGAAATTGTTAATCCTGGGTATTAGGAACCACCAAATTCATCATTGATAAAATGACTTTTTCTGTTGCCCTGTTTCACTTTTATAGGTACTGATTTTCTTTTTTCTGTTCCTAATTCATGGTATATGTTTCACATAAACTTTATTTAGAAATAAATCAACAAGTATCTGTTAGGGTTCAGGCATTATACTAGGCTGTGGGATACAAACACAAAGAATGAAACAATTCTACAGACAAGGAACTTACATTCTACTGAAGGAGATAAGTAAATATATAATAAAAAATGCAACATTTATAAAGTGAATAAATGCAAAGTAGCAAAATATAAGGCAGTGAGGGGGCAAAGTAATGAGGGATAGATGACACTAATAGTTGGAAATAAAAGTGATGCTGTCCTATGTGCCTCATGTTTTTGAGCATTTTAATTTCTTGTGAAGTATTTAGTACTTAAATCTTATGTGTAAAATAATACTCTTAAAAGCGTCTGTTTGTATAATGTGACACTTTCTAGTTACTTTCATGATCAGAAGTAGCATTGCATTCTGTCTCTTCTGTTATAAGTTATTTTGTATCTTACAACTTTTGAGGAACAGGTGTTTTTTTTAACCCTACAAATATTTTACCGAACAATTTTCCTTTTTTTACAAATAAGTTTAAGAACAGGTAGGAAATTATAATAGAAGTAGAAAGCAGAAAGGCAGCTATAGTGAGGAACCTTGAAAGGCAGTCCAAGTTGATACAGTTATTTGAACCATTACTCTTTTGTCTTTCTGGACAACAATCAGTGAAATACAAAGTTCAAGACTGATTTATAATTATGTCATTAAGTATCTTTCATTGTTACATCGAAATACTTTTTTCAAATTTCAGTTTTTAAATCTCATGCAGAAGTATCATAGTATAGTAGGAAAGAGTGCTAGCTAGATTTGGGGTCATAAGAACTGAGTTCAAATTTGGTTTTAAAAAATTTTTATTTTCAGTTCTAAATTCTTTCTATACCTCAGCCCCTCCCCCACCCATTGAGAAGGCAAGAAATACAATACCCATTATGTTTATGAAGTCTTGCAAAACGTTTCCACCTTAGCCATGTTGCCAAAAAAAAAAAAAGCAAGAAAAATTAAAGGGAAAAAACATGCTTCAATCTGCACTCAGAGTTCATCAGTTCTTTATCTGGTGATATGGATAGCATTTTTCATCATGAGTTCTTTGGAATTTTTGTGGATCATTGTATTGATCAGAGTAGCTAAGTCTTTCACAATTGATTATCATTACAGTATTGCTTTTTACTGTGTACAATATCCTTCTGCTCACTTTGCATCAGTTCATATATGTCTACCCAGGTTTTTCTGAAACCATCTAATTGTTTCTTATAGCACAATAGTATTCCATCATAATTATATACCATAACTTGTTCACCCATTTCTTAATTGATGGGTATCACCTCAGTTTCCACCACAGGTCGTTTTCCTTTTTCTTTGATCTCTTTGGGATCCAGACCTAGCACTGGTATTGTTGGGTCAAAGAATATGAACAGTCCTTTGGACATAGTTCCAAATTGTTCCCCAGAATGGTTAGACCATTTCACAGCTCCACCAACAGTGTATCAGTATACTTGTTTTCCTATATCTCCTTCATTATTTGTTATTTTCCTTTTCTGTTATCTTAGCCAGTCAGATTGATGTGAGGTGTTACCTCAGCATTGTTTTAATTTGCATTTTTCTATGACTATTGATAACTTTAATTTCTTCTTCCAAATACTGTCTATTACATCCTTTGTCCATTTATCAATTGGGAAATGATTCTTTTATAAGTTTCACGAAGTTTTCTATATATTTGAGGAATGAGACCTATCAGAGAAACTTGTTGTAAATCTTCCCCCTCCATTTCCTACTTGTAACTCTGGCTACATTAGTTTTATTTCTGCAATGCCTTTTTAATTTAATGTAATCCAATTAGCATGATTTTTTCATTTATTTTCTTGCTTTTTTTGTAACATGGCTAATATAGAATGTTTTATGTGATTTCATATGCATAATTAATATCACATTTCTTGACTTCTCAATGAGTGGAGTAGGAATGGTAATGTAGGGAGAGAATTTGAAACTCAAAATTTAAAAAAGAATGTTAAAAATAAATATAACTTCATTTCAAAAATAATGTAATAAGTTATTCATTTTACCTCCTGTGAACCTCCTTGTCTTGTTCCCCTATCCATAGATCTGACAGGAAACTTTTTTCTGTGATCCCCTGATTTGCTTATGTTATCACCCTTTTCTCCCTGTCATGTACCCATTTTGAGCTTATCTTGATATACAGTGTGAAATGTTGTTTGCCTACTTTCTGCCAGACTGCTTTCTAGTTTTCCCAACAGTTTTTGTCACATAGTGAGTTCTTGCCTCAATAGCCAGATCTCTGGGTTTATCAAACACTAGGTTATGTGCTCATTTGTTTCTGTATATTGTGTGTTTAATCTATTTCATTGATCAAGCCACTTTTTCTTATCCAGTTCCACATTATTTTCATAATTACTGCTTTGTAGTATAATTTGAGATCTGGTATTGCTGGTCCCCTTCCTTTATATTTTTTCATTGTATTTCTTGACATTCTTGGCCTTTTGTTCATCTGGATGAATTTTGTTACTATTTTTGGTTCTAAAAATCAAATCTACTTTCTACCTCTGTCACTTTTTATAAATCACTTAACCTCTGAACTTCATTTTCCTCCAATGTAAAATAAGGGGGGTTGACTAGATTGTCTCTACAATCCCTTCAAGCTCCAACATCTATGCTTCAAAAAATGTTGTCGAGGATAGTGATATCAAGGAAGTACTGGTAGTGTGGTAGAGGAAGGTAAAACAGGTTTCCAAAATCAACATTTATAAATGTAAATTGGGAAAAAAAAGTCACATGTTAAATTCTTTAGGAAGACAGATATTTTTCACATATTTTTAAATGGAAAAAAAAAGTCTAATCTGCTCGCAGTAGGATGGCTTAGGTTCAAGTCCTACCTCTGGGACATTACTGGCTCTCTGACTTTGGAGAAATAACTTAATGTCTGTTCTGTAAGCCACTTTCTAAAAGCCACAAAGAAGGTGATTGGCATTGGTAGAGAAGTAGTTTTCTCACTGGGGAGTTCCCTATACAAGTGAAATCACAACTGTACTCCCGATCCTTCTCTTTGGCCAGTTCTTTATGAAGTTGGTTGTTCTTGATTATGTCCTTTCCTTTTCTTTTACTATCTCTTTAATAATGAATTCTAGACCTTTTCTAACAATTGTAGTCAAACTTAATGGTTTATAATTGGCCCAAGATAAATTTCTCCATTGACTCTGGTTCACCTGATACTTGGATTTTTCTGATAGTGTAGTGTTCTATTTAAAGTCATATAGGGCGGCTAGGTGGCGCAGTGAGTAGAGCGTCCGCCCTGGAGTCAGAAGGACCTGAGTTCGGATCCGGCCTCAGACACTTAACGCACACACAAACAAAAACCTAGCCGTGTGACCTTGGGCAAGTTACTTAACCCCAGTTGCCCTCCAAAAAGCAAAAAAAAAAAAAAAGTCATACAGTATCACCAGAAGAACACTGGTATTTTTTTAAAAAGTGGGATTTTGTTTATTGTCTGTTGATAGCCATACTTATTGGCTCTACAATGCCTGTCCAAGATATATGTATTGCTGGACTGATTTGATGTGCTGGATATCATAGTGTTGGCAATAGGCATTCTTCTTCCTTCCTTTCTTCCTCCTTCCTTCCTTTTTTACTATTTGGACCATTATCACAAAGTCTTTAAAGAGACCTTACTTTCTCTGGGAAGTCTCCTCTTCCATTTGAACTCTGTGCTGGTTATTTTGCTTACTTATGCCTTTCATGGACATACATCTATCTTCATGATTTATGCCTTCCTTGTTATTGATAATCAGAGGATTTGAATAAAGTTATCTCTCTAGTGTCATCTGTTAACGGGTTATCAAGTTTTATAGTCAGCACATAATAAGCACAGTAGAATCTTGTATCTCTGCAATTTTAGGACATTGTAGAGAGAATAAAATAGGCATATGGATCAATCATACAGATGTCCATCAATAGATATGTACTGGCACTTTCTAGAAATAATCTTCAGAAATCTGGAAAAATCATATTACAACCTTAATTTTGGATTATTTCCCTGTTCTTTATTTGGAGATTTTTATGGGGTTTTGATTGTGTTCCTAGGAACTCCTCTTATCTTTAAGAAAGACTCATAAACAGTTATGAGCCTTTAGCCTGTCTTAAGCTAGAAACTTAGAGGTGAGGATTGTTTTTTTCATTACCAAGTAGCCAAATACATAGAATCAAAATAGTCTTGCATGGTCTTAACTAAATGTATTGCAGGTGAGGGAAAAGAGCCTCAAAGGGGAGTATATTGCTTTAGATACTACTTCAAGTTTGACTTCTTAGGGGAAAGACTTCTGAAGAAATAAAGGGAGGGCAGCAAGAAATACTTAGAAAAACCGTGTAGTCTTAAGGAAAGAACCTAGTGTTTGGGGTCAGAGGACTTGGGTTTCATTCCCAGTCCTGCTACTTTCCCTGTGAGGTAAGCAAATCATTTGTTCTCTTAGGGGTGAGGGGAAGGATTTAACTTGGCCTTTTCATTTGTAGAGATTGGAATATATGATAAGTTCCTTTCTAGTTCTAAATCTATGATAGCCTAATTTCTCCCATAGCTGTTTTTATTGTGGTGGTAGTGCTGCATGGCTGCTCTCAGGGCGGAGCAATAAACAAGCATGATCATCACCAGGGGGAACTTTGTTGCCTTGGAGTTTGTTAGGCCGATGCTTTAAATTCCTCAGAGGTTATCTTCCCAGATTATAACTTTATGCCTTTGGGGAACAATAGTCTAGATGTTATACAAATACAGTTGAATGTTACTCCATTGACTACTCTAATGAATGATGTCCGTGTCTATATTAATAAGCTATTTCTATGTCCTAGAAGATAGTTTATGCTTTGCTGATGGAGGAACTTAATGCAATTAAGTGAAAAATTCAAGAATTAAGAGATGCCTTCCACAGGCTATCTCTCTAATAAATATATACCACAATATTATAACTACTTGAATGCAATGTGTATGATAGTTAAAATTTGATGTGTTTTGCTAAAGTTTGGGTTGATAGTTCTTTATGTGGTGAAGAGAATGATGGTGTTAGAGTGCTTCTCATGGGCAGTACTGACAGTTATGAGGTGATTAGTAAAACCATAGAGGGAGGAAAGATGTAAGTACAGATAGCAGGTCCTGAGTTGGACTTTATCAGTAACAAATCACCATTTATATGGTATTGTAATTAGGTCTCCATTTAAGTGCCAATATAATGAAGCAAATTTTATCAGGTTTAATTAGAACTCTTGGGTATAAAATGTATATTGGTAACTCACATATTGAGAATACTTTTTTATCATTTGACCTTCAAAACAATTCTGGTAGGTAATACAAATATTTCCATTCTAGTATCAGGAAACAAAGGTTGAGAAGGTAAGTGACTTGCCTAGGATTCCTCAATTACTATGTGGTTAAGTCATGATTTGAACTTAAGTCTTTTGGTTTCAAATTCAGTATTCTTCCCTTTAGCATATATTGTTTAACAATACTAATACAAATACTTAAAGAAACTTTGTGCAGTTTTTTTTGGGGGGGAGGGAGGATATTAATTATCTACAAATAGTATAAGAACTGTATTTTTTTTCCTTCTGTAAAAATGAGAGGTCTGTCACCCAAATAATAATAATAAATAATAACTAAATTTAATAATTCTTGTGTTGTGCCCCTATGCTTTCTTAAGTAACATGTTCTGGAGGTCTTAATTGAGTAGAGTATTCTAATATTAACTAGCATAATCAGTGCTAAATGTAATTTGGAAGATTGCCTGTATGTCATTCTTCTATGTATTCATTCTTTCTCTACTTTGTTTGCTTTAGCAGTCATAGTATTATGTTAGTCCATCCCAGTCAACCAGTCTTGCCTAGTACATGGTTAAAAACAGAATGCATTAATGCTGTTAACACTCTGTGATGTTTTTTTGTCAGTATGGGAGGAGGGATGCTCCCTTTCATTATGAGACATTTTCTTTATACTAGAGCTGGAGAGCTGTGGGGGCAGATTAAGTTATCAAATTACTATGGTTTTAAGTCATGGAACACTATTGTCTTTATATAATTGGAGCTGAGAGTCACATTTGGAGAGGTTTTATGGTTCGTGTAAGTGAGCTGCAACATATGAAACAAGGAATTATGGTGGATCAGTGGCACAATATCAGATGTATGACTGGAAAAAAGAACTTGGTAATATAGGAAGAGTGAAGGATAACTAATGGCAAGCTCTCATGTATCACTGATGTCTGTGTAATAGCAATAGAATGAGAACCTCTAATAAGTTGGGTAGGAGCACTTACGGCAAACTTATGGGAGGACTGGGATTGCATAGGATGGGCAGGCATGGAAGGGTTGCAATATACTTTGTTAGAGGGGACACCTACATCTGTGAGATCCCAGATCCATCGGGGTGATCTGTTGAAAGTAGTTCTGTTGGTGCTGATTTCTCCTATTATAACTAAAAATGACCTTCATAGTATCACAAAATTTGAAATTTTCAAGTTCAACCCAGGTCACACAATAGAACATTGGACCTTTAGTTAAGAAGACCTGAGTTTAAATGTTGTCTCAGATATGTCCAGGTGTTGTGACCTTGAGCAAATCACTTAACTGCAATTTGCCTCAGTTTCGTCATCTGTTAAATAAGAATGATAATAGTACTTGTCTCCCAGGGTTGCTGTGGGGATGAAATAGGATAATATTTATAAAGGACTTTGTAACCTTATAGCACTGCATAAATGCTAGGACTACTACTACTATTACTATTACTACTACTATTATTTTGTTAAACTCATACCAAAAAGAATCATCATTGTCACATATTTAATTAATGTTTATCTAACTTCTTCCAGGATCCCTAAGGAGGGGAAACTTAGACCATCTCTTGAAGCAGTCTGATTCCAATTTTGAACAACTCTAATTGTTACTTTTTCCTTATATCAAGCCTAAATTTATCTCTTTATAATTTTTACCTATTGCTCTTGCTTTGTGGGGCACACAGAAAAGACTGATCCTTTCTTAAATGTGATAGCCCTTCAAATATTCAAACATCAAAGCCTTCTCTCTTCCAAACTTCCTAGTTTATGTTGAAGGCACCACCACCATCTTTTTAATCTCCCATTTTCATAATCTTGACATCATATCCAGTCACTTGCTTGATCTTGCTATTTCTACTTCCACAAAGTCCTTTGTCTCCTCTCAAACAGCTACTGTCTTAGTTCAGATCTTCTTTTTTTCTCACTTAGGTTATTGCAAAAGCCTGCTCATTGGTTCTCCTACCTCAAGTCTCTCTCAACTCCTATCCAGTCTATACAGTTCTGACAAAGTAATTTACCTTGAGTGCAGATATGAACATGTGACTCCCCTAGTCAATTCCAGTGGCTTCCTATTGCTTTTAAGCCATAGTGTGTACACACACACACACACACACACACACACCTATGTTATAGCTAATGTATTATACACATATGTATGTGTGTGTACATACACACATGCATGCATACATACATACATACATATCACAGCTTAGCCCTACTCAACCTATTTTTTCACCTTTACTGGGCAATACTGGTCTATTTGTTTCTTGCACATGCCTCCCAGCCTAGCCCTCCCTTCCTTTAAGATGCAGATCAAACACCATCTTCTGTATGAAATCTTTCCTGATTCCTACCCTCCCCCCAACTGCTAGTGCCCTCTCTAATTAATTACTTCATATCTATGCTATATTTATATTGCACATATATGTATTTGTTGTCTCTGCTATGTAAGCTTCTTGTGAGAAGGGGTTATTTCATTTTAAAAGTTGTATTCCCATTAAAAAATATCTGTCACATAGTAGGTACCTAGTAAATACTTGTTGGTAAATTGGTTTTGCACATATACCTCCTTTCTTTTCTAGGCTAAACATCCCCAGTTCATTCTATTTATCCTCATATGACATAGACTGAGGGCCTTTCATTATTCTGGTTGCCCTTCTATAGAAAATCTTGTCTGCAGATACTCCTCAGCTTATCAGTGCCCTTCCAGATGAAGTCTGACTAGGGCAGAAGACAATGGGACCAGCACTCCATGTGCTTGGGAGCTATGCCGTAGTCCAAGATCCCCTTAGGTATTTTGGCTGCTGCATCATGGTGTTGACTTATACTGAACTTACAGTCCCCTAAATCCCCTGGATCTTTCAGACAAACTTCTGTTGAACCATACCTTCCCCTTGTCATTCACTTGAAAAGAATGGCATGGAAATAGCATTTCTTCAGTGCCTGCTGTGTACCAGGCACTTTGCTAATCACTTTACAGATAACATCTTAATTTATCCTCATGACATTTGGTACAGTGCCTGGCACATAGTAAGCTATTAATAATTGCTCATTGACTTGCTGAGTTGAAATCTGAGTTTCTTACCTGATAGCTGTCAATTTTATAAAGATGGCAAAAGATGAGAGTAATAATAACAGCTAATGTTTATACAGTTCTTATTGTGTGCCATGCACAGTTGTGATCTCATTGGATGCTCACAGCAACCCCAGGAGGTGGCTGCTATTGTGACCCTCATTTTATAGTTGAAGAAACAAGAGAGGTTAAGTGACTTGCCCAGGATCAGACAACTAGAAAGTATCTGAGGCAGATTGGAACTCATCTTCCTGACTCCAGGCCTAGAACTCTGTCCACTCAATTATGCGTGTGTGTGTGTGTGTGTGTGTGTGTGTGTGTGTGTGTGTGTGTCTTTCTGTCTGTCTGTCCCCATCCAAACATCTCTATTCAATATACTTTTGCTAGATTCAGGACAGTCCAGTTACTAACCAAGATCTTTTTGTATATTGACTGTCATCTGATTTATTGATAGGACTGCCCAGCTTTATGGAACCTGCAAATTTGATGAATGTGTTATCTATCTGTGCCTTTATTCAAGTCATTTATAAAATTGTTAGCATAAGGCCCACCACAGATCCCTGGAGTACTCCATTGGAAACTTCTTGCCAGGTTGCCATTGAACCATTAACTACTACTCTTTGAGTCTGGCCATTCAGCCAGATCTGAATCCATCTAGTTGTATTATTGTGTTATTCAGAGATATCAGATATGTGGTACAGCCAGTAGCACTCTTGAATGTGGCCAGAACCAGATTAAAGTGTAATTGGAAAATATTTAACAAATAAAAATAGAATAAAACATGGGTTATATTCCATTTTAAAACTAAGTAAATGTATGGCCTACTCGGACCCTTAAGTACATTAGGGGCCCTGTTTCTATTTGGATGTGAAACCACTGGTATAATTGTCCAGAACTCTCCATCTTCCTCACAATAAGAGTATGAAATACTTTATCAAAAACTTTTCTGAAACCTAGATTATGTATATCCACCACACGGTAGATGCTAGCCGTTTTATAACCCTATCAATTAAGGAAATATGGTTAGTCTGGTGTGACATGTTTTTGGTGGAACTATGCTAGCTCTTAAAGATAATGATTACTACCTCTTGAATTAGACATTGTATAATTTTCCAAGAATCAACTTCAAGTTCATTGTTCTATAGTTTTCAAATTATTTTCTTCCCATTTAAGAAAAATGTTTTTGCCTATCTCTAATCTTGTTCTCTTTTTTTTGGTGATATTTCAGTTATTACTGTCAGTGCCTCAGTGATCATCTTTCCATTACTTCTTATACTTGAGTAAGGTGAATTAGTTCACAGCTCCACCAACAGTGCATTAGTGTGCTTGTTTTTCTGCAGCCCCTCCTACATTTCTCATTTTTCCTTTTTGTCAACTTTACAGATTTTATCTGTGTGATGTAGAACCTCAGAGTTATAATCTGCATTTTGCACTGATAATTAATTAATAATTGCACTAATTATCAGTGATTTGGAGCATGTTTTCATATGGCTAGTGATAACTTAGATATCTTCCTTTGAAATCTGCTCTTCATATCCTTTGACCATTCTTGTCCATTTAAACTCTGTGTCCCAGATATGTATCGTCTAATGGACAAACACTATAGTTGTCTATCCAACTACATGTCACGATCCAGCCAACTAATGAATAAAAAAACCCTCATTAGGTATTTACTATGTCCCAAGTACTGTGTTAAGCACAGAAGATATGAATGCTAAAGTATATGCCTTAAGGAGTTTACATTGTTTGGAGGAAGGGGGGTGACTAAATAAAAGCTGTATGGACAGAAGAAGTGGAAGGTTAAGCATGGAGAGAATGGATTATGTGAGTTTATGCTCATGGCAGGAATTCCAAACTTGAATGGGTTGTCTATCACAGCATGTGCTCTCCAGATGTCTGGTGGTCCTAGAAGGTGCTTGCATTCTGGGTATAATTCACTTGATTTTTTCCTGTGGGGGTTGTCAGGTCAAATGATATCACTTTCATTTGCTGTAGTTTTTTTTTCAGCCATTTCTAAGTTGATACATATTTTGTTTCCAGTTTGCTATTATAAGAGTAATGCTATGAAAATTTTGGAGTATACCTGGTCTTGTTTCTGTCTTTGATTTCCTTTGGTTTCATATATACAGTAAAGAGTTTTCTGAGTCAAAGAGTATGGAAGTATAGTCAGTTTTTTCTTATGTAAATACAAATGGACATACTGACTAGCCAGATCACTGAACAGTTTATAAAGCATCAGTTTATCCAACTTCCCATATCTCCTCCCAGCAGTGACCATTTTCATTTTTTGTCATATCTGTCAATTTGCAAAGTGTGAAGTGGGACTTTCAGACCTGCTTAAATCTGGATTCAGCTGCTTATTAGTGATGGGGAGCATGCTTTCATGTTGTCATTTATACATAGACTAGAATTCTTTTGAAAACTATTTTGACTTAAAATGACTGCTTCGCTGGATTGGTTTTTAATTCCTGACAGAATAGAACAATTTTGTTATTTTCTTACGTATATGACCTTGAGTGAGTCATTCAACTTCTTTGGGCTTCAGTTTCCTTATGTGTACAATGAAGGAGTCAGTGAATGGATGAATCCTAGCTTCTAGCTCTGAATCCTGTGAGCCTTTGGATCAGACATGTAGGCATAATCATTTATAGGACAGAGTTAATATCTAATGACACTAAACCCAAAAAAGAGTAAGACCTCAGCTTTATGGAAAGGAGAACTTTGGATAATAGATGCTTTATTCTTTTAGGCACTGAAACTTAATGTAATCTTAATTATTTTGGATTGCTTTCTTTCTAAATGTGCTTTCCTGATTCGCCTCTGTGTAGGATTGAGAAGAGATATACTTGCAAGTCAGAGCTGAGTTCTGTTGGGAGAGAGTTGCAGCAAGATTTATGTTATGTTCATGTTGAAGTATAATTTGGCAAACCAGAAGCTGCAGACCTTGGAGATAATTGATGGGGAGATTAGGACTATCCTGTAAAGCGTTGGGATGGTTATGTCCAAGAAGACAAATAAAAGGCCGCTGGACCAGCAGATGGCAGCCTTTGCTCAAAGCCTTTGCATGACACGTGGAAGCTGAGTGAGTTGTCTGCCCAGATGGGCATTCTCACCCAGGTGGCAAGTGGCCAGCCATATAAGGGTTCAAACTATGCATCAAAAAAGGATTGCCAGATGGCACTGAAAAGAGTAGATTATGCTCAATTGAAACTGAGTGAGCTAGTACCAACCTGTGAAGAGATGTTGGAGATCTAACACAGAATAGAAAGACCACTGTTCACAGGCCTGGACAGAAATGGAACAAGCAGTGGGAGCTGTGATGGGGGGGAGGGAGGCAGAGAGTTAGGAATTTTATATGGTTTTGATTTGTATGTTTTGTTCTCTTCAGCTCGTTTTTTAAGCTCCTAAAGATCCCTTTGGACTTCTGTTGAGAAAATCCACAGGAAAGACTTGCCCTACCCCACCTCAGATCATGTTCTTGTACTAGGAGATAATGGCCCAGATGCAAACCCTTCCCCTTCTACCTTCCATTTTCATTTCCCCACACTACTTCTGATTCTTTTTGTCACCTTAGCCCAATTCTTCCAAAGGAAAAAAGTGTATGTGTGTGTTAATAAAATACTTCCCCGTTTTCTTAGAGTGTATTGGACACAATTTATTTAATCTTTTCATGATAATCTAAATCCTAAACAATTAAGATAATCTTTTGCATAACAATTACATATTTTTGTTTCAATCCGTTAACAGGTATTAAATGTCTACTATATGTCAAACATTGTGATGATAGGTCCTGGAGATAAAAAGACAACAAACAGATCCAATTCTCAGATATTTTATTTTTTTTCCAATTATGTGTAAACATTTTTTAGCATTAGTTTTTTTTTTTAATTTTGAGTTATGTATTCTCTCCCTCCTCCTTCCCTTCTTCCTTAATTGAGAAGGCAAGCAATTTGATATAGGTTGTACCACAGACCCCATTCTCAAGCAGGCTGCATTTCATCAGGGAAAACAGGAGGCACACAGATAAATAGATTTAAAAAAATAGAATGTAATTTCAGTAGGCTATGGGTGGCACTAGCAGCTGGGGTGATTAGGCTTCATGTAGCAGGAGAGGGTCTTTGAGCTAAGCTTTGGAAGATGGAGGGATCCTAAGAGGCAGAGGAAAGATTCCAGACAAGGGCACAGAAGCAGGAGCTGGAAGGGTGGCAAGCAGACTAATAAGGCTAGAGTATAGACTGAAGCTAGATTGTTTATGCGTAATTATACATATATTATAAGATAGTGGTCCCCTCCTGGTCTATGGAGGTGCAAGGCAGGTAGGCCTTTTTCTGCTTCATTAAATGGTCCTAGTTGATAGTCTTTTATGGTGGTTCTTTTTAGAACTTTTCTGTTTTCTCTCTTTCAGAATCACAACAGATTTAGAGGAACTATTTGTAAAGGGAAAGGAATTTCTGTAGTCAGGCATAATGAAAAGAGAGCTGATGCCATGTGGACATTCTTGTGGGTACACTTTGTTACCATTCATCTGTCCATAGGTTATTGAAGACCTTCAAGTTGCACATAAAAGAGTCATGTTTGAGATCTGTAGTTTGAGTATTCTTGCTTGTACACCATGTAAATAAATACTTTCTGAAGCTAGCTAGCCTCAGCCTAGATCTTAATGTTAACAGTGCATAATTAATAGTTTGTATCTATTGTATGTTTTTTTTCTATAGGTTTTACACTGTCTGCTTTAGTGCTGAGTATGTAATAGGCACTCAATAAATATTTATTGGATTAATTTTTAATAATCACATGTCCTGTTTTTCTTTTTATTTGTCTTTTCTCTCCAGTTAGATTTTAAGTTCTTCAAGAGCCCATGATTTAAGTTTTTCTTATATACCTGTAGAATAGTGCTCAGCTTAATATTAGGATTCAATAAATTTTTTAAATGTTTAGTGATCGATTTTTAACCTACAAGGCCACAGTTGTTGATTGATTAGATGAGGGCATGAGTGAGTATTTAAACATTACTCCTGTTTTCAACCTGTCATCTAGGAGAACTATGTAATAGAATAGAAAGAAGCAAGGCAGAAGAAGAACTGATTTAGGAGAGAAAATGAGTTCAGTTTTAGATGTGTTGAATTTGAGACGGCAACAAAATAGCCAAGTAGAAATGTTCAAATAGATATTTGGAGGCACAGGATTGAAGCTTAGGTGGAATTTCATGGTTTTAAAATTCTTCAGCATAGCTAGTTGGTGCCTTGGAAGTAGAGTATTTCTTTTAGTAATGAATATAGAGACAGAGTAGAGAATATAGTTGAATTTGGCATTGTTAGTGGTGTGAGAAAGAGGAAGAAACCTTAGAAAAAGAATGAGTGGTTAGAAGTGGGCAAATAGGGGTGAGAAGCAATGCAATAGTATGAATGATTGAAGGGATGAAAGATTTTAAGTGCTTACTATGTGCAAAGCACTGTGCTAAAGCTCTGGGTATAGAAATATAAAAATAAGTCTCTGCTCTCAAGGAGCTTATATTTTAATGGGGAGACAACTCATATGGAAGGTTTCAGTTACAAGTTGGATGGAAAAATCCCATCATCCTTTGGGTAGAGTGGCAATACCTCTTAATGTCATTTCCACCAAAAATCATGAACAGTTTCTGAAGTTGAACCATTTTATAGTGTGCCAAAGACTTTGGTGGCAAGAGCTTTTATTTTGGGAATCTAGTAGCTATGGCTGTAGCACCTGTAGGAGTAATGACGAGGCTGCATCTCCTTGCTGGGTTGCTTCCTAGGATGATGACTGTGGGTACTGGACTGGAAGCATTTCTGCTCCTGAGTTTCTTGGGTTTGTAGTTGGTAGGGATGACTGACCCCTTCTCCACAGAAGTGGCCTCCCTCTATGATGGGAAGTATCCCAGTGACCAAGAGAGGGTGGAATTTCCTAAAGGAAACCACTGTAAAGAAGCCAAGCCAGAATTAGAACTGAGAAAACTTACTGTATTTTGTGAATAGGAAGTTATTGTTGACCTTCTAGAAAATGGAAGTCATATTTCAAGGGGCTAAAGAGTGAATAGGTGGTAAGGCAACTTTTCCCCTCCCAGTGCCCAGGGTCCACTTTCCACATATGATGTGCTATTTCATTGAACCAGATGAGAAAAGCAACAGTTCCTCAGATCTTCATGACCATGGCATACCCAGCCATATCCAACCACCAGGCTTCCTGCCACCAGGACATTGGCTAGAACCAAAACCTTAGGGACCAAGCTTCTTAATTCCAGGCCCCTGAGTAGGGTCAAGGCTTCAGATACTACTACAGACCCTCAGACACCAAGCTTGACTTGAAGCTGACTACGCATTCCACATGCAGGTAATCTGACTATGCACATTTCTCTGTAGTTTTGGAATGAAACAAAGAAACTGGGATAGATGTGAGTTGGTAGAGACCCCGGTAATCTCATAACTAGATATTTAAGTCAGGTGTTGGACCCTTTTCCCCTACTGTTTGAGAGAAAAAATACTGAATCCTTAAGGGTGGGAGTTCAAGTAAAATGACACTTCTTCTTCTTAAGAGCTAGCATGCTTCTTTTTTTTTTCTTTTTTTTGGAGGGCAATTGGGGTTAAGTGATTTGCCCAAGGTCACACAGCTAGTTTTTGTGTTAAATGTCAGAGGCTGGATTTGAACTCAGGTCCTCCTGACTCCAGGGCTGGTGCTCTATTCACTGTGCCACCTAGCTGCCCCGCTAGCAATCTTCTTATGCCATTCTACATAAGTCAAAACTCTCTTGTACTGCTACCATGCCCTTTTCCCTCATTCCTATGCCGACATCTCCATGTCTTCTCCATAGTCCCTCTTCTGATCTCCCCTTCCATTGTACCCTCCAGAACCCCCATTTTTAAAAATAAATTTTTGTTTGACATCTTCTCAAACTCATTGCATCTTCTTTCATTAAAACCTAGCATGCGCAGAAGACTCTGAATCTTTGGCTACCCTCTTTAGTACTCTATGTGCCTTTTCTCATGCCTCCTGACACACTTGGTCTTGATGAGAAGTAACTTGTTAACAGTGATGGTGTTGCTATGATTGTGGAGGTTAAAGTTGGCCTTCTGGTACTCGATCCTTCTTCTCCCTCCCTCCTCTTGGATAGGAGCAGAACTGAGTCCCTCCTAAGGTCTTTCCTATTGCCCTTCTCTCTGGAGATTTAATCAGCTACTGATTGTTATAGGTTCCCTTTTCAACATGGGAGAAATATAATGGTCTCTCAGATCCATGTGGTTCTCCTTTCCACTATTATGTGGAGTTTGTAGCAGATGAAAAGGTAGAACAATTACAATAGCTTGGAGCCCCTAGTTGAGAAAATTATTGTCATTCAGGCAAAGACTTGCCTCCCTATCCTTATGTTTAAATTTATCTTTTATCTTTTAAAAAACCCATCTCTAAGGCAAAAAACAACACAGGAAACAGATTAGAAGCAAGAAAGATATGTGTCTTTTACTGGATTGAATATGGGGAGAAGGAGTTGGGGAATGAGCAGACCTTTTATAATATCTTTTATTTCTTGGGTATGTGGGTACAACTACTAGCTTTATCCTGAGTGTTGCCTTTCTAGTTCTCTCTTTGTCTCTTACCCTGCTCCTGTGCTACTTATTGTTTCTGACTCCTCTCATTAAATCCTCGGTTGGGCTGAGGATGCTGGGTCCCCACTGTGAATGCTATTTAGTTCTAAAAGTCCCTACTGCTTCCTCTCAGTTCACATATTGAAGATTGTGTTTATACCTTTGAGAACTCCTGAGTGTGTGACTGAAGTCTGCCTTCTGGCTCAAAAAGGGGAACATTTGTTCCTCTGAGCTACAAGTCCCAGGATGCCAGTTGAATCTCTAACTTCCAATTTGTGCCTTCCTGGGGTATGAAATTTGGCAGTCCTTTTGCAAAATCAGTTAAGGTACACTTGATATCTGGAATTATACAGTATAGCATCATATTACCTTAGTATTTAACTGAACAAGGATGATTAATCCAGTGTCCAGGTAATTGTCTCAGGTGTAATTACTTTTCACAGCAATCATACATTAAAAATACATGCAGTGGACATATTGGAATTAGAACTGAGAAAACTTAGCATCACTTGACAAGGTTGCTTTTTTGACAGGTGTGAATTTCATGCAAGATAATTTGTTTTACATTTTCCTCAGAAGTAACATGCATGTGTATTACACAAATAAATATGAATAACAGCAAGCAGTCTTATTCATAATATAACATCAGTGTGCTATGCAGAATAGATTATGTGCCAATAGGTAATAAAAAACCTAAGCAAAGTTAACAAATTAATAAATGCGTGATGCTGATACAAAACAAATAAAAATAACTGTGAGAGAAAAATAAGAAAACGGGAGCATATTGAATATATAGCGATGGATATCTGTAATTACATTGAAGGTGTACTTAAGCATTACTGTTTAACTTCACATGTAAGTTTTTTTTACCAATTTCATCTGGGATATTGTACATTAGTCTCTTCATTTGCCAGCCGTCTAAAAAAAATTGTCTGTTAATTATTGCTTCTACTTCCTCTTATTTCTTAACTCTGCAGTCTAGCTTTTAATGTCATATCAGTGTCCTGCAGCGCCTTAAATCAAGTGAGGTAGGGCCTTTATGGGATACTTTAGGCTTGGATGAGGCTAAAGGTTCCTTACTGCCCCAGGGATAATTGCTCTGGTATAGTTTTACTCGAACCCCATAGGTTTGTGACCGATACAACCATATCAATATCATGTTTCAGAAGCCATACACAAATTTCCTTTGATGAGGTCTCCATTTTATAAGGTCTCTACACCTTGTGGCACTGGGGCTCCCTCCTCCCACCATCACCCACCCATCACTGTGGGCAACCCACAGTTTAGGAAGCATTGAAGGGATCTTGAGTGGAAGAAGTTTCAGAAACCCTGCAGATGGCCGTTAGTGCTGTCTTGAATTCCCACTCACATTTTAACATACCTGCCCATACCTCTATGATGGTGTGAGTGGGGAAGCCTATAACTAAGTCTTTAGGATTTTTTGGGCAGGACTGTTCCATGTAATATGTACCTTGGAACTTTTGGGTAGGATTTAATTAATCCCAGTGCACCCTGGTCATTGTTATGGTGGGCTGAGGGAGGTGGGATTATCATAGGTCCAGTTTAAAAAATATATCTGTTTTAGAAATCTCACTCTCTCTTATACTGCTCTCCCCCCACCCCCTCCGGGAACTAGCTGCAAAAGGAACTCATATTAATGGCTCCTAATTTGCACAACTTCTGTTTTAAACCACCTAAACTAAGATGAAGGATAGCCCCATCCCATACTCCGAACTAATTTAAGTCGATTTTTGAAAACAAATCTTTTGTTAGCTTTCTAAACTGCCATAAATTCTGCCATTAGACCACACCTTCCCTATTGTTAATGGCAGCTCATTAGTGTTTCAACTTCACCTGCAACCAAACCATCTAACACTTTCTTGAAGCAGTTTATACTTAGGCTTAGTATGGAAAGGATACTCAGCAAGAATTCAGTACTGGTTGAGTTAGATGCTGTTATACTTTGACTTCTTAGGGAAACACATATAATTGGGTGTGCTGAATGTGGTCACAAGCAAGGCATCTGCTAAGTCTGAGAGACATTGACTCCTTTATAAGTTAGTGTTATACACTATGCCACTGTGAAGGTATATAACTAGCTTAACTTTTAGTCCTCTAGGCCAACCAAATGTCCAGCACAGCTTTTCAGTCATTTCAAGGAAAAACTAGCTTAGTCTACATGGCCAGTAGGGCTCCTACCACATAAGACCAAAAGACCAAGCCTTTGTCCTGTAGTACATGCTTCAATAGTCAGAATAATGCCACGGACTTATGGTATTTATTACACGTTATTTGATAGTGATCTTTTTCTTCTGTCACTCCTTTAAAAAATAAAAGTGGATTGATTGTTGAGCTGGTTCTTTTAAAAAAATGCTAATGGGGCAGCTAGGTGGTGAAGAGATTAGAAGCACCGGCCCTGGAGTCAGAAGGACTTGAGTTCAAATGTGGCCTCAGACACTTAACACAAAAAACTAGCCTTGTGACCTTGAGCAAGTCACTTAACCCCAATTGTCTACCTTCCCCCCTCCAAAAAGCAAAAAAAAAAAATGCTAATAGTTATCCTTTTTAACTATGCACATTTACAAATTGACTTTTGTATTTTTTTATACTGGTATTTATCTAAATATTCAGTTTTAATTTATAAGCATACTTGTTGGAGGAGAGCTTTTAAGACTGGTTTTTAGATTTGTTTTTTGTTTTTTTTTGTCTTAAGACAAAATATTGTGATCAATATACAAAACAGAGCAGGATTTTATTTTCTCTATAGTTTTTAGTCAGCTTGAACTTTGAGGATTTTGTCTGCTTTAGAATATGATTGGCAGAAGTCTGCCTGTTCCTTCAAATATTTTCTTTCAGAATATCTTTAGTAAACATGTAGCTTGTTCTCGAAGATTTTATAAGGATGAGTAACTATGAATATGGATTAGTAGTTATTGATAATATGGCATAGTTCCTCATGACCCTTTGGTACAAGAACCTGAAGAATTCTGAGTCCAAGTTTGTTTCTAATTCTTTGCTACTACAGGTGTACTGCTATGAAAATTCACAACTCTGCTCACCGTGCATTAGATTGCACATCTTTCTCCAGTCTCTCCAGCATTTATTGCTAGGTATCTAGGTAACACAATGGACAGAGTGCATGATGTGGAATCAGAAAGATCAAAGTTCAGATTTGGCCTCAGACTGTAACTAAATATGTGATCCTGGGCAAGATAAACCTCCTTTTGCCTTAGTTTCCTTATCTGTAAAATGACATAATGATAGCATCTACCTCCCAGGGTTGTTGTGAGGATCCAGTGAGATAATAATTGTAAAATACTTAACACAGTGCCTGGCCCTGTGTTAGTAAGCTCTATGTAAATGTTAGCTTTTTATTATTATTAGTTATTACTAGCTTTGTGATCCTCAGTGAGTCAGCTAACCTCTGTTTGCCTCAGTTTCCTCATCTGTAAAGTGGGAATAACAACCCCTGTCTCCTAGGGTTGTTGTGAGGATCAAACGCAATAATAATTATAAAGTGTTTAAGACCCTGTGTAAATGTTAACCAGTAGTATATACATCTTTTGTCATCTTTGTCAAATTGATGGCTGTGAAGTAAGAACCTCAGAATTCTTTTGATTTCAAGTCAACAAGTATTTATTCAATGCTTACTGTGTGCCAGAAACTGCACTAAATGCAGGAAATAATAGTGCCAGGTCCTGTCCTCTAGGAGTTTATGAAGTTTACAAAATGTAAAAAAGGAGCTGGAAATTGGAGGGTTGGGAGTAGAGAGAGAAGGTATTCATGCATTGAAGCCAGGATATTGAAGTATAGAGAGTTAGAGATGGAGCCAGAAGGGGAGTGAAAGCTGACTGGTCCAAGCTCTTTGTCAAAATGAAGGTTCCTGGGAGGAACTCACCAAAGGGAGTAGGACACTTTACAAAGGGGTAAAGCAGTCTTTCAGGTTGGGAAGGTAACTGGAATGTGGTGGGAAAGTCCAGAGAGTCAGGAGTAAAACCAGGAGTGAAGAATTGCTGACCTCGGCGTTTCTTAAAATTGGTTTTCCAAGAGGAACTCACCTATGGGAAGATACAGTTATGGTAGTAGGGGAGTCTTTCAGGGTGAAAAGGCAAAATGAAACTGGAAGAGAGGAGTGAAGGTTTCCTTTTACTAGAGATTTGGAACATTCATATTGATAATAGTTTGCAATTTTTCTTTTTAAAAACTGTTCATATCTTTTGACCATTAGGGAATGCATCTTGGTCTTACATATTTTTATTAATTTCTGGTATATTTTGGTTATCAGACTTTTCTTGGGGATTCTTGATGAAAAGATTTCACCTTTATGACTTTTGACATCCTGGCCCTGAAATATTTTGTAAAAAAGACACCCCCCCCAATAATTTTAAGAATTAATCGCCTTTGTATATTTGTTCATATTCAACTCCTTATATAGCACAGCAGGGATTGAGGCATTAATGTCTAATTGTGGTGGTTTGGTTTTCATTGATGATGAAAGTAAATTATAAAAAAATAATCATAGCTGCTCCCTTTTCAGTCTTTTTGTTATCTTTTTGCTAGTTTTATCATTTAATGCTTTTGGGATGATGTGGTCCATTTGACTATTATGTAGACTTCTTTTTGCATCCTTTTTTATACACACATAGGGAGATACAAACACACATAGGTGTGAAAACACATCTTTATATATATTTGTGTGTATATGTACATGAAATATGTGTTGTATATACATAAATATATAATGTAATATACAAATTACATATAGATGTACAAAGTGTGCACACGCACACACAAAATAGGTACTGGTATTGACTGTCTATGTTATCCATTGACAAGGGTGGACAGGTGCTTGTTGGCAGATTCTGAGCTTTTATGATTTTTTTGTTATACTTGTTAAACTTTTCAGAAAGTGATAATAAAATCAATATCTTTTTCCTTTTTCAGTTCTTATTTTTCTGCATGAACAGCTTGTTTGAGCAGGTAAAGTTAAAAGTTGTTGCAATCATACCCTATGTCTTCTTATGTTTATACTTTCGACTTTTACTATAAAGTAGTTAGTCAGTTACTAGTTAGTCAGTGGTTTGACTGTGTACTCTCATAATAGCTGATAATGATAGGCCTCCCACCTCAATTACCAATTGTTTCCTGTCTGTTAAAATACAGTCAATTTCATTTTTGGTGATTTTTTTTTAACTCTTACCTTGTCCAGCCCTTTCTGATTCTCCTCTAGAAGAAAGTATAATGTATAGATGTAAGGATTCTGAGTAATCTGCCTCTTTCATTTCACAAATCTGAGCCATGGTCATTCCCCAGTTGATAAATGATCAAAGGATATGAACAGGCAGTTTTCAGAGGAAGAAATTAAAGATATCTGTAAGCATATGAAAAAATGCTCTAAATCACTATTGATTAGAGAAATGCAAATCAAAACAACTCTGAAGTACCACATCTTACCAGTCAGATTGGCTAAGATGACAAAACAGGAAAATCATAAATGCTGGAGAGGATATGGAAAAATTGGAACACTAATGCATTATTGGTGGAGTTGTGAAGTGATTCAAACATTCTGTAGAGCAATTTGGAGCTAAGCCCAAAGGGCTATAAAAATGTGCATACCCTTTGACCCAGCAATACCACTTCTGGGTATTGCTAGAATAGGGCCTATATCCCAAAGAGATCATAGTAGTGAGAGAAAGATCTGTATGTCCAAAAATATTTATAGCAGCTCTTTTTGTGGTGTCAAAGAATTGGACATCAAGGAGATGCCCATCAATTGGGGAATGGCTAAGCAAGTTGTGGTATATGAATGTAATGGAATACTGTTATGCTGTGAGAAATGAGGAGCAGATGGATTTCATAATAACCTGGAGAGACTTATAGAAACTGATGCTGAGTGAAGAGAGCAGAATCAGGAGAACTTTGTACACAATTTACAGACACACCGTATGTATGGTGGCTAATTTTGATAGACTAGGCTCTTCTCCACAATGCAAAGTTATAAGACAACTCCAAAAGACTCATGATGGAAAGGGATATCTTCATCCAGAGAAACAACTACAGAGTCTGAAAGCAGATTGAAGCAAACTACTTGCTCCCTCTCTTTTTGTTTTGTTTTGTTTCTTCTTTCTCATTGTTTACTCCATCGATTATAATCCTTCTTTACAACTTGACTGATGTTTAATGTGAAGGTATTTGTAGAGCCTATATTTGATTGCATGCTGCCATTGGAGTGGGGGTGGAGAGGAAGGGGGAGAAAATTAGAAACTCAAGGGATTGTGGAACTGAATGTTGTAAACTAAAAGTAAATAAGTAAATTTTAAAAAAAGAAAAAAATTTGAGCCATAGTTTACCTTTTGCTACCTTTCCATTTCTGTCTTTCCATTAAAGTCACTTAGTATCAAAGTATATGCAGAATCTTGTCAAGTTTTCCATAGAATTTACTTACCTTTTAGTTTTTGGAATGGATATTGTTCATTCATAAGGTGCAGTTATCTTTATGGTGGTTTTTTCTTTCTTTCTTTTCTTTTTGGAGGGGGGAAGGCAGGGCAATTGGGGTTAAGTGACTTGCCTAAGATCACATGGCTAGTAAATGTTAAGTGTCTGAGTCTGGATTTGAACTCAGGTCCTCCTGACTCCAGGGCTGGTTCTCTATTCACTATGCCACCTAGCTGCCCCATGGTGGTTTTTTGCTTGTGCCAGTTGAACATTGTCAAACAAAATGGCCCAATGCCCTATGAAATGATGCTTATGATGAAACTGAGACCAACTTTTTGTCCTCCAAGGAGAACTCATGGGTTCCTCTTTTATTTTGCTTTAGTTTTCTCTTTTTCCTTATGGTTTCACTTATAAGGAGAGTATCAGTATTGATGTGGTTAGTTTTTCTAGGAGTTTGTTAACTCTCTGTTCATTGGACAAAGATCTCACATGTGTACTACTCAGTTATTTAAATATTTATAGATAGCCCCCAGACAGTGATTCTTAGGGTCCCTATGCCCCCTTTTCCTACCTCTCTACAAATATAATTGGGAAGAATTGAGAGGTAAGTTTTTTCCCTTTGATTTTTAGTTTATTCATGGCCAAAGAATTTCTCACTTCCTTGCCAGCTTCCTCGATAGCTTTTCCATTCCTAGTTATTTCTACATACATGATTGTTTACATGTTGTTTCCCTATTAGAATATGAGCTTATGAGCTTCTTGAAGGTAGGGACTGTTTTTTGTTTGTTTGTTTGTTTGTTTTTGCTTTTTGGAGGGCAATTGGGGTTAAGTAACTTGCCCAAAGTCACATGGCTAGGTTTTTTTTTGTTTGTTTGTTTGTTTGTGTGTGTTAAGTGTCTGAGGCTGGATCCGAACTCAGGTCCTTCTGACTCCAGGGCCGACACTATACTCACTGCCCCATCTAGCTGCCCCGGGACTGTTTTTACCTTTCTTTATCGCCCCACTGCTTAGCCCAATGTCTAGTACATAGTAGGTACTTAATAAGTGCTTGTTCACTGACAGTCTTTTATTGGGGAGATACTTGAAACTTTGCTGGGAAAGAGTGGTAGACTTTGACAGAATT
Organism: Gymnobelideus leadbeateri; assembly: GCA_011680675.1. Taxonomy (NCBI): domain Eukaryota; kingdom Metazoa; phylum Chordata; class Mammalia; order Diprotodontia; family Petauridae; genus Gymnobelideus; species Gymnobelideus leadbeateri. Next base: position 276,139 of record WOXC01006697.1, read on the forward strand.
TGCATTCTTCTGGAATAGCTTTTGAGAAACCAGGGACTACCTCTACCCTACAATGAGGTATAGGGCTTTGTACAGGCAAACGTTAGTATGGCATAAAAAAGATTTTTGAGTAACATTCATTGAAGATATACTTCTGAATGCTTTGAGGGTTCATATAGGCAAAGATAAGTTTTTTGGCTTGGAAATTTGCTTGGAAGGGGAAGAAAGCATAGGAAAAATATATATGTGTACAATTTAAAAAACCATAAGTAACGCCGATGAAATAAATGTATGAAAACAGCTACTGCTGTATAAGAGAGAGGCGAAATAATTACCAAATGTGGGAAAAATAAAAAAGAGATGGTATTTCTTGGAGTTACTAAGTCAGGGCTAGATTGGCAGCTCTCAGGATAGCCATTAATTGGGTGAGAGAGAGTCTGTGACCTGGTGCTTAAATAAGAGGTCAAGGGGGAAAACAGGCCAGCCTAGCTGAGATAGCTAAGCAGATATATCTAGCTTAGCAGCTTACAGAAAAGAGCTCTGATGCCCTAGAATAGATTTTTGAAGATGACCACTCTGGGAGCATGTGTAAACCAAAATGTTTGACTTGGATTTTATCTTTAATGACTTCAACTGAATTGGATTAGAACATTTCTTTTAAAGTATAGTTGCTTGATTTTAAAAGTAGCCTTGAAAGACTACATGAATGAATAATCAAAGAATACTTGTGAAGTGTAGTGGAAATAAAAATAGATTTAGAGTGAGAAGAACTTGGTTGAAAATATTGATTTTTCCAGTAACTACCTGTACTTGAGTAACTTACTTAAAAAACTCAGTTTATTTATCATAAAGTCAGGTTAGAATACATACATTTTAAAAGGTCCCTTCTAGCTATAAATCTGATGGTCTAATCAATCATCTATCTAGATTATATATCTATAGATTTTATATACATGTATTTTATATACATATATATCTATAGATTTTATATACGTGTGTGTGTGTGTGTGTGTGTGTGTGTGTATAAAGTGCCTATGTTTCAGTCTCCATGCTAAATACTGGTGATAGAAATGCAAAAAAGAAAGATAGTCCCTGCAATACTGATTTTCAGGTTCATGGTTTTAAAAAATATTTTTATTTTGGACCAGACCTGTGATTTTACTGATATAGGGCAGTAATGTCAAACTCAAAGAGAAATAGGGTCAATAAATTGTAATTAAGGATCCCTGTGGGTCTCATTTACTTAGAAAACCACATATGTATACATTTCTTTTTTCATTAATACATCAACATAGTAAACTCAGAAAGGAACTACATTTTAATTTGGTTTGGGCCCCACTTGGGAATGATATGGGACTGCCTGTATGATACTTGTCTATGTGGGAAACTCTGTGTGGGAAACTGTAAAGAAATTACCCTGATTAATGCAGATAATGCAACTGCTCTGCAACTTAGTCTTGGGCTGATGCCAGAGTTACACAGCCAGTGCATTTTAGAACCAGGACTTTTGAACCCAGGTTTTCTTGACTCCAAAGCCAACTCAATGCACTGTGCCCTGGCTGTTTCTGTATTAAAATTTCTATACCAAAAAATTAGTTGAAAATAGGTATGGTTTAAATATAATAAAAATGAAATACTGGGACCTACCAATTATTTCTAACCTATTTTGGGCTTTAGTGCCTATAAGTAGTGGACTGAAGCTACTTATATGCTTGTTTTAATGGGTGTTATTTAAAAAGAGAGGACTTTATTTTCTGGAAATATGTCTTTAAGAAGAAAAACTCATATAAAAATTTAGTTTAAAATGACTTTGAAGAAACTTTTATCTCCTAGAGTTTTAATATTCCAATATTTTTATATCGAAGGGAGCCTCAAGTTTCCAACATTATTTCTGCTCATTTATCCCGTCACTTTTTTTTTTTTTTGGTGGACATTGGATATATTCTTTTTTTTTTTTTTTTATAGCAATTGGGGTTAAGTAACTTGCTCAAGGTTACACGGCTAGTCATTATTTATATGTGGGTGCTCATTTTCTGAGGCCAGATTTGATCTCGGGTCATCCCAACTCCGAGGCCAGCGCTCTTACTCACTGCGCCACCTAGCCGCCCCAATCCCGTCACTTTTGTTTGGAAAGGGATGGAGGTGAAAAACAAAACAAAATTGAGGCTGATAGTTTTTCTTTAAGAAAACGTTTGGAAGGGGCAGCTAGGTGGTGCAGTGAGTAGAGCGCCGGCCCTGGAGTCAGAAGGACCTGAGTTTGGATCCGGCCTCAGACACTTAACCCACACAAACAAAAAAAAACCTAGCTGTGTGACCTTGGGCAAGTTACTTAACCCCAATTGTCCTAAAAGGGGTGGCTAGGTGGCGCAGTGAGTAAGAGTGCCGTGCTCAGAGTTGGTAAGAGTGCCGGCCTCAGAGTTGGGATGACCCGAGATCAAATCCAGCCTCAGAAAATGAGCACCCACACATAAATAATGACTAGCCGTGTAACCTTGAGCAAGTTACTTAACCCCAATTGCTTAATAATAAAAAAAAAAGTTTGGAAACAAAGTCTATACTGGTTACTTTAATTCCATTTTTAGTAATATTATTATTTAATCCACAAGGTGCTAAACGTGGCACAGTAACAAAAAAAAGCATGCCTCCTGATCTTGTGGGACGAGTAGTCTCAAAAGTTTTAAAAGGAGTTTGGAAGATAGTTTATGTCAAATCTGTGGAAACATTTTCTCTTCCTTACTTGGTCTCTTCAGGGAGACTTGGAATTTGCTTCAGTTATTTTGCATGTGGTTTGCCTGATTTTATTGTGCAGTTCTTGATAGATTTTTATCTCTTACGTTTCTGGTAAGCTTTGATAATTAGGAAGTAGACCCAATTGTGTATAAAAACAGTAGATATTTTACAGGGAGTGTGTTTCCCATGATTTGCTAGTTCCCATTGTTTACCACGGAAAGGAAGCCTGTGACTCTTGTTACAACAGAACAGATAAAATTGTTCTATAAGTGAGGCTTTTTTTTTTTAATGGCTAAGGTTTTTTACATTGGGATTAAAAGAAATTCTTCATATATTAAACATGAAGTGTATAGATGTGGATTCCTATTGTATGTTGGAACTTGACTTAATAAAGGTAAAGTATTCTCTAATATAAAAACTTTAATTCTTTTAAATATTTCCATGTTTTCCTTAAATGGAAAAAAATGGAGCCTTAGGAAATTTTAAATTTATTATTTTCAGATATTTCCTTTGAAACTGATTTTTTAAAAACTGAATTACAGAGGCAGAAAGTATGGTAAAATTAAAACAATAGGTAGCAAAGTATCTACTATATGTGGAGATCAGAAGAGAGAATTCCATATTTCTTAGGTGGTTAATAAATTTAGTAACCATCTATTTATGGGAAAAGAGTCAGCATGATAGTGAATAGATACAAACTGGCTCTTGGAGTTAGGAAGACATGGGAAATCTATTTTGGTTTTCAGAGATTACATTTTTTGGAATCCATAGAATTCCTTTCCATTTGTTCTTGGGTTTCTGACTGACTTTTTGCCCTGTTCTTGGATGAAATTATTAACTGTAGTTTTACCTTGAGTTTCTTAGTTATTATTCAATCTGGTATGAACTTCCAGGATTTTGCTGGAGTAGGTATGTGGTATATAATTTAATTAGTGTTAATTTTGAACCTAATTTTGGACTGAAATTTGATGCTTTACCTCACAAAAGTTACTAGGTAATGTAGCTTTGTCTTATATTTATAAATAATCTGTGTAATTTAGGGTTTGTTCTTGGAAAGTTTAAAAGAATTCTGCTTTGAAGCTATCTGAGCCACGTTTCTTTTTTCCCCATAAGATATTGGTCCCATCACTTGGTGGCAAATAGAGGGAGAAGAAATGGAAGCAGTGTCAGATTTAAACATTCTTGGGTACAAAGATCACTGCAGATGGTGACTGCAGCCATGAAATTAAAAGACACTTGCTCCTTGGAAGGAAAGCTATGGCAATTCTCGACAGCATACTAAAAAGTAGAGGCATCATCTTGCTGACAAAGATCTATATAGTCAAGGCTATGGTTTTTCCAGTAGCAATATATAGCTATCAGAGTTGGGCTATAAGGAAAGCTGAGCACCATAGAATCAACATTTTTGAGTTGCGCTGCTGGAGAAGACTTTTGAGAGAACCTTGGACAGCAAGGTGATCAAATCAGTCAATACTTTTTTTTTTGGAGGGGGGAAGGCAGGGCAGTTGAGATTAAGTGCCTTGCCCAAGGTCACATGGCTAGTAAGTGTTAAGTGTCTGAGGCTGGATTTGAACTCAGGTCCTCCTGACTCCAGGGCCAGTACTTTATTCACTGCTCCACCTAGCTGCCCCAAATCAGTCTATACTTAAAGAAATTATTCAGACTATTCATTGTAAGCACAAAAACTGACCTGAAGTTTAAATACTTTAGCCACATAATGAGAAAACAGGACTCATTGGAAAAGACCTTGATGTTGGGAAAAAATTGAAGACAAAAGGAGAAGAGCATGGCAGAAGATAAGATGGATAGATAGTGTCATGGAAACGACAAACATGAATTTTGGGAGATGACTTCAGTGAATGAGTCCAATGACTTTGGGAGATAGTGGATGATGGAAGGGAAGGGTTTAGTGTGCTGTGGTCCGTGGGGTCACAAAGAATCTGACGTAGCCTGAGCAACTAAACAACATTTCTTTTACTTGTTATTTCTTTGTATGTGACTAATTTTTTACATTATTATTATTTTTGCATTGTGTCCATTTTGATTATTTATATTTTTGTACATGAGCATCTGTTTTATTACTTAGGTTATCAAATGGATCTATGATTCCTTTGATTTGAGGGATTCCCTCCAGCTGGAATGATTATAAACATTTTTGGTATCTTGATTGGACTTTGTTGCCCTGGTTGTTCTGAGGGGAGATAGGTGAAGTGAGTTGATTGAGTTTGCATCCTGTGTTGAAAAGCCAGACTCTGCAGCCTCAGCCTGTCATGCCATTAGACCTGATGATTTGTGGTCCAATGAGACTAGAAAGTGTGGTAGAAAAGAGCTCTGGTGGCAACCCATCCTCCCTCCCTTTCACCTTCCCTTCCACATCCATCCATTTCCATTCAGTCAATAGGGAGTTGGAAAGTTGTGGATAAAGATGAAGTCACTGCTGGCTCTGAGACTCCAGGCATATTACTGTCCTTATGACCTTATCCTTATATGGCTTTCTTTTTTTTTTTTTTTGCTTTTTAGAGGGCAATTGGGGTTAAGTAACTTGCCCAAGGTCACATGGCTAGGTGTTTTTTTGTTGTTGTTTTTTGTGTGTGTGTGTGTGTGTGTGTGTGTGTGTGTGTGTGTGTTAAGTGTCTGAGGCTGGATCTGAACTCAGGTCCTTCTGATTCCAGGGCTGACGCTCTACTCACTGTGCCACCTAGCTGCCCCTTTACCCTTCTTTTTGATTCCCAGAGTGGCTGAAGCTCTATAAATAATACCTGGATGCATGTGACATTGAAGTAGAAAGATGCTCATAAATCAGCTTTATGAGAAAAGTTCAGTTGTGTGGTCTGTGGTGAGAAGGGGCAAGGGACCACCATTGGATAACTTCCTAATTTTCTCTAATTATCTTCCCAGTCTATTGCTAAGGTAGAACTGTTTCTCCCTGTTGAAAGAGTTCGGGTGTTGTAAAACATGGTCTAAAGCAGTGGATGACCTGCTGTAGGTATGGCTCAGGCACAGTTCCTTCCCTACCTATCCTTTAAAATTCAGCTTGTCTCCTGTAACAAATCATTGTCTAATCATCTAATAATTACTATCTTTTTCTTCCCTCACATCTTGTTTAGCACTTCACATATTCTTAAGTACTTAATATGGTTCATTCTTTATCTCACTCCATGAAGGCAAGAATCATGTCTTATTTTAATCTTGCATATTCTCTGTGTCTGGCACAGTGGTCTGCCTACTAAGTGATTAATAAATGTTGATGTTAGTGCTCAATGAAAGTATTTGAGGATGCTTTTAGTGCTCATTGAAAAGCAGTATGTTTTTCGTGTGCAAGAAAGTTTACTGAACATATGGATTTTCAGATGTGTGACTTTGGCATTTCAAACTAAGATATGGCATTAGGAGGAGGTAAAAATAATCATATTATTGAACTGCATAGTTACTTTTTGCCTTTTTTTTTCTTCAGTTTCTAAGTAGTTTACTCCCTTAATGGTTTTATGGCACTAATAAAATCTATCTAGTTTGATGATGCTTGTTAGCTTCTACTGTGACACTTTAACTAACAGCTGAGTCTTTTTTAGGTCTAAGGAGAATATTAGATTGACCATTCTTTCATATATTTAATGCTGCAGGCCAGAAATGTCAAATATAGCCATCACTGTTGAATACAGCCCAAACCACATTAAAGTGTAATTGGGAAACTTTTAGCAAAATACATAAAAATATAATAGAACATAAATAATATTCATATGTATTTTTTTAAGTCAGTATACCACTTTGAAGGGAACCTTTTGTGAAACTATTTCTAGTTGAGTTTGGCATGACTGTTGTAGGCTTCCATAAAGTAAAATTTTTAAATTAATTTTTATGTTTATTTTTAGTTTATATCATTCATTTCCATAAGATTTTGAGTTACAATTTTTTTTCTTTTTTTTTTTTATAGGGGGAGGGCAGGGCAATTGGAGTTGTGATTTGCCCAAGATCACACAGCTAGTAAATGTTAAGTGTCTGAGGATGGATTTGAACTCAGGTCCTCCTGACTCCAGAGCTGGTGCACTATTCACTGTGCGACCTAGCCTCCCCGAGTTACAAATTTTCTCCCTGTCTTTCCCCTACCCACAAACCCTAAACAGTGATCCCACTGTATACCCCCTCCCCCAATTTGCTCTCTCCTATATTCTCCCCCACGACCCCTTTGACTTTCCAGTAGGGCAAGATGGATTTCTATATCCCAGTGCCTGTATATCTTATTTCCCAGTTGCATGTAAAAAGAAATAATAATAATATATTTTTTAAACATTTTATTTTATAATTTTGGTTTCCAGATTCTTTCCCTTCCTCTCTGGTCACCCACCTTTACTGGGAAGATAGGCAATTTAGTATAGGTCGTACATGTGTAGCTACATAAAACATTTCCATAGTGGATATATTTTGAAAGACTGACTATATTTCCCTCCATCCTATCCTTCCCCCCACTTGTTTTATTCTCTGCTTTGACCCTGTCCCTTTTCAAAAGTGTGTGCTTCTAACTTCCCTCCCCCCAATCTACCCTCCCCTCCAAACTGTCCTCCCCTCCATCATTCCCCCCTCTCATCCCCTTCCCCCCTACACCCCTGTAGAGTGAGCTACCCTATTTAGTGTGTATGTCATTCCCTCCCTAAGGCAAATTCAATGAGAGTAAGGTTGACCCATTCCCTTTTGCCTTCCTGTTCTTCCCCTCCATTGTAACACTTTTCCCTTGATTATTTTTTTTTTTTTGCTCTTTGGGGGGCAATTGGGGTTAAGTGACTTCCCCAAGGTCACACGGCTACTTTTTGTGTTAAGTGTCTGAAACCAGATTTGAACTTAGGTCCTCCTGACTGGGCTGGTGCTCTATTCACTGCACCACCTAGCTGCCCCTCCCTTGCCTCTTCTATATGAGATAATTTACCCCGTTCAGTGTCTCCCTATCTGCTCTCATTATATTCCTCTCTTACCTCTCAATTTCACCTTTTAAGTATCATCCCTTTCTGTCCTGTGCCCTCTGTCTATGTATGCCTGTACATATATATACACACATTCACATATATATTCATACGCCCATATACCCTCTTATATAGACATATATTTTTATATACATATATATTTATATTCCCTTCAACTGTTCTCATCCTGAGAAAAGTTTCATAAGTTACAATTATCGTTTTTTCATGTAGGAATGTAAATAGTTCAACTTTGATAAGTTCCTTATGATTTCTTCCCCCTGTTTACTTTCTCATGCTTCTCTACTTCTTGTATCTGTCAAATTTTCTATTCAACTCTGTTTTTTTCATCAAGAATGCTTGAAAGTCCTCTATTTCATTGAATGACCATAATTTCTCCTGAAACATGATACTCAGTTTTTCTGGGTAGCTGATTCTGGGTTTTAATCTCAGCTCCTTTGACTTCCAGAATATCATATTCCAAGCCCTTCAATCCCTCAGTGTAGAAGCTGCCAGATCCTGTGTTATACTGATTGTATTTCCACAATATTCAAATTGTTTCTTCCTGGCTGCTTGTAATATTTGCTCCTTGATCTGTGAATTCCAGATCCTGGCTATAATATTCCTAGGAGTTTTCTTTTTGGGATCTTTTTCAAGAGGTGATTGGTGGATTCTTTCAACCTCTATTTTGCCCTCTAGTTCTAAAACATCAGGGCAAGTTTCCTTGAGAATTTCTTGAAGGATGATTTCTAGGTTCTTTCTTTGATCGTGGCTTTTAGGTAGTTCAATAATTTTTAAGTTATCTCTCCTGGATCTATTTTCCAGGTCAGTGGTTTTTCCAACCAGATATTTCACATTGCCTTCTATTTTTTCATTTGTTTGGATCTATTTAATAGTATCTTGATTTCTCATAAAGTCACGAGCTTCTATTTGCTCCAATCTAATTCTGAAGGAATGATTCTCTTCAGTGATCTTTTGAGATTCTTTTTCCATCTGGAAAATTCAGCTTTTTAAGACATTCTTCTCCTCATTGGCTTTTTGAGCCTCTTTTGTTATTTGAGTTAGTCTATTTTTTAAGGTGTTATTTTCTTCAGTCAGGTTGTTGACTCTTTTTTCATGATTTTCTTGCATCATTCTCATTTCTCTTCCCAATTTTTCCTCCACTTCTCTTACTTGGTTTTCAAAATCCTTGTTAAGCTCCTGTATGGCCTGTAACCAGTTCATTTTTTTCTTGTTAGCTTTTGTTGCAGGAGTTCTGACTTCGTTGTCTTCCTCCTGTTCCATGCTTTGATCCTTTTTGTCCCCCCAAAAAGAATCTAAGGTTTGACTACTGTGCTTGCTTTGCTTCCTTTGCTTGCTCATGTTGCTACTTAATTACTTGACTTTTGAGCTTTTTGCCATAGTAGAACTCTGCTTCCAAAGAGGAGAGCTTTGTCCTAAATTGCTGGGGTTTTCACAGCTACTAGAGCTATTAGTTGGGTGCCCTCTCTGAAGCCTCCACAGTTTCTGGCACCTGGTCATGCACCCCAGTACCTCCACCCTAAACAGTGATCCATATCCAAGCTGGTTAAAGAGCAATTACCCCTTAAACTGGTCACTTGGTCCCCGAGTGATCTGTAGGCAAGGAGCTCTGAAGCAGCCACATGACAGTGGCCACCACACCTCAGCCTCTTCTCCCTCCAGAGGGGCAGAGGGCAGACTGCACTTCTGGACCCCCAGTTCCCAAAGTCCACTGACCTCTTACTTTGTCTTTGGCATTTATGGGTTGATAAATCTGGAAATTGCCACAGTTGCTGGTGATCCACTCTCCTGAAGTCTGCTCCAGGGTAGTGGCCTCCCTGAGGCTAAAACCGGGGGCTCACCTGGGGTTGGGGCTCTGTTCCTAGTGTGCTGCATCTGATCCTTCCTGTCAGGCTGCTGGGCTACCTTCAGTGGGAGGTTTCTCTCTGTCTCATCCTTGCATTATTCTGGACTTTTGCTTTTGTTATAACATTAAAGATCCAGTGTTTGATCGTATTTGCCTAGAGTTCTGTTAAAAATTAAATAATAAGTATAATTTGGAGAATATTATCTATTGTCACATCTAATGGGGAAGAATTTGTAGGCTTTGGAAGAAGCCATACCCCAAATACCCTGGGGCAAATTCTTGATGTGGTGAAAGGTCATGTACATTCAAAACAAATACATACAAATGGAACAGTGGATTTAGGGTGACAAGGATGTGCTTGTGGCCCATTGTGTGCTAGATGCAAAACTCAGAAATAATATTTCCTGAGTGATGTTAATTAGTAGGAGTGTACTGATAAGCAATACTAAGGAAGAAAATTATTATCTGAAAGGTGAAAGACTCCAATACCTCAATTTTTACTTTGTTAATTAATTTAACAGAAAGACAGTCAAGTTCTACCACCTACCAGGTTATGCAGGTAGCATATATTCTACTTTATCTTAATGGAGAAGGGAAAAAACACAGAACAAGTTGACTTCTAGACCTTATTTCTGGAATTAAGTTTCAGGACTTACATTGGAGTATCCAGTCAAACCTGTGTTCTATACTTTCTGGAACTGTGACTTGGACAGCTATATTTTCCTCATGGCATGGTAGATAGTATTAGACCTACTGTAAGGAAAACCTTAACTAACATCCTACATCTGATACCAGCTGTGTTACCATGGGCACAGTCATGTAATCTTTCTGAGCTTCAGTGTCCTCATCTGTAAAATGGAAAAATATAGCATCTATTACTTTCCTCACAGGGTTATCGTGAGGTTTAAAAAAGAGAAACAATGTAAGGGATTTTATAGCATTTAAAATAGTTTTGTCTCTTCATTATTATTTCACTATAATTGATCTTGATAAAGATGACCCTGAGCCAACAAGAAATGGTTAAATATCACATTTTAGCAACATGTCCATCAAAAGTATTTTACGTGTTCTGGAATTTAATGGGTTAAATCATAGCTTTTATTAGACAGGTAGTTAGCTTGTAGTAGATAGGGTGAAAACAGAAGGAAGAAGTAGACAATCTGCCACTTGGTCTCATTTTCCTTGTATCTAAAAGTGGAGGTAAAAATACCAGTTTTGCCTACTTCATAGGATTGTTAATAAACTTTTAAGGTAGTATATAGTGTTTTTGTTGTTGTTTTAATCAGTGTTTGGAAAACTTCTTTATTACCTAAGTGCCCTGGAAAACAGGAATTTTACTCTAATAAGTTTTTTTTTAATTAAATCCTTCATTATAAAAATTAAAATGGATACTGATCTCTTAATCTGTGTGAGAATTGTTTATCCTATATAAAAAACCACAAGTCATTAATAACCATTGTTAATGATTTACTGCTATATTATTTGGTAATTGTTGCTTCTAAGAAACCAGTCTATTTATTTCATACTTTTCTTTTTTCTTCCTGTTCCAGAATATTCCATATTCTTCTGAATATAAGGTGAATCTGTGCTGTTGACAACTTTGCATCACCATGCCTATTTGTATGCCCAAAAATTATGTTAGAGATTGAAAACAAACTTCTAGATGGATCCTCTCCAACTCTGGTGTTTTTTCAACATATACTGTGCCTCAACTACCATTTCTAAGTGGTAAGAATGTGTTTTTGTTTTTGTTTTTTAAGAAGGCTTTAATTTTTCTCCGTACTTGTCATCTATATGTAATTTGTTTATTCATACCTTTTTCTTTTTACCAATTACTGCCAGTGTTGAATGTTCAGATTTACCTGAACATTAGCTAAAAAGCCCTCGTGGAAGGTCTTGGAAGTTTACAAACATTCTTTACACTTTGCAACTTAAGTATTATTACCAACATCCATAGAAAAAGTGCCAAAAACTCTAGCACCTGGCTCATGTTCAGCATCCTTTATGATGAGACTAAGCAAATATTTTTTCCTTCTTTTTAGGCATTTATAAACTTTATTCTGTTATTTGTATATTTGAGACCTAGGCTCTTAGTCTCATAGAATTTAGAGCTCAAAAACACTATAGAGATAATTTAATCCAATCCATTTATTGTATTTTTTTCCTATTTTTGAATTCAGCAAACACCAAAGGAACATTTCCATGTACAAATTAGAGTAGATACTAAAGATTGTAATTATGTACAAAGGCAATATAGCTTAGCTGATAGAGACTGGCCATGAAGCCAAGATCTGATCAGTAATTCCGTGTATATTCTCCTTGTGCTTAAAAAAAGGAAAAAAAACCCCAAATATACAGACTAATGAAATAAACCCACATATTGTGTATTTGAAAATTTCACTTTGCCCTGTGAGAATATTCCCTCTCTCAGGAGGTGGAGAATAGTGCTTTCCCATAAACGTTTTAAATTTTTCTTTACAAGATTGTTGTTATTGAATAATTTTCCTTGGTCTACTTACTCCCCTACACAAACTACATTGGACTTCTACACAGCACCCAGCTGTAGAACACATTGGTCAATATTGCATTAGATGAAGATTTCAAATAAAAACAAAGCTAGCCTGTCTTTCTTTAAGGCTTATCTTAAATCCTACCTTCTCCAGGAGGCCATTCCTGGTCCCTCCAACTTCCCTTTCAGATTACTTGGTTATTACTATATTGATTTGCACATTGGAACGTCTGTTCCTTGAGGTTTGGGACTATTTTTTGCCTTTATTTGTATACTCAGTGCTTACCTTAAACGTTTTGTTGTTGTTCAGTTGTTTCAGCTGTCTCTGATTCTTTGTGACTCAATGGACCTCTGGGATTTTTTAGGGGCAAAGATACTGTAGTGGTTTGCCATTCCTTCTCTAGTGGCAAACAGAGGTTAAGGAACTTCTCCAAGGTCACATAGCTATGGAGTATCTGAGGCTGGATTTGAACTCAGATCTTCCTGACTTAAAACCCAGTGCTCTATCCACTGTATCATCTAGCTGGGACATTTTGTTCAGTTTTTCAGTGGTGTCTGATGCTTTGTGATTCCATTGGCGTTTTCTTGGCAAAGATGCCATTTCCTTTTCCACTCATTTTTACAGATGAGGAACTGAAGCAAACAGGATTAAGTGACTTACCAAGGTCACACAGCTAGTAAGTGTCTGAGGTTGGATCTGAACTCAGGAATATGAGTCTTCCTGACTCCAGGCCCCGAGCTCTATCTACTGTGTCACCTAGATGCCCTCTACTGGAACATAGTAAGCACTTAATAAATGCTTGTTGACTGACTGCTTTGCCTTGCATCAGTTCACGCAAGTCTTCCTAGGTTTCCCTGAAACCATCTCTTTCATCATTTCATCTCATTTCCCCATTTTGAGACATCACAATAAGATTTTTGTAGAGGGCTTTATGTTTATACATTTAAAAATATTATATGGTAATTACTTTGTTCATTATTGATGAGTTATATAAGCATACGCTATATTCTCTGAATTTTATGAAAGAAACTTATGCAAAAATATGTAAAACACTGGCACTTATCTCATGAATTTTTTGTTTTCAAAAATACTTTTCATAAAAATGGGTTATTTATGTTAACAATGGTTTTAAGTGAATTGATAATATTTAAAAATTTCATCAGTTTTAATTTCTAATATGGTAAATATCAACAGATATAACCCACATAAAAGCTTTGTGGGGTCTTTCATTCTTAAGAGTGTAAAGGGGGCCCTGAGACCAAAAAGTTTAAGAATTGCTGCTCTTAACTATTTGGATGCAGTTCCAAATTGCCTACTGGAATAACTAGACTAATTTGCTCTACCAACTGTACATTAATGTACCTCTTCCTGTATATAACATCTTCAACAATGATCATTTTTCCTTTTTTTGGTCAACTTTATCAATCTGATCGATGAGGCAGAATGTCAGAGTTGCTTTTATTTTCATAGATCCCTGTGTTTCATATCTGTAGATCTAAAAGGAAATTTCTTTCTCTTTCCTCTTTTTTTTTAAACAAATGCTTTATTAACTTCTGTTTTACATCATTCATTTCCGCCAGATTTTGAGTTACAATCATTTTCCCCCCATTATTCCCCTACCCAACCTCCCAGAATAACAGTCCCACAAGATATCGCTTCCTCTAATCTGCTCTCTCCCATACCTTCTCCCATACCACCATCGACTTTTCCATTAGAGGAAGGTGAATCTTTGTGTCCCAATGCCTGCACATCTTATCTCCCTATTACAAGCAAAAGAGTATTAATAATAGTATTTATATATATTTGAAACATTTAATGTTAAGACCTCGAATTTCAGATCCATTTCCTTCCTCCCTTGTCACCCATTCCCTCTGGGGAGATAAGTAATTCAGTATATGTTGTACATGTCTAGCTATGCAAAACATTATCATAGTAGATATATTGTACAAGGCTGCTTATAATTCCTCCCACTCATCCCACCCCCCACCTGGTCCATTCCCTACATGATCCTGTCCCTCTTCTATAGTGGGTACTTCCAACCTCCCCTCCCCCAAGGATGCCCTCCCATCCATCATCCCTCCTCTCATCCCCCTTCCCCCTATCCTGCTGCAGGTTGAGATATCCCATTTAGTATGTATGTCATTCTCTCCCTGAACCAAATTCAATGAGAATGTGGTTTTGCCTTTTTAGCCTTCCTTATTCTCCCCCTCCTTTGCAACCACTTCCCCTTGCTTCTTCTACATGGGATAGTTTACCCTACCCTGTCTCTCCCCATCTCCTCTTGCCACTTTCCTCTCTCACCTCATAATTTCATCCCTTGAGTATTCTCCCTTCCCAACAAATTCAACCTATGCCCTCTATCCATATATAACTGTAACCATATACACACATTCACATATGTATTCATATGACCACACACCCTTCTTCCATTATTTTCATAGTGAGAAAGATATCATCACTCACAGTTATTGCTTTTCCATATAAGAATGTAAATAGTTCAACTTTGATAAGTTCCTTTTGATTTCTTTTCCCTGATTGCCTTCTCAGGCATCTCTTGCTTCTTGTGTCTGGATGTCAAATTTTCTATTCAATTCTGGTTTTTTCCTCAAGAATGCTTGAAAGTCCTCTATTCCACTGAAGGACCATATTTTCCCCTGAAACAAAATACTCAGTTTTGCTGGGTAGGTGACCCTTGGGTTCATTCCCAGTTCTTTTGCCCTCTGGAATATCATATTCCATGCCCTTCAATCCTCAGTGTAGAAGCTGCCAGGTCCTGGGCTATTCTGATTGTGTTTCCACAATATTGAAATTGTTTCTTCCTGGCTGCTTGTAGTATTTTCTCCTTGATCTGGGGATTCTGGAACCTGGCTATAATATTCCTGGGAGTTTTCTTTTTGGTATCTTTTTCAGGAGGTGATTGGTGGATTCTTTCAACCTCTATTTTGCCCTCTGGATCTAAAACATCAGGGCAATTTTCCTTGAGAATTTCTTGAAGGGTGATTTCTAGGTTCTTTCTTTGATCATGGCTTTCAGGTAGTCCAATAATTTTTAAATTGTCTCTCCTGGATCTATTTTCCAGGTCAGTGGTTTTTCCATGAGATATTTCACATTGCCTTCTAATCTTTCATTTGTTTGGATCTGCTTAACAGCATCTTGATTTCTCATAAAGTCATTAGCTTCCATTTGCTCCAGTCTAACTCTGAAGGAATGAATCTCCTCAGTGAACTTTTGAGATTCTTTTTCCATCTGGTAAATTCGACTTTTTAAGGCATTCTTCTCCTCATTGCCCTTTTGGGCCTCCTTTGCCATTTGAGTTAGTCTATTTTTTAAGGTGTTGTTTTCCTCAGTCAGGCTGTTGACCCTCATTTCATACTTTTCCTGCATCCTTCTCATTTCTCTTTCCAATTTTTCCTCCACTTCTCTTATTTGATTTTTAAAGTCCTTCTTAAGGTCCTCTATGGCCTGCAACCCGCTCATGTTTTCCCCTGGGGCTTTTGGAGCAGGACTTCTGACCTCACAGTCCTTTTCCTGCTCTATGCCCCCAAAATAGGAGTCTAGGGTTGCATTTTTCTGTTTCCTTTGCCTTGGCATGTTGCCACTTAATTGCTTGACTTTTGGGCTTGTTGCCATACTATGGCTTTAAGGCCAGCTAGAGGAATTTTCGTCCCGAACGTGTGGGGGGCAACTTCCGTTTCTGGCAAGCTGTAAACCCACCCACAACTTCCACCCTAGATCACAATCCAGATCCAGGGAGGTTAAAGCAAGAGCGATTACCCCCCCAAGACTGATCGCTGGATCTCCCTACAATTTGGAGGCCGGGAGCTGGAGCTGGAGCTGCCTCTGAGAACTACAAAATGGCGTGTCTACTCAGAGGCTTCTAGCCCCCAGGGGAGGGAGCCAACGCATTCCCCAAATACAGGTCCCAAAGTCCATAGGACACTAACCTCTTACTTTGTCCTAGGCTTGTGTATGTTGATAATTCTGGAGTCGCCACAGCTCCTGGTGTTCTGGGGTTCCTCCAGCCAGTCCCTGGGTCTAAAACCTCGGCTCATGCGGACCTGGGCTCAGCTCCCCGAGCTCTGCGCGCTGCTTGCTGCCAGGTCCCAGACCGCTGTGCTGGTCCTTCCTGCAGAGCTGCTGGGATGTCCTCAGTGGGAGGTTAGCTTCTTTGTGTCGTTCTGTGGGTGCTGGGGCTCCAGAAGTTGTTCAGAGTCCCCTTTTACATAGTTTGGGGGGAATCTGGGGGCAGAGTGGCTTGGATGAGCTGTTTCTACTCCGCCATCTTGGCTCTGCCCCCTCTCTTTCCTCTTAATTTGTTCGTGATATGTATAAGTTTTCATGTATTAAGTCATATATCTTATTGGAGCTAATCTTGGTATATAATGGGAAGTGTTGATCTTGTAAGCATAATTTCTACCAGACTGCTTTATAGTTTTCCTGGGAGTTTTTGTTGGATAATGAGTCCTTACCCCAGTGGATGGGGTTTTAGGATTTATCAAAAATTAAGCTACTATGTTTGTTTGCTCCTGAATGTTATTTACCTAATCTCTTCCACTGGTTGACCTCTTTTTTAACAGATCATTTTGATAATTACTGCTTCATAGTATAGTTTGAGATCTAAAATTGTTGGTCTACTTTTATTTTTCATTTTTTCCCTTTAGTTTTTTTTTTAACTTCTATTCCTTCAGATGAATTTCATTATTATTTTTCTAACTCTATAAAGTAACTCTTTGGTAGTTTGAGTTGATTGGCAACTGAATAAACACATTAATATAGGTGGCATTATTATTTTATTATATGATCTCAACAATTAATATTCCTTCAATTATTTAGGTCCTTTTTTATTTTCGTAGCATGTTTTTAGTTACATTCATATAAGTACGGTGTATGTCTTAGTAGGTAGACTCCCAATGTTTTATACATTCTGTAGTTACTTTAAATTGAATTTTTCTTTCTATCTTTTCCTTTTGGTATTGTTGGCATTACATCCTATAATTTTACAGGTTATTGTTCCAATAAATTTTTAATTGATTCTAAGGTTCTCTAAGTAAACTATCATATTATCTATGTAATTATATAATTTTGCTTCCTTTTTTGCCTGTATTTATTGTTTGAATTATTTTTTCTTGTCTTATTGCTGTATGTAGCTCACATTTCTAGTAATATAACAAATTTGTTGTTATTCAGTTGTTCAAGCATATCCATCTCTGCATGACCCTATGGTGTTTTCTTGGCAAAGATACTAGAATGGTTTACTATTTCCTTCTGCAGTGTCTCCCCATTTTACAGATGAGCAACTGAGGCAAGTAGGGTCAAGTGAGTCAAGTGACTTACCCAGGATCACACAGATAGTTAAGTATCTGATACTGAATTTGAACTCAGATCTTCCTAGATCTGGTATCCATTATACCACTTAGTTGCTCCTCTATAGCATATAGTGCTAGAAAATATCACTGTTTGCTACTATAGCAAATGCTAGTGTTGATAATGAATATCATTGTTTTATTCTGGATCTTTTTGGAAAAGACTTTTGTTTATCCCTGCTAACTGTAATGCTGCCTCTTGGTTTTATATAGATACTACTTAACATATTAAAGAAAGGTCCATTTATTTCTGTGCTTTTTTTTAAGCGTTCTTCTCACAAATGGTTATTGTATTTTGTCAAAAGCCTGTTTTGCATCAGATGATAAAATCATATGACTTTTGTTGTTCTTGTTATTAATATGGTCAGCTATGTTGATAGTTTTCTTAACATTGCAATCCTGAATTCCAGCCTGATTATACTTTTTGGTATGTTGCTATAGTTTCTTTACCAATATTTTATTTCAAGGATTGGGTTTTGGTTTTTTTTTTGTGTGTCACTATTCAGTAAGGTAATTGATCTATAGATTTCTTTATTTTGACTCTCTTTAGTTTAGCTATCAATACCATATTTTTAGCACAGAAGAAATTTTCAAGTCACTAACAATTAGAGTTTTCTCTTTTGAATATATGTCTGCTCATAAATAAGCATTTGTCCATTGTAAACTTTATATTTAGTAAATAGTCAATAACATCATACATTATACTGTGCTATATGCCAGGGTAATTAAACAAAAAGAGGCAAAAGATGGTACTAGCTCTAGAAGAACTCACAATATCTGGGGAGATAATAAGTATATATACACATGCATATGTATATGTCTGTATACATTTATATGCAGGAAAAATGGAAAACAATTAAGAGAGAAAAGGCATTCGGATCAAGGAGGAATAGGAAAGGCTTCCAGGAAAAGGTGGGATTTTAATTGGGATTTGAAGGAAGTCAGGGAGGTCAGTAGTTGGAGCAGAGGAAGAAGAACATTTCAAGCATGGTGGACCTTCAGAGCTGAGAGATTGAGTGTCATGTTTAATGGAACAGTAAGGAGGCCAGTGTCAAAGAATATTTGGTGAGGAGTAAGGTTTAAGAAGACAGTAAAGATAGGAGATGGCTAGGTTATGGTGGGCTTTGAATGCTGAGAAGAGGGTTATATATTTGATCATGGAAGTGTTAGGGAAGCATCAGATTTTATTGAATAGGAGGGTGACATTTTCAGACCTGTGCTTTAGGATAATCACTGTGGTAATTAATGGAGGATGAATTGGAGTGGGAAGAAACTTGAGACTGGAAGACTTACCAGCAGACTATTGTAGTAATCTAGGTTTGAAGTGATAAAGGCTTTTTTACCAAAGCATTGGCAGTGTCAGAAGAGACACAGGGTGGGGGTGAGAAGGTGTATTTGAGAGATGTTGCAAAGATATAATTGATAGGCCTTGACAACAAAGTTGATAGGGAGTAGGGTAGTGATATAGTGAGGAGTTGAAGATGACACCTAGGTTGGAAACCTGAAGGACTGGGAGGATGGTGTTTGTCCTCAACAGTAGAAGGGAAGTTGGGGGGAGTGTGAGAGGGTTTAGGGAGAAGGATAATAAGTTTGCATTTCGACATGGCTATTGGACACCTAATTTGAGATATCTGAGAGTTGGAAATGTGAGATTAAAGGTCAGCAAAGAGTTTGAGAATTTTCAGTATAGATTTGAGAATTGTCAGTATAGAGATGGTGCTTAAATCTATGGGAGCTGATGAGGTTATCAAGTGAAAGAGGATGGAGGGAGAAGAGAAGAGGGCCCAGGCCCCTATGGCACAACCTAAAGTCAGAGGGTGTGATCTGGATTAGGATTCAGCAAAGGAGACTGAGGAGGAGTCATCTGATTGGCAGGAGAACCAGGAGAGAGAACCTAGAAACTTCAAAGAGAATGTGAAAGAGAAGAGAGTGACCCACAGTGTCAGAGACAGGCTGCAGAGAGGTCTCCTACAATTGGGAGATCAGCAGTAACTTTGGAGAGGGCAGATGTTAAATTGGGAAGTTGGATTATAAGGGATTGAGAAAAGAATGAGGAGAGAAAGTAGAGCTACCTACTTGTATGTGGCCCTTCCAAGGAATTTAGTGAAAAGGACAGAAGAGATATCGAATGGTAATTAATGGGAATAGAAGTATCAAGTGAGAGATTTTTTGGGTGGGGGTGACATGGCATGTTTGTAGGTAGTAGGGAAGGAGCAGGTAGATTAATGGGGATAACAGGGCAATCTGTTGGAGGAGACAGGTTGGAATGGCATCAGTTGAGCAGTAGAGGGATAGCCTTCATAAGGAGTAAGGCTATCTTATCATGTGAGACAGGCATGAAGGAGGAGATGATAGTAGAAGTTATATAAGTAATGTGAGATGAGGAAGAAAGGAAAATAGGGCGTTGTTTCACAGATAACACACAGGAGGCACTGGAGTTCTCAGTCTCCAGCCTCTTAACAGGTTCACTCTTGATTTGGTCAGACAGGCAGACACCTTTGGAGGGGTTAATAAGCAGCTTTATTCTAGTCAAGTTGTCCCAGAAGGATGCAGGGAGAACCAGCTCCTACAGCATTCCTACAACAAGAAGGAGGGACAACTCCCCCTACGTCTTGATGAGATCCGTTGAGACAGGCGCAGCTTACAAACTCCCCTAAGACCCTTCAAGTCTCAGTGGAGGCCGTTTGAGGCACACACAGATTCTCATAGGGATTCCTGGTTTTTTCCCTCACTGACCAGTGCCCAATCTGCTTTATAGGGCATCAGACAAAGAAGGCATTCTTGCCAACATTAAACTCACAAGTTAACTTGAGCGATATTGTCATACTGCGCAAATGTAGTAATTATTGCATTATGTCACCCTTTATCTAATGATGCAGCCTCAATAGGACTTTCCGTCATTATCTTTCTGGGAATACTCTCTAGAATCCTTGGGTCTCTTCTGGGAGACATTATCAAACACCTGAAAACTAGACATTCCCATGGCCATGGATCCTGAGAAACCAACTCTAAGAAGGATAACAAAATCCTCCTTACATACAGGAGTTCATGGCGAATGACCTCAATTTTTTTCTCTAAAATATAAAGTAAGGTTATTATTATCTGAGAGAGTGGGGGTGAGAAAGAGTCATATGAGATTTGAGGAGGGATGAAAAAATTTGGAAGAGCCACTGTGGATAGTGAGATGGCAAGTTGATGATAGATGTATATGGGGTTGCCTAGCCCCTGTGAAGGCTCAGTTGTGGTAATGCAGCATAAATTTGTAGTGAACTCAGAATGAGTATGTATACATGTATGGATGTGTATATGGATATATGTATATGACTTGGGGAGGAGAGAAAAATTGTGAACCATATACTGAGCTCACCGAGGACAGAAGGGAGTGACCTGGAAGTCTGTAGATGACAGTACCAGGATTTTAATTAAGTGGTAGAGATGAATTCCATGCATCTCAAAGGAGGACAGGTTACCAAGTAATGAAGTTAGGGAGAGAATCTGGAAGTGGCAGTAGGGATGAAGGAATATTCTAAAAACCTCATCTCAAGCTAAGGGGAATATGTGAAGGTACAGCCAGCACTGGAAAGGGTGGCTAGGAAGGCTGTTTCATCAAAGGGACCGAATTTTGGTAATAGCTGGTAGATGGATGGAAGGAATGAGAGATGTACAGATTTAGGATGAAGAGAAATTTCTTGCCTTTCGAACAGGCATTTCAAAGGGCACAGTGGAAGGGGTGGATAGCATTTGGTTGGAATTTTAGAGTGGGAAAAGGGGAATAGGAATAAGGAATAAGACAGTAGGGAAAGGAAATGGGATTTGTATGACGACCTATAGGAGTTCAGTATCACCGGGATGTGTAGGATGTGACTTTATATGAGAATGTTCATCATTGAGTGGAATGAGGCTGGAGGCAAGTACACTGTGAGATGGAAGACACTCATAGGGTCAGGTGGAAGGCCTTGTTTCATACAGCTCTTTTCTTTGAAGACTGGAGATTAGATAGGAAAGGGTGCTGTAGGAGATGGCAATTGAACCTACACAGCAGAAGGAAGGCTGCTCCCTACTGATTTCCCTTTTCCTCTTCCCTTAAGGAACAGACACAGTTAGAGATGAAAGGCCTGGAGTCAAAGCGATTGTTGCTCCTTTTTATACCAGAGGTTTTCCATATCCCAGTTGGGAGATGAAACTGGTAGCAAGAGATTGGCATTGCCTTCTGTTGGTACAGATGGGCATTATCTGGGTTCTTAGCAAGAAGTGATAGACTCGTAGTGCAGGAGGAAGTCAGTGTGGGGCAGATGGAAGACTCCTGTGCCAGGAGTCTTGCTACCTTCCTTCAGGGAACCTGGAGGCTTCATCTGAGTCAGAGGAAGGGCTGGCTCCTCTTTTTACTTGAGGCTTCATTTTTTAAATGTTTAAGTACTTGGGAGTGGAGAAAGAATCGGTAAACAATCTATTCACTGTTCCACCTAGCCACCCCTATTAAGCAAATCTTATGCTAAGACTCAGGGGTGGGGAACCTGTGGTCTCAAGGCCACATGCAGTCCTCTGGTTCCTTAGATGCAGCCCTTTGATTGAATCCAAACTTTACAGAACAAATTCCTTTGATGAAAGGATTTGTTTTGTAAAACTTGGATTCAGTCTAAAGGCCAAACCCAGGTGCCTAGAGGGCCACATGTGGCCTGGAGGCCCCAAGT
Organism: Gymnobelideus leadbeateri; assembly: GCA_011680675.1. Classification (NCBI taxonomy): domain Eukaryota; kingdom Metazoa; phylum Chordata; class Mammalia; order Diprotodontia; family Petauridae; genus Gymnobelideus; species Gymnobelideus leadbeateri. The sequence continues at coordinate 298,228 of WOXC01006697.1, forward strand.
TCTCTATCACCATTAAGTCATTGAGATTATATAAGATAAAAGAATATATTATAGACACACTGAAAGTTATCATATTCTTATTTATGACACTTGTCTCATATAATTCTGTATACCTAAATTTACATGAAATGTATACAATATACATATATAAAATATATTTTACATGAAATAATAAGAAGATAAAAAATATGTATGGCTAATGTGATTATATTTCCCTCTGTGCCCAAGTGTTAAATTAGTTGCTTAATTCTTTCAGGTCTTTGGTACCTGTGTGTGTGTGTGTGTGTGTGTGTGTGTGTGTGTGTGTGTGTGTGTATCTGTGTCTGTGTCTGTGTGTATGTATAGCAGTCATTTATTTAGCAAACTGTTTTCCTACATTCCAAATTTACTGTCAGGAATGACACCCACTTAGAAGAAAAGCATTCATTTTAAAACTTTGTATGCTGGCCTTTGTGTATGCAAGTCACTTTTTTAAAATGTGCAAGTGGAATGTGAAGTAGTAAGCCTTGTGGTATGTTCTGTACGGTCATTCATAGTGACCAGGCTGATGTGGAATGTTGTTTTGTAGCTGTTGGCAATCAAAATTTATTATTTTCCATCTAGATGATGATAATATGAATAAAAGCTGTTTTTAACCAAGAAGACTGTGTCAATCAGAGTACTGCCCATGACAGTAAGTTCTTTCAGAAGTCTGAGGAGGAGTAGAAATCAGGATAGCTACCATTGGACTATAGCCAGGGAATTGTTGCGTGGCCAAAGCTCGTAGAACCCAACTCAGAAAAACTGGAACTCTGAAAGGATGGTCTGTAGGCTTTGCAGTGAAACCATCTTCTAGATCAAACCTTTTGACCATCCATTCAGGTATCCAAGGTATGATCGGAAGATAGTTTATCTGGCAAGATTCTTCCATTTTTTAACTTTAGCTGGAATTCTTGATTACATCTTAAAGATAGATTGGGAGTTCTTAACCTTAGGGGCCATGAACTTTAAAAAAATGTTTTTTATTACAGCATTTCAATATATTTAGTTTCCTTTGTAATCCTGTGTATTTTATGTAGTATGAGAAGAGATTTGTAGGCTTCACTAGCTGCCAGATTGGGACCATGACACAAAAATGGTTAAGAGCCCCTGTCCTAAAGTCTTTGGGGTGGGACATGTGGATATGTTGGCAGCTCTGTAACTATTAATAAATGAATACTGGGAAATTCAATTTTTCGGCCCTACTACTGCATATCAAACTTGGACTAGGTCTCAACCTAAAACTCCAGTGGCTCCCCATTACCTCAAGAATCAACTGTAAAATTCTCTGATTAACTTTTTTTTAATATGTATATTTTAATAATATATATATATATTTATATATATATATTTGTTTGTTTTTTTGGAGGGCAATTGGGGCTAAGTAACTTGCCCAAGGCCACACGGCTAGGTGTTTATTTGTGTATGCTTTAAGTGTCTGAGGCCAGATCTGAACTCAGGTCCTTCTGACTCCAGGGCTGACACTCTACTCACTGCGCCACCTAGCCGCCCCTCTGATTGACTTTTAAAGCCCTTCATAACCTGGCTGCCTCCTATCTTTCCAGTCTTAAACCTTATTCCCTTCCACATACTCTGACCCAGTGATACTGACCTCCTTGCTGTTCCTTGAACAAGACATCCAGCTCCTGACTCCATGCATTTTCACTGGCTGCCCCCCATGCCTGGAATGCTCTGCTTTTTCACCCCTGTATCCTGGCTTTCTTGGCTTCCTTCAAGTCTCACTTAGTATCCCACCTTATTTAAGAAACCTTTCCTGATCCTCCTTACTGTTTTTTCTTTCCTTCCCAAATATCTCCAGTTTATCCTTTGCATGTGTATATCGTATTTATATATAGCTGTTTACATGTTATCTCCTTCATCAGGGTTGTCTTTTGCCTTTATCTCTCCAGTGCTCAGACAGTGTCTGGCACATGGGAGACAATAAATGCTTCTTGACTTAACTTGAACCTAACAAATAACAGGGAAAAAACCAATTTGCTGCTGAAGGCTGTGTTTAGGTGGGTAGATATTTTTAAACAATGGGTGTTAGTAAGTGACCCTCACTCGGCACATTGTCTTTTATTGTTGCCAGACATTTAACTGATTTCTTATGTATCTACTACTTCCTTACTTTCACTATTTTACAAGCTTGCCAAGCACTTCTTTCAGATTTGCTTACTCATGTAAATCTTACTCATCCTTCCAGTCTCAACCAGTCTTCATTATTGTGCTCTGTCCAAAAGAATGTAAATTTTGACCTGTGAAATCTCCTACGGATATCTTGGAGTCTGGAAACTAGATTCATTTCTTAAATACCATGCCTTAAACCCACTTTATTCTGGCTCTCATTAATTGACCAAAGGTAGGTCTCAGCCCACATCCCATTTAGTGGTCTTGATTTGGGCCTGATTAGCTCTGAGTAAATGTAAATAGCAATAGTTTTGTGTTTTGGCCAGAAACTCTGAGGGTCTTCCCTCCCAGACTGGGTTTTTTTGTTTTTTTTTTTTTTGGAATAGGTAAAAGGCTATTTCTTATCTATTCTTAATCACTGAATGGATGGTGACTTGGTCAAACTGAGACCTGGGAAAGACCTTAGCTTTAAAAAGCCAAGGTCTCCCATTGCATCCAGGGCCATCTCTTCTTATCTTGATCTATACCTGGCCACTGGACCCAGATGGTTCTGAAGGAGAAAGTGAAGCTGGTGACTTTGCACAGTCCTGCCTCACTTAAATCCAGTCCATTTGCAAGTCATGGTATCACCTTCCTGATGTCATGGTCCTCTTTGAAAACGAAGGACAGACAACAACAGTTTTCATTATTAGTAAGTGTCTGTTAAAGACTCTCAATAGACACAGTCCCAAGCTTAGTCTGAGGTAGCTATAATAGAAATAATAGTATCTGTCCTTTAACAATTTACAACCTAGCTAATACACAGTCACAGAAATGAGTTAATAGTGCAAGCCAATATTCATGACTTCTCACCACAACTTCCACATCTTCAGTGCTGAAGCTAACTCTCCAGGTACTTAATCTCATTGAAGAGGGTACCCACTAAGAGGGTTAGGGTTGCTCTGGAGACCCCAAAATACCAACACACTGGGTCCTGCCAAATGAATTCGACTCAAGTCTTCTCTCAGCCAAAGAAAAGTAAAATGTATAAGATACAGAGTAAGTCTGTGCTAGGTCATTCTACGGCACTTTCACTATCCTGTGGCTCTCTCTCTCTCTCACTATCTCTGCCTTCTCCCTCCACCCCCCCCCTCCAAAAGATTTTGCTCAGTTGATTTTCTTCCCACTTCTTTAATTTCTTCTGCTCTATTGGGTCCTTCCCTACTACCTCCAAGCCTACTCACATCTGTTGGTGTGAGAGGGAAGAAAGAATATAAACCTATGTTCATTCTGAATTTGAAAGGACCTTGCATCTTCTGCTTCAATTTTTTTTGGGGGACATGAGATAATTTTTTTCTTTTTCTTTTTTTTTTAATTAAACAAATGCTTTATTTTCTTCTGGTTTACATAATTTGTTTCCACCGAATTTTGAGTTACAATTTTCCCCCCATTTTTTTTCCTATCCACCACCCCAAAATAGCAGTCCCACTAAATATCCCCTCATCCAATCTGCTCTCTCCCATATCTTCTCCCATACACCCTTCAACTTTGCCATTAGGGCAAGGTGAATCTCTGAGCCCCAATGCCTGGACATCTTATGAAACATTTAATTTTAAAACTTCAATTTTCAGATCCATTCCCTTCCTCCCTTGTCACCCACTCCCTCTGAGAAGATAAGCAATTCAGTATGTGTTGTATATGTATAGCTATGCAAAACATTACCATAGTAGATATATTGTAAAAGACTGCTTATATTTTCACTCCCACCCATCTCACCTCCCACCTGGTCCATTCCCTACTTTGATCCTGTCCCTCTTTGATAGTGGGTACTTCCAACCTCCCCTCCCCCTAGAATACCCTCCCCTCCACCCTTCCCCCTCTCATCCCCCTTTCCCCTACTCTCCTGCAGGGTGAGATATCCCATTTAGTATGTATGTGATTCTCTCCTTGAGCCAACTTCAATGAGAATATGGTTTTGCCTTTTTGCCTTCCTATTCTTCCCCTCCCCTGCAACTACTTCCCCTTGCCTCTTCTACATGAGATAGTTTACCCTACCCTGTCTCTCCCCATCTCCTCTTACCACTTTCCTCTCTCACCTCTTGACCTCACCCCTTAAGAATCATCCCTTCCCATCAAATTCAACCTGTGCCCTCTATCCATGTATACCTGTAAATATATGCCCATATACCCTTCTTCAATTATTTTCATAATGAGAAAGGTTTCATCAGACACAGTTATTGTTTTTCCATGTAGGAATGTAAATAGTTCAACTTTGATAAGTTCCTTTTGATTTCTTTTCCTTGATTACCCTCTCAAGCACCTCTTGCTTCTCGCGTCTGAATGTCAAATTTTCTATTCAACTCTGGTTTTTTCCTCAAGAATGCTTGAAAGTCCTCTATTCTACTGAATGACCATATTTTCCCCTGAAACAAAATACTCAGTTTTGCTGGGTAGGTGACCCTTGGCTTTAATCTCAGCTCTTTTGCCCTCTGGAATATCATATTCCATGCCCTTCAATCCCTTAGTATAGAAGCTGCCAGGTCCTGGGCTATTCTGATTGTGTTTCCACAATATTGAAATTGTTTCTTCCTGGCTGCTTGGAGTATTTTCTCCTTGATCTGGGAGTTCTGGAGCCTGGCTATAATATTCCTAGGAGTTTTCTTTTTGGGATCTTTTTCAGGAGGTGATCTGTGGATTCTTTTAACCTCTATTTCCCCCTCTGGGTCTAAAACATCAGGGCAATTTTCCTTGAGAATTTCTTGAAAGATGATTTCTAGGTTCTTTCTTTGATCATGGCTTTCAGGTAGTCCAATAATTTTTCAATTATCTCTCCTGGATCTATTTTCCAGGTCAGTGGTTTTTCCCATGAGATATTTCACATTGCCTTCTAATCTTTCATTTGTTTGGATCTGCTTAACAGCATCTTGATTCTCATAAAATCACTAGCTTCCATTTGCTCTGAGGGAATGAATCTCCTCATTGAGCTTTTGAGATTCTTTTTGCATCTGGCAAATTTGGCTTTTCAAGGCATTCTTCTCCTCATTGCCTTTCTGAGCCTCTTTTGCCATTTGAGTTAGTCTGTTTTTTAAGGTGTTATTTTCCTCAGTCAGGCTGTTGATTGTCATTTCATACTTGTCTTGCATCTTTCTCATTTGTCTTCCCAATTTTCCCCCCACTTCTCTTATCTGCTTCTTAAGGTCCTCTATGGCCTGTAGCCAGCTTGTATCTTCATTTGGGGCTTTTGGTGCAGGAGTTCTGACCTCACAGTCCTCCTCCATGCTTTGATCCTCTTTGCTCCTAAAATAGGAGTCCAATGTTGAATTTTTCTGTTTATTTTGTTTCATTTGCCTAGGCATGTTGCCATTTAATTACTTGATTTTGGGCCTTGTTGCCACAGTAGGACTCTGCCACCAGACAGGAGAGCTTCCATCCTGAACATGGGGTCTTCACAACTTCCGGAGGTTGGGTGGTCTCTGTAAAGCTTCCACCTGCTCTGGCAAGTTGGATACCCACCCCAAACTTCCCCTCCCAGACCACAATCCAGATCCAGGCAGTTTAAAGCAAGAGCGATTAACCCCCAGACTGATTGCTGGATCTCCCTACAGTTCCTTGACCAGGAGCTAGAGCCGCCACTGACACTGCAAAATGGCTTTTTTGCAAAATGTGCCTTGTTTCTTCAGCAGCTTTTCGCCCCCAGGGGAGGAAGCCAACACGTTCCCCAAGTACTGGTCCCAAAGTCCATAGGGCACTAACCTCTCACTTTGTCCTAGGCATATCTGTGCTGATAATTCTGAAATTGCCACAGCTGCTGATGTTCTGGGGTCCCTCCAGCCAGCTTCTGGCCCAGCCACCCTAGGGCTAAAACCGAGGCTCCCTCGATCCTGGGCTCAGCTCCCAGAGTGCTGCTCTGTGGGTTCCCAGCGCACTGTGCTGCCTGCTCTCAGAGTGCTGTGCTCGCCGCTTCCTGCAGGGCTGCTGGGTTCTCCTCAGCGGGAGGTTAGTTTCTCTGTTAAGTTTTGTGGGTGCTAGGGCTCCAGAAGTTGTTCAGAGTCCCCTTTTTCATTGTTTGGAAGTTGTGTGGGGCAGAGCACCTTGGAAGTGCTGTTTCTACTCCTCCATCTTGGCTCCGCCCTCTGCTTCAGTTTTATAACTCTACAGCATCTCAATTAAGTAGCCATATAGCCTCTGCTTGAAGGCCTCCAGTAATGAGATACTTGTTACCTCCCCAAGTAACTTACTTCATTTTTGAACTGCTCTGATTGAGAATTTCAAATTCTTTGGACTGAGACTTAGAAATCCTACATTAGCTGACCTATTGTCGCTCTGTAAAAAAGAGATTAACCATCTCCTACAGATGCTCTGACCACTTGCCAGATGCTTTACTATTTATTTTTGCTTTTTTGGAAGTAGAGGGCAGGGCAATTGGGGTTAAGTGACTTGCTCAAGATCATACAGCCAGTAAGTGTTAAGTGTTAGAGGTCAGATTTGAATTCCTGTTCTCCTGACTCCATGGCCTGTGCTCTATTTACCACGCCACCTAGCTGCCCCATACTATACTACTTTTGAGTTAAATGTGAAATTCTTTCTCCACAAAGCCATCAGGCTGATTCAGTTTATAATAGTTTTCTAGTACTGCTCTGTGTTAGCAAGGACTGTATTTTAATTAGATTTCTATTTCTTCCAGAGCTTTAGCAGGATTCTTTGCGCATCTTAGCTACTAATGTGGTTTATCTGATGGGGTTTAGGCTCTGGGAGGGTTCCCTTGAATCTTCTCACTTGATGAGGCATTTGCCTGAAGCCATAAGCCTTTCATTATAACTAGGCCTAAATCTGTTACTCTTAACCTAGTCTAGCCCTCCCTTGTCCAGCTACTTCCTACCCTTGATCCTATCAAAATATTATCTATACCCAAATCTGTTACCCTTAAACTAGCCTAGCCCTTTATTGTCTGTCATCTCCAGGTAGCATTCAGCTATTTCCCACCCTTAATCCCATTCCTTGAGTCTGACTTCTGTCCAGGTCAAGATCCTCCTTGGGCTCCTCCTCAGTACTCTCCCCTGATCCCTAGACCACCATTGGAGCCTTCCCACAGTCTCTCTTTATATAAGATCCATCTTGTCTCCATGAAGGTGCTGAGATTCAATCTAGCTCAGACTCACTCTGTGTCAGATCATTCTTGCCCCCTTGTGTAATACAAGTGGCACAAATACTTAAGCTCCTTAAGAGTCTACCCATTATGGTGAACCTTTAATAAACTTTGTTTTATTCTGGCAGGACCTGGTGTGTTGGTATTTTGGGGTCTCGAGTACCCCCAAGGCCCCTAAACCTCAACATATCCATCTAACACATACTGCCTTGCTTTGTTTTCTGATTAGGATATTAACTGTGTTTTAGGTCTTTTTTCTATAAATAGATTTAACTGTTAAGTGGATTATGTACTATTTTGTGTTATTTTGTATATTACCTAATATCTGGCATGCTAGCATTTTTTCTTTTTCCTTTTTTTTTAAGGAAAAAAACCCATTCTAGGAATTGGGGTATCTGGATTTTTTGTAGTTCTGTCATTAATGTCCTGTTTGACAACTTCCTCGTCGTGCCTGTTTCCTCATCCTAAAAGTAAGGGGATTGAATGCCATGGTCCCTATGGTACCTTTACTTTTTTTTTTCTTTTTGGAGGGCAATTGGGGTTAAGTAATTTGCCCAAGGTCACACAGCTAGGTTTTTTTGTTTGTGTGTGCCTTAAGTGTCTGAGGCCAGATCAGAACTCAAGTCCTTCTGACTCCAGGGCGGGTGCACTACTCACTGGGCCAGCACTCTACTCACTGTACCACCGAGCTGCCCAGTACCTTTACTTTTACAACTGATTTAGGTCTGGCCTGTTGGCCTTATCAAAGTACAGCAGTGTCCCAGAGTATTGTTTGTTTGTTTTTCAGGGCAGATACGGAAAACTTTTTCCTTTAATCCTCATTGGTTTTGCTGTTTGCTTTGGAGACTACTTCCTAAACCTTACTCTGCTCTTGACTTTTGACTCTAGGCACCCCTGATCTCCAAAGAGTTGGAAGGGCCTTCTGAGGTCATCTAGTCCAGAGATGTTAAACATGCAACACTAGAGTGCTCTTCAGAGCCAGATTAAAATGCAATTGGGAAGTATGTAACAAAATAAATAAAAAGACAATAGAATGTAGATAATGCTCTCCTTTCCCTTCCTTTCACTCCTTCCTTCTTTCCTTCCTTACTCTTTGTTTTTCTCTCACTTCTCCCTTTTTCTTTAATTCCTTTTTTCTTTTACTCTTCTTGTTTCTCTCACTAGCATTTGGATGAGTGAGGGAATGAGGAAAGACCTTAAGAAAGAAAAGACTGTTAAGACTGAGTCTTAACAAAAGGCAGGATAAATAAAAGGTGAAGGTGAGGAGGGAAGATGATTCTAGATATGGGAGAACATTCTACTGACAGTATTTTTGAGGACCACAAATAGACTAATGTAGCTAGATATTTTGAGTAACATGGTCATACCTGCTTTAGGAATAATGCTTTGGAAACTGAGTGGGGATAGATTGAAGATGGGAAAGAGTTGAGACCAGGTGACCAATTAGAAAGTTGTTGCAATCATTCAAGGAAGGGATGATGAGGAGCTCTGCTAAGGTTGTGAGCAATATGAGTGGGGACAAAAGGGACGAATGTAAAATGTGAAAATTAGACGCAGGATTTCTAAACTGATTGAATATGTGGAGTCATTAAGAATGAGGGTGACACGGAAGTTGTAGTGCTTACTGGTAGTAAGAAGTTGGTAGTACCTCTGACAATTTTATTGAAGTATGGAACAGAGAAGAGTTTGTAGGGAAAGATCCTGAATTATTTTTTTTTTATGTGTGAGCTTGAGGTGCCTAATACGATCTTGTTTTAACTTCATTAATATACCAGACTGTGTACAGGCTTGTTTCACTCTCAATGAATGTCATTATGCTTTGTGATGCAATATTGCTTATAATTTTCCCTTCTTCTCTACTGTAATATTTTGCAGTTGAATTTGTAATATAGAGTTGTGTTGCTCTTGGATGCCATTTCTCTCCATTTGGCAAGGAGGTTTTTTTTTTAAGGTGATTTCTGATCTTGTACTTTCCTTATGGTGACTCTTGCATAGTTAAACTTCTAACTTGGTCAAAGTCTTCACTTTTCTCTATTTTCTATTTTTCATTATCAACAATTTAAAAAGAGATAATGAGTTAGTAGTGCTATAATTTCATGCAGTATTGTCTTTTTATCCATTTTTTTCTTTGATATTGATTTTGTCCTTCCCTCTAAATAGTCAGTGATCTTCCCACATTAATATTTTTTTCAAAATCTATTTATTTTTAGAATTCTTTTAAAATTTCAATTTCCAAATTCTCTCCCTTCTTGATATCCCCTCCCTCACTATGAAAGCAAGCAGTGTATCAGTTATACATGTAAAATCATGCAAAACATATTTCCATATTAGCCAATTTTTTAAATGCAAGAAAAATCAAAGTGAGAAAATTATATATCAATTTCCCCTCAGTTCATCAGTTCTCTTGAGATGGATAGCATTTTTTCATTGTGAGTCCTTTGGAATTGTCTTGGATTGTTGTTCAGAGTGACCAAGTCTTTTCCAGTTGATCATCATTATAATGCTGTTACTGTGCACAAGGATCTCTTGGTTCTTCTTACTTCACTTTGAATCAGTTCATATAGCTCTTGCCATGTTTTTCTGAAACCACCCCTCTCATTATTTCTTATAGCATAAGAGTACTCCATCACAATCATATGCCACTACTTGTTCAACCATTTCCCAATTGATGGGCATCCTCTCAATTTCTACTTCTTTTGACACCATAAAAAGAAATGCTATAAATATTTTTTATACATATGGTTCTTTTCCTTTTTCTTTCATCTCTTTGGGAGATAGATCTAGTAGTGATATAGCTAGGTTTTAGTAATGGTATTGCTTAGTTTTATAGCCTTTTGGACCTAGTTCTAGACTGTTCTCTAGAATGGTTGGATCAGTTCACTACTTCTCTAACAATTCATTGGTGTACCTATTTTTCCCTTCTCCCCTCCAACATTTGTCTGATAGGTGTGAGGTATTACCTCAGAGTTGTTTTAATTTGCCTTTCTCTAATCAATAGTGATTTAGAGTATTTTTATATTACTATAAATAGTTTTTATTTCTTCTTGTGAAAACTGCCTATTTATATCCTTTGACAGCTATCAATTGGGGGGATGGCTCTAAATTTGACTCAGTTCTATATTCAATATATTTGAGAAATAAGGGCTTGATCAGAGAAACTTGCTGTTAAAGCATTTTTTATATTACTTCAGCATCTATGGTACCTTTTAGCAAAATATAGTTTGCCTTATTGTCACTGTTAATTAGGTTGGCTCTTTTTGCTTTTTTTTTGTTTGAGGTCATGTGTGTCATTTTAAAAGGTTGGAGAAATAGAATTTCTGTGTAATTTAATCATTTTATTAATAATGCCAGCATTTTAATAGAAGGAATTGTCACTTGGCCAAATCTCCCTTAGACCAAAGACAGTTATGGACTCACAGTTTATATACCCTTCAAAGAGTTACTGTTCCCCGTGGTGGGAATCAACCCTGATTGGTTAACTTGAGTTAAATTGGTTAACATTGGTTAAATGAGAGAATGAGTATTATAATGAGTGGCTGGACCTGAATTTTGATTAAATTATTTACTTCTTAAGTTCAATCCAGCCTTGGCCAATTTTTCAAAGAACCGATTCCCCCATCAAACCTGAGCAGAACATAACACAAATCTGAGCTTTTCTACCTGGGTAGGGTCTGAACAAGGTTAGTCCAATGTCATTATCAGCAATACCATTCATGAGACTGAAGTTTTATAATCAGGACTTTAGAAATATGGGAGTGAGAGGTAGGACTCTGGGTCTCCCTTAATCATTGGTTATTAATAATCATTTCTCTCACATGATTGCTACTTCTGCCTTTTTAAAATTCAGCTGAAGTGTATTAGATTCTTTTCCAGCCCTTTATTTTAACTTGATGTGTGTCTTTCTGTTTAAAATGTGTTTCTTGTAGAAATCATAGAAATGGAAAAAAGGGACCACATATACAGAAATATTTATGGCAGCTCTTTTTGTGGTGTCAAAGAATTAGAAATTGAACAGATGTCCGTCAATTGGGGAATGACTAAACAAGTTGGGGTATATGAATGTAATGGAATATTATTGTGCTATAAGAAATGATGAACAGGCAGACTTTAGAAAAACCTGGAAAGATATATATGAACTGATGCTGAGTGAGGGGAGCAGAACCAGGAGAATATTGTACTTAGTAATAGCTACATTGTGTGATGACTGACTTTGATAGACTTAGCTCTTCTCAACAGTGCAAAGAAAATACTCATAATAGAAAAAGCTATCCATATCCAGAGAAAGAATTTTGGAGTCTGAATGCAGATGCAAGCATAGGGCAATAGGACTGTCAGTCAGTGCTAGCTGTACCTAGTGCCATCAAAGGATCCCCAGTAATCTCTTTCTGAACAGTTTTTTAGCCCCCTTGCTGTCCACGGACAACTCTCAAAGCTGCTGCTGTCTCTTTGTGGCAGCTCCAGACAAGCTTCCACCTTGTATGTCACAAACTTCTTCTGCCAACCTCCTGATATTCTTGGGCCAAAAATATGTCTCACCCTGACCTTTTGAAGACTCTGCCACTTCAAAAATTTGATTTGAGGCATTATTTTAAAATCATTTGGAGGAGAATGTTGAGAGTTCAACTGGGTTGCCTCTAATCTGCCATCTTCCAGTGGGAGACTTTTAAGAGGGTCTTCAAGCTCCCATTTTGTTGTGAGGTTTTTTTTTTTAATCAACAAGCAATAGACTTAGCACAACCAGTTTTTTGAAAGTAAGGATTTTAATATTGGCTTTCTTAATAAGGGGAATTTTGGTTAATTGTAGTTTATGGAAATAATGGGGTAAGCCTTTGAAAATATTTAGGGCTTTTTAAGCTTTCTGCTCATGAACCCCTTTATCACTTGTTAAACTGTGGGTCATGACACCATGCAACCCACGTTTAAGAAGAGAAGATGGCCATTTTGTCCATATTATGAACTTGATGCTACTTTAAAGTCTTTCATATTCTGTTAGAAAGGGAGTAAATTCATAGGTTTTTAAATTGGAAGAGACTTTGCAGATGGTCTTTTATTTCAACTCCATCATTTTTTCAGAGAAGGAAACTGAAGCCTAGAAGACTTGATGACTTCTCAGAAGTTCCTAAAACTGGCAGGCAGAATTTGATCTCAGATCTTTTGATCTCTAGCCAGCACACATTATTCTTTATTTAGTGATAACTTCTGCTTGAAATTGAAAGTCTTTTTATTTATGTAAATTAAAAACCATGTTTTTTACCCAAGTATTCTTTCTAGGTCCTACTAGTTCATCCAAAAACATCAGTATAGGTAGAAAAATTGCTTATGTATTCAGCTAAAATGTGTTTTCAAGAAAATAGTACCTTCTAAGATTAAAAAAAGAAGGAAAATTACTAATTCCAGGAATCAGTAGCACCCTTTCATACAAAGATTTTATTGCCTTCTTAATTATTCAATATCGAGGAGTCCAATTTTTGGATTATATAGGCTTCTTCCTGTTACTTTTTTCTCCTTGTCTGTGTTTTGCTCATTTTATAGCTTTTTGGCCACACTCCCAGAAAACAATTACTAAAAGGACCTGGCCACACTCATTTACTTTCCAATTTTTATTTATTATCTTAGAGTAATTATATTCAGAATTCCACACTTTTCTGGCCCAGAAAGTAAGAACTCTTCTATTTGCCATTCATTCTTACTAGATTTGAAGTATCTTTTTATGTTATTCTCTGGGTTTTCAAAAAATAAATATGGATTTCTATTAAACATTGTAAATGAATGCCCTGTCCCTTCATCTAAAGTATGACAAAATATTGGTGTCTCAGTTCTCATGCCAGGGTTCTTGACTATGCCACACTGCCTTTCCTACTGAATATAGGTTTAAAAAAGGAAAGGCAGGCATTTATATAAATTATTAAAATGGCATGGCAAAAAAATTATTTGAAATTTGGATTTTAATGTAGTTTCCTACTTTTATTTTAATAAAGATATATCTGTTTTAAATAAAATAGTAAAACACTACTATAAAAGCAGGACTCAGGAGAAAGGAAATTTGGGAAGGTATTTAGGTTCCTTGAAGGGTACTTAACTCTCCCCCTTAGTTTCCTAGATTAAAATCAGGTTAAGCAAATATAGTTTCTTTTTAACCTGTAAAAATATAGCTTCTTTTTGAACCTGTAAAAAATAAGTATTTGGGCTTTAAGGGACTTTATTGGGATAGAAGTTTTATATAATAGTGGATGTCAGGTGGCATTTATATTGTGCTTTAAGGTTTATGAATTCCTTTCTCATTTGATCCTCTCAACAACTCTGTGTAATAAATAGCACCAGTATGGTTATCTCTGTTTCATAGATGAGGAAAATGAGTTTCAGAATTTGGAAATGGAACTCTGTAGACTACATGCCTAGTACTTTGTAACTATACCACATTCCTTTTGGTAATGATAGTAAATAAACATCATAGTACATAAAACATCAACAAAGTAAACAAGCAGAGAAATATGGTTGCTAATTATCATTCAACTTAAACTGAGATTTGTCCTGGATAATTGAGAATTGATTCCACAGACGCTTTTGGGTCAACCAGGACAAAATGGCATTTTGAATAAAATTCAATTTAATTCAGCAGGCATTTATTAATTACTTACTATATGTTGTGCCCTATGTTTACTGGTAATGAATAATATGAAACAAAAGTAGTCCTTGCTCACAAGGAATTTCTAATCATCATGGGAATACATCAAGTAAACACCTAAGAAGTAGAAGATAATTTGAGGATGGAGAGAGCTCTCTAAACTAAGATCAGGCTTCACGTAGGGAAGTGATATATATGGTCAGACCTGTGCTTATGGAAGATGATTTTAGCAGCATTATGAAAAATGGGAAGAGACTGGAGGCAAGGAGATCAATTAGGAGACGATTACAGTAATATGAGAAGGTGTGGAGTCCCGATGAGGGTGGTAGCTGGTTCTACTTCCTCTTTGTATCTCTTGAAATATGCTTTCATAATACTTGTAAAGTAATAAGCTGATTTACTATGTTTGTAAGCCTAGGTCAGGACTGTGTGTATGTGGAAGGGGGTGACCGGATGCTGAGGAAAGAGGCTGGCAAGGTAGGCAGAGGGTACAGAAATATACTTAACCAGTTTGCTTAGCAGCCAAGTACGTTTATTATGTAATTTTTCTGGGTCATACCTCGTTTTCTTATCCTATTGTTATGTTAAAGAAGGGCAAGTTAATTTCTTTAGTACCAAATTTTAGTTTCAGACTCAGTTTTTGCAATCTACCCCTCGGACCTTTGAACTGGCAAAACAGCCTTTTTCTTCCCTTACCCATCTCTCTATTTACTTTTTGACCTCTCACTTGGGAAGCTTCTATCCAGTTTTCTAATTTATTTGTGTGTTAGTTCTTTGGTTAAACAGAAACTTGCTATGTGTCTCAGAAATGGTCCAGGGCTAGCCCATACATTTTAAACAGAAGTAGGGGATGAGTGAGGGGAGTGATATTTTTTAAATATTCTACGGGGATGTACACATCCATGACTGTTGTTGGGTTTTTTTTTTTAGTGCCGTAAATGATGTTAAACAAGTCTCTACAGTACTTCCTTGCTGTTTGATTCTCTGATTCTGGAGCTGAAAAGTATTTATGTGCTGAATTTAAAGAGCTTTACATACTAGGAGAATTTGGCTTATTTAGTTCTAGTACATAATAAAATCACTTTTCAGCTATTCATGTGGGCACACACAGAGGAATAGCTGTGTGTGTTAAATGCACTTCGTAAATAATGAGATTGTTTTTGAGAGCTGACGCGATGTGCTGGAGCTGTGTACGGAAGAATGCATTGTATCTTGCCCAATTCTGTGGGTATGGTTGGCAGACACAAACGGGAAATTATTAATACTTCAATTGTTTTCCTTACTCTTGAGTTGGACTTTAAAAATAGAGTTTTGACTTATTTTTATTAAAAATGTGATTTCTTTGAATTGTCATTTTTCTATAGGCAGTAGTGAATGCTACAAATAATGCAGTTTACATCAGTTTCCCTTAATATTTCTACTTATTTATATTTTACCAGTTTTTTGTTTAGGTTTTCTATAAATTTTATTTTATCAATAAATTTTATCAATATCAATAAACATGAAAATTTTCATATATAAAAATAGAAATAGACTATTGTATGTGAAACTATGAGATAGCAGGTGGTACAGTTGATGGAATGCCAACCTTGGAGCAAAGAAGACATCTCTTAGAGTTCAAATCTGGCTCCATATACTTATTATCTGTGTGAGCCTGGTCAAGTCACTTAATTCTGCTGGCCTCAGTTTCCTTATCTGTTAAGTAAGCTGGAGAAGGAATTGGCAAATTACCAAACTGCAGTTTCTTTGCTAAGAGAACTCCAAATTGGGTTCATGAAGAGTTGGACAGTGAAATATCATATCATGTGTCTTTATTATATCCAGTCCTCTTTTTTAAAATGTATATTGTTTTACCCTATAGTAAGATTTGATGGCCAGAATCTTCCCACTTAACTTGGGGTTCACTGGCTAGATTCCTTCCTTCCTCCCTTCCTTTCTTTTCACTCTGAAGCTCTTAGATTGGACCACAATATGTCCCTGCCTAAAGTACATTTAATTGGGCACTCCTGCCTTTGAATCAATGTCTCTGGTTTCTCTTTGGAGCAGCAACCCTGAGGGTCTTCCCCTCCCAGCTTGATTTCTTTTTTCTAATTAAAGGGGCCAGTTCTACACTCATTTCTTGAAAAGTCCTGTTCACTGAATGGGTGTTACCTCATTCTAGGTGAGTACCTAAAAACAGCTTAGCCTAAAAGGGCCCAGGTCCCATTGTGTTGTGAGTCATCTCCACTGCATCCAAATGGCTCTGGAGGAGAAAGTGAGGCTGATGACCATGCACAGCACTTCCTCAGGCAAATAAAAGTCCACTGCAAGTCATGTCATCATTTTCCTGATGCCATGGGCCTTTTCCAAAAGGAAGGACAAACACAACAATACTACCCTACTTGTCTGTCTCATTATGAATTTCCTTCAGCTCTTTTTTTTCCTATTTTAATAAACATTCCACTGGCATTTTATCTTTAAAAGCCCCTCCTTTTTAAGTATAATTAAACCTAACAAATTCCTATATTACCCATTCCTGAAAATATGTTTCAGTCTGCACTTCTAATTCACTGTCTTTCTTTTCTGAGGTGTGGGAAACATACTTCAGTCTTTGGAAGTCATGACTGGTCACTGCTTTGTTCAGCTCTTTGAAGCCTTCAAAAATGTTTTGCTTTATATTTTTATCATAGTTATTCTGCTTCTCTTTATTTCACTATATATTACTTCATATAGGTTCTCCATTTCTCTGAATGCATCCCTTTTGTCATTTTTTTTGCCTTATTTTTTTTTGGGAGGGCAGTTTGGGTTAAGTGACTTGCCCAAGGTCACATGGCTAGTTTTTAGGGGGTTTTTTTGGTGTTAAATGTCTGAGGTTGGATTTGAACCTCAGGCCCTCCTGACTCTAGGGCCCGTGCTCTATTCACCACTTAGCTGCTCCCCTTTTGTCATTTTTTATTGTATGATAATATTCTGTTACATTCATATAACAATTCTTTTCACCCTCAGTTGATAGGCAGTTATTTTGGATCCGATTTTTTTTTATATATAATAAAAGGGACAACTATAAATAGTTTTGTACTTGTAGATCCTTTTCCTCTATCTTTCATCTCTTTGAGGTATATGCCTAGTGGTGGTATCATTCAGAGTATTTATACAGTTCAGTGACTTTTTTGGATATTGCTCCCAATTACTTTACAGAATGGTTGAATTTATTCACAACTCAAGCAACAGTATATTATTTCTTGAACTTTACCTCCAAGACCAATCTGATGGGTATGAGGTAGAATTGATGAGGTATGGGCTCTGGGAGCCCCCTCCAGCTCTCCTTGAGTCCTTGAGGTACTTGAACTCTGATTAAATCATCTCATTTGATGAGGCATTTGCATGAGGCAATGAGCCTTACTTTGTGGCTGAGCCCAAGCCTCTGTTCCCAACCTTGAGCCCATCAAAGTGTCGATCCACCCTTGAACTGGCCTAGCCCACTGTTGTTTGTGTTCTCCAGGTGGCCTCCAGCAACTTCCCATCTTTAATCATTCATTGACCTCATTAAATCCTCCTGAAGACCCTCCCCAAACTCCTCCTCTAGACCACCCCTGGATTCCTCCCACAACCTTCTGTATATAAGACCCCATCCTGTCTTCATGTTTGTGAGAGCACCATAGAATGACCTAACACAGCCTTACTCTGTGTCCAATACAAGTGAACCTTTAATAAACTTTACTTTTCTTTGGCTGGCTGAGAGAAGGCTTGATTTGAATTCATTAGGCAGGACCTGGTATGTTGGTATTTTGGGGTCTCCAGAGCAACCCTAACCTTCTTTATGGGTAGCCTCTTCAGAACATCAAATATTTTCATCTGTATTTCTCTTATTATTAGTTATTTAGAATAGTTTTTCATATGGCTGTTGGTACATCTGAGAATTTTCTGTTCATAATCCTTTGACCATTTATCTGTTGAGGAATGGGTCTTATGCTTTTGATCCAATAAAATATGTATTTATATGTCCGACCTTATAACTGAGAAATTTGCTACAAAGATTTTTCCCCATTGTTTCCTAATCATAACTGAATTGATTTTGTCCAAAACTTTTCATTTTTTAATAATCATACTTGTTCATTTTGTTTTTATAATTCTTTTGACCTCTTGTTTGGTTAAGATCTCTTTCTGTACCACTAGTATCTCCATCTTTTCTCTAATTTATGATATAGGCTTTATAACCTTTTAAAATTCAAGATATCCATCCATTTGAAGCTTTTGTAGTATATAATTTGAGATATTTGTACAAATCTAATTTCTTCAAGATTGTTTTTCTTTTTTCTTTCTTTCTTTCTTTCTTTCTTTCTTTCTTTCTTTCTTTCTTTCTTTCTTTCTTTCTTTCTTTCTTTCTTTGCTTTGTGGAGGGCAATTGGGGTTAAGTAATTTGCCCAAAGTCACATGGCTAGTAAGTGTGTCAAGTATCTGAGACCAGATTTGAACTCAGGTCCTCCTGACTCCAGGGCTGGTGCTCTATTCACTGCAAGATTGTTTTTCAATGTTCCCAGCAGTTTTTGGTGAATCATTGAGTTCTTTTCCTTAATAGTTGGTGTCCTGTGACTTATCAAGCATTAAGCTCCTATGTTTGATTAGGCTTGGTTCTCTTATACCTAATTTTTATTTCTTTGATCAGCTTTTTATTTTTAATGCACCAAATAGTTTTGATGAATACTGCTTTGTAGTATAGTTTAATATCTGCTTCTGCTATGTATCTTATTTTTGTTAAGATTATAGACAAAGTCCATAGTTAAACACACAAGAAAGCTCTAGACATATGGGCAGACTTTGCCCATCTGCCCTCTAAAAAGAGTTTCTCAGAAACACTGTAACACCTCACATTTTATGTACAGGACATTTGGGAAACAGTTCTAAGAGCCAGGTAATCCAATCCTTCTCTAATCTTATAGTGAATAGTTTTATTTGAAGTGAAGTCTGAGAGTAAAAGAAGACACCGGGTTTTATGTAGGGCCTTAGAGTTTATTTGTGGTTAATGTTTGCTTATACACTTAACTGTGCTGATTTGGAAAAACCGTATTACTCTTATGTCAGTTTTGATAAGTATAGGCTGAATCAAACTATCTCATATTTAAATACTTTTTATTTATTCTATATTCTTAACGTACATTACAATATGCATACATTATTGTCTCACCCCTTAGAATGGAAGCTATTTGTCAGTTTGAATTGTTTAATTCAGGCTATTTATATACCCCCAGTGCCTAGTGGAGTGCTTAGAACTTGTTAACAGACTTAATGAATAATCAATTTTACAGCTTGTTCAGTTCCTTTTTTTGAGATATATTGTTTAAATTTTCTAATATGTGAATCTGAGTATTTAATATTTTTGTAATACTCATTTTGTTTTACAAGTTTTGTTTGCATATAATTAGGCACAATAATTTCTGCTAATTACCCTTTACTGTCCTCTTTATATGTTGTGAATTTTTTTTTCAGTTTTATTTTTTAATTTTTTTTCTCCTTTAAAAAACAATCATAGGGGTGGCTAGGTAGCACAGTGAATAGAGCACTGGCAGTGGAGTCAGGAGGACCTGGGTTCGGATCCGGCCTCAGACACTTAACACAAAAAATAGCTGTGTGACCTTGGGCAAGTCACTTAACCCCAATTGCCCTCCAAAAAAAAAAAGGTAAAAAACAATCATAATAGCTAGTTTGCCTATTTTATTTTCCCCTCTAAAAACACCAAACTGGTTTTATGTAGTGGAGTTTTTTTTAATGTATTTTCAATTTCTCTTTAATTTTCTTGTTTAATTTTCAGAAATTTTTTGTTTTTCATTGCCATTTTCATTTGTTCCATTTTTAGATTTTTTTTAAATGCATGTCTAAATATTAGCTCAAATTTTTCTTTGAAGAAAAAAACTGAAATCTAAAATAATAGGAATAAAATACAGAATATTTCTGGAAAATAAGTGTTTTTCTTGGAACTGAAACCATTCAATGAAAACTAAAACTTTTTTTATAGTTTTAAGGTATGGCTAAGGGAAATGTAAACATTTGTTTGACATCGATAATTTTTTTCTTTTTCTTTTTTTCCAATTAAGCATTCCTTCCCCTCTCCCAAGGGGGAGAGTGGGGAGGACTCTTATTACAGATATTTATTGTCTAGCAAAATAAATTCCCACATTTGAATCCATTACCTTTTTGTCCCAAGGTGGGGTGCATTCTTTGTCTTTGGTCTTAGCTCTAATGATTGGTCATTGTAGTGAGTAGAATTCTCAAATCTTTTACTGTTTATTTTTACGACTTTTTTTGTGGCTAAATAAATTGTTCTTGTGGTTGCTACTTGCTTCATTCATCAGTTCATAGTTTTACCAAGTTTTTTTATGGCACAATAGCATTCTACCATATTCATATGCCATAATTTGTTCAGCCTTTCCCAAGTTAATGGGTACTTTCTTAGTTTCTGGTTCTTTACATTACATTCTTTACGTTACAGAAAGACCTGACATTGATATTTTTATACTTATGAATCCATTTCCTCTTTGGTTTCCTTGGAATATATGCCTAGTAATGGTATCACTAGGTCAAAGGGTATGTACAGCTAAATCATTTTGTGGACATGGTATTAAATTATTTTCTAGAATGACCAGGGCAGTTCACATCTCCAGTGTTAGTGTCTCCAGTGTTAGTGTGCTCGTTTTACCTCAGTCCCTCCCAAAATTTGTCATTTTTCGTTTTTTTAGTAACTGTCAAAGAAGTTTGTCACTTACTGTTCTATACTATAATTTGCAATGTGGAAATGTTCTCCCTCCTTCCCTTTTTCCTTCCTTTAACCTCCCTCCCAAAATCTGTAAGTTAAGTTCCATTATTATTATTTTTTTCTTGTTGCTTTTTGGAGGGGAGAAGGCAAAGCAGTTAGGGTTAAGTGACTTGCCCCAAGGTCACACACCTATTATGTGTTAAGTGTCTGGGGCTGGATTTGACCTCAGGTCCTCCTGATGCCATGGCCACTGTTCTATTCACTTGTGTGCCACCTAGCCACCCCTTCCATTAATTTTTAAAATCACAGCATGCCCATACTGTGGTGAATATTGTCCAAGTGGGTTTTCTTTATTTCTGTATGTATGTGTTCACTTTTTTATTTATCATTTTATTTTTTTCCAATTACATGTAAGAACAATTTTTAACATTTGTTTTTAAAACTTTGAGATCCAAATTTTCTCCCTTCCTACCTCCCCACCCCAACTTCATTGAGAAGGTAAACAATTTGACATACATTATGTGTGTGTAGTCATGCAAAACATCCAAAATAATATTTTGTTTCATGTTCAAGAAAAATGAAGTTTAAAAAAAGTATGTTTCAATTTGTATTTGGACACCATCAGTTCTTTCTCTGGGGATGGATAGCATTTTTCATCTTAAGTCTTTCAGAGCTGTCTTGGATTGTTGTAATGCTAAGAATAACCAAGTTATTAATAGCTGATCGTCTTACAATATCACTTATTTTGTACACAATAAATTTCACTTTACATCAGTTCATGCAAATCTTTCCAGGTTTTCAAGAGAGCATCCTGCTCATCATTTCTTATAGTACAATAGTATTCCATCATTATCACATACCACGATTTGTTCAGCCATTCCCCAATTGGTGGATATGCCCTCGATTTCTAATTCTTTAAAACCAGAAAAGAGCTACTATGAATATTTTT